>JAYJMF010000066.1:2194629-2210481 GCA_036873715.1 Salvia sclarea
TGTGTTCAATGTATCCATTTTATGTATATTAAAAAAATATTTTCTATATAAACACAAGATCAAAGTATTCTACACAACATGACTTCACATCTTAAATGTGTGAAAAAACAAGAATGACTGACGAGATTCGAAGAGCATTATGCAAGCACAACAAGGAGAAAACAATACCGGAAGTTCTTACAATGGTAAGGAAAATTATATATGAGATTCAAGGTGTAACAAACTAGTATGCTTACGGGCTTACCCATACAATGTGTGGACGTTATATAAATCATTAAAATTTATTGTAATAAAAATCATGTTAAAACACGAAAAATGATCATCAATTTTTTTACTCTCTAAAGAAAGAAAAAAAAGGAAATAGCTTATTGATCATGACAAAAAAAAAGAAAAACTATATTCAATGTAAGATTAGATTAGATGGTGGCAAATAGATGAGAGAGAGAAGAGAACTACTTAAAATTTTAAATTATTGTAATTATTTCGTTCTAAATTTAATATTTATATTAAATTCAAGATCTTGTCTTGATCTTTAATTTGAAATGCATATTACACTTTTGTTATGAATTACAGTAAATTTTATGATTTTTAAAACAAAACTGAACAAAACAAGATAAAGAGAGAGAAGAAAGTAAAAGAGAAGAGAAAGAAATTTGAAACGAAAAAATTACCATTAATTATTTATTCCTACACATATGTAGAGTAGATAAGATTATGCCACCTCAACATAGGAGGGGATAAGTAGATTTTGGTTGTAGAATTAGAATCTTTATACATATAATATGCAAATTAAGAATTTGACTTGAGGTACGACGATAACTATTATTTTTGTAAAAATAATAGAATATTTATTCAGTTCAGTTGTATTGTTCTTGAAAATTAATTATTCCACTAGTGGTATTTGTATTAGGATTAGGAATATATGAATAAAAGGATGTGGAGATTTTACATAGTCGTTGAGAAGAATCCTTAGGTTTGAAGAGCACGCAGGCAAATTGCAGAGAGCATGATTTTATATATATTCACACGTTACCAACGCTGAATAGAGTCTTCTTCTGCAGTTAAGTTAAAATATTTGGCACTCTGTATATGACTTTTTTCCAAAGAGGTTACTTTCCTAATCTTTTCCTACTCCTAATGGGAAACGCCCACCGCGGCGCATATTGACTCTCCGATCCCCTTTTTTATTTCTTCGATTGTTATTCTTTTCTCCCTTGTTGCTAGGAATTCTTCTAATCCCTACCGCGTAATTTCCTTGTTCAATTTTGCAATTCCGCTTTCTGCTCAACAATTCAACCTCGGGTTTTAGACGAAATTTAGAAAAGGAAACCTTAATTACAGTGGCGTTGAGTTTGAGATGATGATGGTGGGGCCAGAAGAGGGATCGCCTGCGGTCGAGTTTTGTAGAGCGGACAAGGAAGAAAACGGCGACGAGTTTGATCTTATTGATGTTGATGCTCTCTTTAGTATCTTGGACGAGCCCTCTAATCCTCCACAGGTTAATTCTGTCTTCAAGTTTTTTCCTCTTCCCTTTTATTTTTATTTATGTATTTTGTGTTTTATTGGTGACATCTGAGACAGGAAGCCATAATTGATCGACGAAGGATGCATCTTGATTTGTTTCAATTATGGGTAGTTGTTTACTAGGTAGAACTTGTTGTAAGTTTGGTTGTTGGTGCTGTTTCGTGTTTGATTTACTGTTTTTTGAGTTCATGCAAGGCCACGGTGTTGTGTTCAATCCGAGTTGAATTGGCAGCTTGTATGATTTTACCACATACTTTTCCAGAATTGTGCATACCCATTTTGATTAAGTTGATTTTCAGATGTATTTTGTGTTTACCTTGCTTTGACACTTGAAGAATTCATCACTGGATGTATATAGCTGTTCGTGCATAGACATTGAACTGATCTATTGGACTTTGGACATTGTAGAAGACTTTTAGCCTTGGCAGGAATATAGGGAGGAGTTGCTGTTTTGTGGCTGTGTATAATTTGTAAGATGTAGTGGCATAGGAGTCGGGGCGTTTGCTAACTGAATTAGGGCATTAATTGGCGTGTCAAGATAACATGCACAGTACTCTCTCATAATAGGGTATACAAATAATATAGGGAACTAATGGTATATTCATATAGATGGCTTTTCTGCATTATTTCCCATTAATATACCATCTAGTCTCCTTGCATTATGACTCTCTGCCATTCTCTGAGTTTTGGTGGTGCATCTGAATGCATGCTGAACATATGATCTAAATTTGAAGAATTGGGAAGTTGTTTCAATTTTAATTTGTCATTACTTATTGTGAATATACAGGATAATAGGTTGGATAATTTACCTCGTGCTGAACCCCTAACAGGTTGGTAAGCATTTTTTATTTTTTATTTACTGCATCTCTTTATTTGTATCAATATGGTTAAAAATTCTATCTTAATGTACCACATTTCATCCTAGTCAAACGATCGAATGTTACTTTGATAGGAATACAGACTTCAGAAGACATGTTCTGGCCGAATGGCACGTACAACTATGAAGCCTCAGAATCTAAAAGGGCTCTTTCAGATGGTTTTGTGGAATCTGATAGGAATCCCTGCAATCCAGATGGTGAAATGCTTGAACCTTCATCCCAGTGTAGTCAAGGCAATGGCCCTTTCGATATGTCTGAGATGCTCTGGGCAGGCGATGAGATTGGACCCTCAGATTCTAGGAGGGCACCTGCCAACGGTTTAGTGAAACTTGATTGGGATACCAGCTTTCCTTATTGTGAAATGCATGAACCTTCATCGTCCCAGATTAGTCATGATGATAGATTTCCCTATATGGATATAGTTGGTGGTTTGCATAATTCCTTGTCTTACTACACCAGTGACTCTGAGAAAGCTTCATTTGAGACACCAAATAACAGAGAACAATTTGATTTTAATAGTGCTAATCTTGTTAGTCATGATCAACATTCTTCGGAAGAAAAAGGTGCTAATCCATTCGAGCCACCCAACTACAGTGAAGCATCTTCCTTCAAGAGTTTTAGTGATGTTATTCATAAGCAAGATTCTTCAGATTTCTGTCAATTGAATAGGGATTCGTTTGGAATGGAATACAGTTTTATGCCTGCCAGCAGAAATGAAACCGAAAAGCCATCTAGTACCTTTTCCAATGAGTACCGTAGAACACAAAATCGCATCAAGGTTGAGAAGAACAGTGTTTTAACGCCGTTTTCTAGCATAGTTTCCAGAGCTTCTGAGGTAGTTAATTGTGCCATTAATGGGAGCCGAGGCACAGAGTGGTCTTCTTCGAAGTGTTTGCCTTCCATTCCTTCGAAGAAGTATGGTAGCAATTCAAAGGTTGAAATGGAAGAGGACCTTTTTCAGTCAAGGAGAGCTCACACTTCTCCTGATATGGCTGGCGATAGTAATTGGGAACCTGTTCTTCAGGTTTCGAAGCATCCTGGAGTTATGCCGTACCCATCAGTTATCACAGGAAGTAATATGATAAAGATGGAAAAAGAGGTGCCAAATTTCTATGATTGTCATATTTCAAAAGTCAGTTACCAAGGGGTTCAGAGTAAGACATCTGATCAAGGCAATGCTGAGGATGATTCTGATTTGTGTATTCTTGAGGATATGAGTGCTCCAGCACGTTTAAATCATGTAGCATTGAATGAAAGGTCGGGTGGCAGTAAACAAGTTCTGACATCTAGGGACCCTGGCAGTACCCAAACAGTAACAACACATTCAAGGCGGAAACCCAATGATGAAAGAGTCATTTTCCGAGTTGCATTGCAGGTGAATCTCTAATCAGCCTTATGCTGTCTCTGGTAGCTCGGATTAAACTGTTTTATATCTTTAACTTTCTTTTTCTCTACCTAGTCCCTAGTTCTACTATTTATAGTCTAGTTGTTATCATGTAAAACATCAAGGAATATAGTGAGTAGTGGTTGTTCTCAGATCTACAACTGGATTAAAGCTTTTATTTATTCTGAATTTGTTGTTGTGGTCATTCTGTTTCTTCTAATTCATATATTTATTTCTTTCTCAAAAAAAAAAAAAAAAATCATATACTCCACTCCATAAGTACCTTTTCCACATAGCATGTATAATTTGTGGAGCCTATGTATATTTACTGCCTTTCAGCTAGGTATTTTGTCCACTTCAACCTTTAGATGTGGTGATCATAAAAGTATATTCCTTGGTTAGTAAGTACTTTCTTCTGGAAGTTCAGTCTTCTTTTGAACTTTATCAAGATTGTAAGTGGTGATTGCTGTTATTTGGTCCTCTGGGTTGGGATATATATCTAAGCTGATGCTTTGACCTATTTTCCCTCTAAAAAAGTTAATGCGTAATATTTCATGAAGATTACTTGTGATTAGAAAATGTTCCAAGATAACTCCTTCTGTTGAATAAATAGTTCCCAATCCCTTTGTATTCTTTTTCAAAAAATATGCATTGCTTCTCTTTTCCCAATTTGGGGACCAAAAGTTGCCCTCAGTTGGAGTGGCAATAGCCAAGTGTTGAGAGCATGTTTTGGTAGAAACTAGAAAATGGAAACGCAAGTGCTGCAGATTTTTAAGATGCTGTGCGCCAAATTCCTATATGACAAAGGGATTTTCATACATTTTTCCCAGACTTAATCTGTCAAAGTTTCATTTTGTACTGGCAATATTTTACCATTTTGGGCTTTCTGAATGCTCTGAATATTAATTTCATGGAGTGATAATATTTTATTTTCACGGTTTGATACTGAGGTGGTGAACTTGTTTCACTTGAAAAACAACATGGAGTATTTCTTGGAGTGTTTATTCTTGAGTAACTGGAGAAAATAGTAACACCAAATTTTGGTCCATTGCAGGATCTTTCACAGCCAAAACTAGAAGCTAGTCCGCCAGATGGCGTTTTGTCCGTGACCCTGCTTAAACACCAGGTACACATATATGTTCACTTCATCTTGGGAACAACACAGAAATTGATATTTGATGATAATTTTGTGGTTTTGTAAATTTTGGTTAAGGAGAAAGCTAACATGTAGCAACAGTATTGTGCAGGTCTCCTTATTGTGAATATTTTTGTGTTGTTTATATATTTCAAGTGCATCTTTAACTTCAAGATCTTCTGAATGGAGTCCGATGCAAATTTTAGTTTATGTCCATTGAAGAATAGAGTTGGAAACAATGTTCTATTTGTCGAATGTTGTCACTGATACCCTAAGGCACTTTGTAACCATGAGGCTATCTGGCATAGAACTATCTCAATTTTTTAAAATTTCCAATGATATGGTGAGCATGAGTATCTCCTGTTGTTAAAACTTAAAAACACTTATGCAGTCTCAGCTTATGTATGAAAGATTGTATGTTTCCTTTGGCTAGGAGATGCATTGCATTTATTAATTATATTTTAAATTTCCATTGATTCTATTTGAGTTTCCTTATAGCGTATTGCTTTATCTTGGATGGCTAACAAGGAAACAAGGAGTGCGTGTTGCTCTGGTGGGATTCTTGCAGATGATCAGGTTTTTAGTGTTTTTGCTTATTTCCTCTCTTGGCTATATGCAGTGGTAATCTCTGTGAAACCATTCTCGTATTTTGATTTTGACAGGGACTTGGAAAGACTATATCAACAATTGCACTCATTCTAAAGGAGAGGGCCCCACTGTCTAAAGCTTCTAAAGCCAATGCAAAACAAAGTGTGACAGAAATGTTAAATTTGGATGATGATGACGGCATTCTTGAAAAAGGGCAAGCTACTGAAGGAGCCGAACATATCATAGTTAACGGATATCCTATAAACAACTGCAAGATACCATTGCAAGCAAAGGGAAGGCCTTCTGGTGGCACCCTTATTGTATGCCCAACAAGCGTCCTCCGCCAGTGGTCTGACGAGTTGCAGAACAAAGTAACTAAAGAAGCTGATCTCTCTGTTCTCGTATATTATGGATACAATCGTACAAAGGATCCACTTGAGCTGGCTAAATACGATGTGGTGGTTACAACATATGCAATTGTGAGCATGGAGGTGCCGAAACAGCCTGTCGTTAATGAAAACGATGATCTTATAGGTTCCTCTTCGTATAGAGATTCCTCTCCTGGTGGAAAAAGGAAGCTTCTGGAAACTATGTCTGACAAGAAATCTTCTAAGAGTAAGAAGAGTCGCAAAGGGGTCGACAATGAATCGCCTGAAAATGCATCTGGTCCTCTTGCCCAGGTTGGATGGTTTAGGGTTGTATTGGATGAGGCTCAGAGTATAAAAAATCATCGAACTCAAGCAGCTAGGGCTTGCTGGGGCCTTCGTGCTAAACGCAGATGGTGCTTATCAGGGACTCCTATCCAGAATGCAATAGATGATCTTTATAGCTATTTCAGATTTCTCAGGCATGAGCCATATGCCGTCTTTAGGACTTTCTGTGAGCAACTAAAGGTCCCAATCAATAAAAATCCAAGGAATGGTTACAAGAAGTTACAAGCGGTGCTGAAGACTATAATGTTGCGTCGAACAAAAGGTAAAACTCATTATAGATCTAGTTTTACCGTAACTTCAATTTTACCGCATTTATAACTAGTTGGTTGTAATTGCAGTAGTTTGCATTTCTGTTCTTGAGATGTCTTCTATGCTCTAGGTTATCTTATGTAAATTAAATATTACGCCAACTGTTGATCCAAAATCCCTCAGATCCCTGCAACTATTTTACGAAAACATGTAAGCTGGTGAAATTAGTCAGACTTGATCCTATATGCTTAGGGTTCATTTTAATGGTTTAGGGTTCAGGGTTTAGGTGTATTTTACTGGTTTGTATTTGTATTGTAATATGTGAGTATTTGCTTTTCTAATATTGTGGGTCATGCAAGGGAAAACTTTCTTTTGAGGTTGTGGTAGAATACTTGTTTTATGATTATAGTCCGGCAAAAAACTTGTTTTACAGCTGTATGTACGCTGCAGCCTTCCACCCCAGTTAGGTTTCACGAATCGCCAATTAGAGGGTTTATTAATCTCTAATGTAAATTTTAATCACAATTAGGATATCATTAGGGTGGATGCTCCGGAGTGTGCCCTTACAGTCTGTAGCTCTTGTTACGTCAGATAATGGCTTATCTCAGTTGCTAGATTCTCTGAGTCGTGTAAGGTGAAAGCATCATTTCAAGTTTTATTAATGCGATGCTTGTGCAGCACATTAACATGAGTTACATGACTATAGACCTTCTTTCTACTTATTTGGTTTTAGGTCAACGATAGCCAGAGCTTGATTAAACGCATCTGTTTTGGCTTATATTGGGAGCTCTGCTAGCTTTATTTGGCAATTTAGTGAAAAGTTCCTATCACTAGGAAATTAATTCTTCAATTTGAAAGTTTTGTTTGGTTCTGCAATGCTTATGAAGTATCTTTAACTGAGCGAGGATCCTTCTGGATTTTGAATCCAGGTACTCTTCTTGACGGAGAACCAATTATCGATCTCCCGCCAAAAACAATTGAACTGAAGAAGGTTGAATTCTCCAAGGAGGAACGTGATTTCTACTGCAGGCTCGAGGCCGATTCACGTGCTCAGTTTGCAGTATGTATTTTTCTTCAAATCTCTTGTTACACAAGGAATAATAGGTTGAGCTAAATGTTGACCTCCTTTTCTATGCATATGATAGGAATATCAAGCAGCCGGCACTGTGAAGCAGAATTATGTGAACATATTGTTAATGCTTCTACGGCTTCGACAAGCTTGCGATCACCCTCTTCTTGTTAAAGGCTACAATTCTAATGCGAGAGTTGTTTCATCAATTGAGAATGCAAAGAAGCTTCCTCGGGAGAAACAAAGTTCTCTTCTAGATTGTTTGGAAGGTTCTTTGGCAATCTGTGGAATTTGCAACGTAAGCATTGTTTTGTGGTTCATTTTGTTACTGTTGCTCACTCTGTCATTAGGGGTTCTTGTCAGCTTCCTATTACAAAAGTTGTTTCCTTTGTCCTTCTCTATTTTCCTTTGGTTCTCGGTTTCTATTGTGGAGGTTCATATCTCACATTGAGAGGTTTGATTATGCTTCTAAACATAGATGCATTAATTTGAAAATTAAGGGTATTATCTTCTTTTAAATTCCCTGGAATGCTAGAGTAAATATGCTCTATAGAATTTTCTTGGTAAAGGAATGTATAACTAAGTTTGTGATCGATATAAAGTATCCCATGGTTAAGAATCCTCGCAAATCTTTCTCTCTCTCTCTCTCAAATAATGCATATTTACAATTGGATTTTTTTAATGAACCTCGAGAATGTCTACATTGTGTCATTGTGAGATAGTTCTCCAATTATATTCGTACCAATAAGTTCCTATCTTCCATTTTCACTGTAATAATTCTAAGATTTATATACGTGTGTGTTACGTGTGTATATATTACTTGTAAACTATGCTTCTCATAATTCTAGAGTTTGAAGTTTCTTGCTCAAAATGCTACTTTTTGCAGGATCCACCCGAAGATGCTGTTGTAACCGTATGTGGACACGTCTTTTGCAATCAGTGCATATGTGAGCATATCTCAGGCGATGACACCGAGTGTCCAACCAAGAAATGCAAAACTACTCTTAATACGTCTCGTGTTTTTTCCATAACCACACTGCGGACTGCTATATCCGGTCAACTGACTACGGAAAGTACTGCCGACTGCCCTGGCTCCCAAATTGCCGAAGCTTCCGAACCTCAAATGTTAAGAAGTCCTCAAGATTCCTCCAAAATTAGGGCTGCTCTCGACATCTTGCTATCCCTGTCCAAACCACAGGATTGTACAGTAAAAACGAGTTCCTCGGTGAATATCGAAGAATGCAATGGCTCAGAAACATCGGACAAGTGTAGAGACTCGAACAACTTGGTCCAGGCAGGGGGACAGAAAGCCATAGTGTTTTCGCAGTGGACGGGGATGTTGGATTTGCTCGAATCTTGTCTAAAAAGTTCTAATATCGAGTATCGTAGACTTGATGGTACGATGCCTATTTCTGCTAGAGACAGAGCTGTTAAAGATTTCAATCTTCTTCCCGAGGTTTGTATGATTACTGGAATTCTGATAATTGATTCATCTTGTCTCATTCTTTCTTGAATCTAATTGTGGAAAGCTTCTCTACAGGTTTCTGTTATGATCATGTCTCTGAAGGCTGCGAGTCTCGGACTGAACATGGTGTCAGCCTGTAATGTGCTTCTTCTGGACCTATGGTGGAACCCGACAACTGAAGATCAAGCAATAGATAGAGCACATCGTATAGGGCAGAAACGCCCTGTTTCAGTTTATCGGCTAACTGTGAAGGATACAGTGGAAGATCGCATTTTGGCCCTACAGGTTCATTTTCTTTTCAAGATTTTCGCACAGTCTCCTCGGTTTACTTGCAAAATCGCAATCTTTATCTCCTCATGTGTCTGCTTTGGGCAATACAGCTTAGATAGATAAAAATATACTTGACATGTCGAACAACTTTGAGCTTGTTTGATCATGTAAATCATTCACATACTCGATCATGTGGATTATCAATCTAATATAGCACACCTCCTTATGGATTATAATTCGTCCTCTCATTTCATTTTGTAACGCTTTTGCAAATATTTTGTGCATTCCAGCAAAAAAAGAGGAAGATGGTCGCATATGCCTTTGGAGAGGATGAAAGTGGTACGAGACAGAGCCGACTTACAGTGGAGGATCTGAAGTATCTGTTCAGGGTGGATTAGTCGAGGTTTACACTTTACTCGTATTCTTTCTGCATTCTTTATTAGCTAACGACAGCAGCAGCGTTTTAGTCGAAACGTGAAGTGGTAATTAAGCTCTAGCATACAGCAACATCTCTGGGAATTTTTCCAAAGATTTTCCCAAGATTGACATGATCTCATTTTTTGGAGGAGTGATTTTCTTTTGCCAAATCACACTATGTATATCTCAAATAGTTTAGATACATATATCTATTGTATATATCAGTGGCTCCGTCCTGTCCTCTTCTTTGTAGACATTTTGCTCTTCGTTAAATGGTGGGAAATATAGTCATTTTTTGTTCCTTCTATATTGGTTTTTATTATGCCTTGTGATTTCTGTCAATTTTGCTTGTGGTTTCTCATCTATCCATATATAAAGAGACTTATTACTAAAAATGTTTTTCCGTCAAAATTACCATACTAATTATAGTAATTTGTGTAATATTTTCTTTTCATTTACTTTTTCTTCTTTTTAATTTTTCACAAAATTATCTAACTTTATTTTAAATAAAATATGTGGTAACATGCATCTTAAATTAAAGATAAGAATATGATCATTAATTTGATACTATATAATATGTAAAAGTTAGGATTCAAATGAATAAATTATAATAATTTAATTTTATCAAATAAATTTATATTTGTGTACATATTTGTAGGTGGGGATCTGGTAAAAACCATTCTCATTCTAGAAACCTAAAAATCATGGTTTAAAAGCATAGAGTAATACTAATAAAAGCATTATATTATACATTTAAAAGCATCAGAATTAATTAAAGCATTGCGTTATACATCAAAAAGCATAGCATTACTGAAAGCATTATATTATGAGTACGAAAGCATAACAAATTTGAAAAGTCAATCTGGACCATCCATTAATATTTATTAATTTTCACGGCATGTTATTAAATTAATTGAACTTTTATTTTTAAAGTTAACCATCTATATTCATATTATTGTTTCACTTTAATTATTAAACTAAATTTAATCAATTAATGTAATAACAAATATCAAACTAAAACTAATGTCTCAAATTAAATTAAAAATATATGAATATTATGAATAAATGTTGAATATGAAAAAAGTATATATTAATTATTTAATATATATTGAAATTTTATATATATTTTATGATTCACAAAGACAAATAAGACTAAATTTATATAAAATTATCATACATTTAATACCCTTTTAATAGCCAATAAAATAGATCGATTGTATAACTAATATAAATTCGATAGTTCAAGATTAAATAAATATCTCATAGTTTAGGGTGCAATTGATAGTGCCTTTAGTATGCTATACACATAATAAAAACTAAATATTGTGAAAATACTACTTAGATTAGTATAAGTCTAACAAATATCTATATTTGTTTTAGAGAAATTTTTAAATAACTAATGATCGTCATTAGATTAAAAATGTATTACCAATTCTAGATCATTTATTTAACATTTTACAACTATAAAATGAACTCATCCTTATTATACCTATATAATATAGTATAAGAAATTAATTTCACCATCTTTAAATTTTATGTAGAATACCTATAAATTTAAAATTTATTAAATAATAATTAACCGTGCATCGCACGAGTGCTATTATGCTCCAATGTTGGGTAATCTCGATTCTCGATTGTCATGTCCAGAATATTCATACAATAATTAGGAGAATAAATTTCCTTCTGAAAAGGAAAGTTGAATAAATTTAAGAAAGCTACAACTTTTTCATGAGTAATAGTGAATATTACTTAAAAGTCCCCCTCTTTGTTACTATTAGTTGACCTTCTCGATAATGAATTAACTTCGATTATTAACCTTATTTATTTCTTTTAAAAAATACATAATAATTAGGAAAAATGGAAAACATAATCTGAAATAGTCAGATTGTGACAATTATGCACAATCAATCATAAATATATTCAAAGGTCATACTATATTGTAAAGCACCCAACCATGACTAGGCATTCCACATTCAACATGAATCTATTTTAATGCGATATTTGTTTTCATCTTAATGTTAAAGTATAATTTATTTTCCCATCCATGGAATAATTCAAAAAAATTGCCTTAAATTTTATATGGTATAATGTAAAAGATTATTTTAAATTAGAGGAAACTTTGATATCATTGCGACTTTTAGCCCATAATAAATATTACAAATATAACATATATTTATTCGATATTCCTACTATACATTTCAACTTTCCTTGGTATGAGTTTTCTAACTCATACCAAGGAAAGTTGAAGTATATACTCGTACCAAGGAAAGTTGAAGTGTGTAATGGAAAACTAATTTGGTATCATTAAAATAATCAAAATAACTTCATAAATAAACTTTCAACAAGATATACATGAGTTTTAATTGATTGATAATTTTGATTCGGTTTATCAAGTGAACAATAGATATAAGTACAAATTCTGTTTGTAATATCCGTAAGTACATAATAATAAACCGAAAATCCTTATTTAATTCAACACATAGTCAAACTTTGTCAATAGTTTCACGTCCTAAACCGAGAATCCGTTGTTGGAAAGTTGAATAAACTCATCGGCTTCCCACATAGAGTAGCATTATATATGTTGTATCCACGTGATCGACCAAGAATGTAATTGCATATTCTGATCTAACTCAATTTAATTCAACACCGAGTTTATGACCGCGAGTCAATATTAAAACTTTATGTAAAATTAATGAACGTTGTTATTTTTTCTTTAAAAAAAACACTTCATTTTATACCCAACTCCAATCTAGAAACAATTTAGCCTCAGTTTTTTCATTATGGAGCTCCAGTCAAGAAAGAGAAAGTTAAATTAAATATGTGAATATGTATTAGTTAATAGATTTAATACTATATTATTGGTGTTCATTTTGCACAATACAAAATTGCACAAGCGTGTTTGAAGGATTAATCATCGGAAAAATCAAAGTGTATATGTATTATATTTAGTTTTATATATGCGAATAGAGTGGAATTGTTGAAAAGAAATTAATGTTTGCAGCAACATTCGTCAGAAACAGTTACCAAGTATTTTCAAGAGTCCAAACCACGCCCTCTTCGCTCAAATTATCCCCAAACTCGGTCAAATAATCCCATTCCTACCTATAAGTACACCCTACATTTTGCTTCTATAATACAACTCAAATTTAAAATTTCACCAAATCTTAAAATAGAAATTTAAATAAATAAATAATAACCCCGGCCTAATTTGGGCATGCAACGTGGAGCATCCTCCGGCAGAATCCACGCCATCTCCCGCCAAATCCGCGGTTGCGGGCCCCGCCACGATGTTTTCATCAACCACCGTGGGGTTGACACGAAGCGGAATGTGGCGGGGCTCCTCTATCAGCACCTCCTCGGCCTCCGCCTCCACCCTTTCCTCGACAGCAAGAGCATGAACCCCGGGGACAACCTCCCCGAGGAGATCCACGCGGCCATACGTGGTTGCAAGGTCGGAGTGGCCATCATTTCCCCGACCTATTGCAACTCGTATTTCTGCTTGCACGAGTTGAGCTCCATGGTGGAGACGGGGAAGAGCCTCGTTCCCATTTTTTGCGACGTCAAACCCTCCGAGCTCCGGGTCAGGAACGACGGGTCGTGCCCCGACCTAGAGCTCAAGAGGTTCCGCTTGGCTTTGGAAGAAGCCAAATGTACGGTTGGACTAACATTCGATACTATTAGAGGGTATGCTTTCTCTCAGTCAACTTAATTCCTAGTCTTATTGTACTTTTCGTAACATCCCTAATTAACTCATGATTTCAAAGACAAGTTTGGTTTCATTTCCTTAAACTAGCGTCAATTAGCTAAATAGTATTCTTTGTCTTCATATATGAACTGTAATCCTCCATTAATTTGCAACTAAATAAATAAAATAAAAAATAAAGTAGAGATGTAATTAATAAATAAAAAGAGGCATGAACATGATTAATAGTAATATTTGTCGTTGTCCTTCATCGTACTAAAACCGTGTTTAGAGAATCAACACTTGTTGAAACGACAGTGGTCAAAGAGAATCCATCCCTTGGCAACGTGCAAGATATACAAAACTACACAAGGCTCTCGTATATATATACAAGTCTTATACTAGTAAATGATTTAAAATTTTGCTAGCTGCTTAATTTGGTAATTTAGCATATGTAGTTTTGGGGCTAATATAATATAAAGTTTTCTTTTTTAAACTTAAATATAAACCTTGAAATTTAGGGGGAAGAAATAGATTGTACATTTCATTTTTATATTCGAAGATACCCATGCATTGATTGATGTGGAATGCATGCCAACGTATACAAATTATAACATATAGTTAAATGTTTGAACATTAGATTAATTATGCATAGAAATATAACTTTTATTCTTCTATACATGCATATATATACTCATGTGATGTAAGTAGCTAAGGTGTAAGTTGAAATATACAACAAAAACTATTGTTAGACTGTCTACATGTCAAGATTTGTTAAACGATATACATTCAAATTTAACGATGACATTTTTGTAATTTTATTGATGCTTTGTTAGCTATTGGAGGGAATCCTGATACCAGTAAAATAATTTATATATGTGAACATGTATCTTAATCTAAGATTATATATCTATCTACTGTGCATATAGGGATTGGCCGAGATTTCTTGAAAGCGCAGCGAATGCGGTTATCGAGAACTTGATACAAGTTGAAGAGGATAGCATTAAAGGCAAAACACAAAAGGTTGTCTAAGATCGTCTTAATATGGGACAAATTAAGATTCAGATCCAAATTCACAATTCAAACGTGTATTTGTGATGTTGCTAATATTCCGAGTTACAAAATACTGTATGTCATTGGTTATGGGTGTGTACATTATATGAATCTTAACCCGTCTCACGGTGAGACAGCTTCGCACAAAACTCCGATCCCTCATATAAGTGCCCGATAATCTGATATATATCTAATTATTCCTTCATTATTTTCTTAATCGTTCGGAAACTGAGGAAAGTATCTGTATCAGTTTATTCTTTCTAACATATTCATTGATATCTTAAATGAAATCATTCATGTAATAAAGTAGTAAAATCTGCAATGGATATAATCAAAATTGTTTCGACTTGATGATATTGTGTATTCCTTGCTCATAAATTTTATTTCGGTGTATATATATCACATTTAATTTCGGAGCTCTTTTGAGTTGTTACTATACATGTAATACACGCCGATCAAATACAAGTACATTGAATAATAATAATGATAATTTACTTTTTTCATACGAGCACTTACAATTACAATGGGGCAAAAAGAATAGCATATATAGATGATTCGAGCCGTATAGACACGTGGGATTTGGGGGTGGGCCTGTAAGAAAAGGCCAAGCATTGGGCGGCCCATACCATACCATACCTTCTCAAATCTCCCTTAGGCTTCTACTTTCTCAAAAATGTTTTGTGTTTGTGCTTTGTGCATCATGATGAAGCCATCAAGAACAAAATTATTATGTCTACATGAGGCCATGAATAATTTCCCAAAATTGCTTTAGATTTGAGTCCATCATGACTGGAAATTAATTTAAATTTTCTTGTTGTATTTATAACTTCATTTCCAACCGCTCTATTGTCCAAACTTTTTAAAATATTATTGATTTATTTTCCTTTCTACATTTTAATATTCTTCTCAATCCAATCACATCATTGTTTGATGACTTATCAATGATCATTCTAACCATTCAAACACAATATTAGTATATTTTTCTATATATAATTAATTGTAACAAAAACTTACTTTGATTGAGTGAAAGTTTTGGAGAGTTTGAGAAAAAAATTATAAAACAAAATAGAAAAGATAGAAACATTTCTTCACCCACTAGAAAAGGGGGCAACCGTTTGTGATTCAAATTAATTTAATTCACTTAATCTAATTCTTTTATGTATAATTAGGGATGGTAATGGGTCGAATACCCATCCATTAAGCATTTCCCAAATCCAAATCCGTCTAAAATTTTCAAACCCAAATCCGACCCAAACCTGTAACGGGTATTAACTTTAAAATCCATACCCGACCCGGACCCATTGAGTATACCCGCTAATTACCCACCCAAACCCGTTTAGATTTATAAAATAATTAAATATGAACTATCATGATATTTATACACAGTGATCAATTAATGAAAATTATAAGACTATAAAATAAACA
>JAYJMF010000066.1:2210581-2230009 GCA_036873715.1 Salvia sclarea
GTATTTTAATTATTTTATATCAATATTAATGAATAATTTAATTATGGTATTAATTACTCCCTCCGTCCCACTAAGCACGACACCAAATTATCTCATATTACTATATGACCAAAAAATATTATGAATTAAATAATTTTTTTCCTGATTATCTCATATTACTATATGAGTTCTTAATTACCTCATATTGCTATATGGGTTTTAGACGATAACATATATATAGTAAAATTATTTTGTAAATATGATTTGAGATATGAACGAGTTTTCACGAGATGCAACCATTTACCGTTTCAACGAGGCGAGTTGAGGCGATGTAACCGTGGAGCTTTCCAACGAGGCGAGACAATCATGATACATTTAATTTAAATTGACCAAATAAATATTATGGATTAATTGATTTTTTCGTAATTAAATCATATTGCTATATGGATTGAGACTAATAACATATAGTGGAATTATTTTTTTAAATAATATTTGGGACATATACGAGCATTCCGACGAGCCGATGTTTTGGCGAGGCTTTTCGAGCCGATTTGACCATGGAGCTCTCCAACGAGGCGAGGCGGCTATGACAAATTGAATTTAATTTGACCAGATAAATATGTAGATTAAATATTTTTTTTTCATAATTAGCTTATATTGCTATATGGATTCTTAATTAGCTCATATTGCTATATGGGTCTTAATTATCTTATATTGCTATGAGTTTCAGACGAGAACATATAGAACAATTATTTTGTAAATAGAATTTGGGATATGTACGAGCATTTCGACGAGGCGATGCAACCGTAGCTTTTTGAGACGAGAGTATATAATAAAATTAATTTAATTTTAACTAAATAAATATTTTGCGTTAAATATTTTTTTCATAATTAGCTCACAAAAACCATAAGACGTCAGTACCATGGCACAATCTATAGCCATGGTTCAACAATATTTAAGTCAAAAATATTTTGTATAATAATAAGAATATAATAATAATAACATAGAGCTAAGCTACAAAATCAAAGAAACACTCTTCTCAACGTATTTTCTTTTATAATTTTATATTATTATTATTATTATTCTAATTTTTTTGAGATAATTAAAACATATTAATGACGTAAATTGATTCGCCGAATTTCGACGGGCTACTTACTAGTAATATATAAAAGATAAACATAAAAAAATAGTCCCCATATGCACGGACACGAATACTAGTTATAATAAACTAAAAACAAAAGAATTATTATACTATAGCTAAAAATATATAAAGAATTTGCTTCAATAAAATATTTCTGTTTCCGGATGTGTTTGTGACCTAGAGTACAAATACTGCGCCGCCGCCGCTTCCCTCATTCCTCTCATATTCACCGCTCTGTTTGTGGCGGCGATATCATTTTCACCGGAACAACCATGGCAAAGAAGAAGGAGAGGTCCGTCAACGTCTCGGGGAAGCCCAAGCACTCCCTCGATGTTAACAGAGATAACAGCAAAGGCAAATCCGCCAATGGACGGAGCGCCGCCACAGTGCGCCGGCTCAAGATGTACAACACGCGTCCCCTCCGCAACGCCGGCGGAAAAATCCTCAAGCACGATCTCCAGTCCAAGGAATTGCCGTCTACTCGTATTATGCCTGATCGTCGCTGGTTCGGTGCGTTATTTTGCTATTAAATCTTCTAATTTTAGTTGGGAGTTTTTCTAATTATTGGTCGGGAACGGATTTTTTTTTTCTTTCTGCAGTGGTGTTCGATTATTATTGTTGTTTATTGAGCTAACATGAAGGTTTTTGAGCTGATATGGTCCATAACTGCCTATGGAGCTGCAATTTTGACTATTCATGACTATTCACTATTGTATTCGAACTTTTGGTTGTATGTTGATAATATTCTTGATAAAGAATCGTACAAGGATGAAGGATGTCGAGTTATATCATTATGTTACTTAAGCAGCTGCTTATCCGCTTTGTTGCTAGTCAAATGAGGAATGTAGGAGGAGATTTCCCTAGTAGTCGATGGAAAAGCCATTCTAGTGATTGTTATCTCCAAAATATGGACTTATTAGACTTGGTCTATGCTGTCTTTAGTCATTTTGATACGAAAGAAAACAGATTGAAACTTAACATTCTTGCGTTATTCACATTGCTAGGAAATACGCGTGTTGTGAATCAGAAAGAGCTTGAATATTTCCGCGAGGAGCTTCAAACGCGTCTTTCAAGCAGCTACAATGTTCTTTTGAAGGAAAGGAAGCTACCTATGTCCCTCTTGAATGATCATCAAAAGGTTTGAATTACTGCACGTGAATCTTATGCCTTAACAAGGACAACCTAGACTACATATAGAAGATACCATCTTACTTGCGTCGTTCTGTTTGCTGATCTTTTTCGTTGATCTTGTCATTGTGTTTTAAGCAAGCAAGAGTCCATCTCCTCGACACACAACCTTTCACTGATACTTTTGGTCCTAAGACCAAGAGGAAGAAGCCCAAACTTCTGGCATCTGATTATGAATCATTAGTCAAGAGAGCCGATGGTTCTCAAGGTGAAATATATTATTTATATCAAAATTTTCTATTTGTGATTGTCTATCATATGCTAATTGCCGTTAACTTTTCCCACAGATGCATTTGGAGAGAAACAAGGTGCTAGTACATCTGCTGAAGGGGAGGATGAAGATGGGTTCAGGGACCTTGTACGCCACACAATGTTCGAGAAAGGTCAGAGTAAGCGTATATGGGGAGAGCTCTACAAAGTGATTGATTCCTCAGATGTTGTTGTCCAGGTAGGTTTTGGAAAATAAGTGCAGCTTCCAGTATTGTCTTGTGCAACTGAAATGATTCCTTTAAACCACTTGGCTGGTATTTGTGGAATCAATTGATTGGTTTTAGTATTAGTATTGAGGCCAAAATATATGGAAAGCAGCTGGTTAATAGCGATTCGGGAAGCTGATTGGGGAGTTTGGAGTTTCAGATTGTTGTCTGATCTTAACTGGCAAGAAAATTCTTGAAACCTGGACATTTAACTTAAATAAATGTAGTAAAGAGCATTTAACATTTGGTGATATGTCTTGGCTAGTTTTAACTGTTCTGACACTCCTATATAACGGATTAGAAATTTAGAACTGTTCTTCCTCTTTCACCGAGTCGAGAAGGAACTAGTTTTTACTATCCTTGACGTCCGGGAGATCAGTATGACATATGCTTTGTTGGCTTCCTGTTGGGATCTCGTTAATTGTCATTTCCTCTTTGTTATAGTCGATAAGTTCTAGTTATCTGGTTTTTCGTCACAGTCCATGCTCTGCCAATGACATTTGGTTCACAACTATCAACATTCTATGACAGGTATTAGATGCCAGGGACCCGCAAGGTACACGGTGCTACCATCTAGAGAAGCATTTGAAAGCGAACTGCAAGCATAAGCACATGATTCTTCTACTGAATAAGGTCTTGGTCAATACTTGCATTTATTTGAGAGCATTGGTCTTAAATCCATAATGAGCCACTTTCTATTGTTAAATTTATTGAAGTCCTCTTCTTTCTTGTACAGTGTGATTTGGTTCCAGCTTGGGCAACTAAAGGATGGCTTCGGATACTGTCTAAGGAATACCCTACTTTGGCTTTTCATGCAAGTGTAAACAAGTCTTTCGGAAAGGTAGTAATTTTACTTACCTCCTTTAAAACAGCAACAAAGTAATATTGTTGATGGGTGTTTTGTTGCATTGTTGGTTGAAATCTTAACATTGATAAAGTCATTCCCTGGGACGTATAATTTTGGATCAGGCCATACTTATCCCAAAGCTGATACATTTAATTCGTTACTCTTTAGTTTTGTTAATATAGTTTGTAATCAAATCTCTTTTCCTGTGGTAAACCTTAAAAAAGTTTTTTCTCTGAATCATATCTAAATCATGCTTCCCTGTCATTCCTGGTCCTAAAAAATGAAAAAGAAAATTGTAATTCAGTACTTAGCTCCCAAAATGTCATAATTAGTTTGAATTTCCGTCCAGACCTCTTTTGTACTTTTTGCATTATTGCTTCCATATGAAAGTTAATGTTTAGGATTCTTTGCTAGAAAGAAATAAAAAAGAGTAAGCTGCATTTATTTATTTGTTGATTGTGAGTCAATAATATCTGTTTCTGGTATTGTTTGTTATTTTTAGGGTTCTCTTCTGGCTGTATTAAGACAATTCTCCCGTCTTAAAAGTGACAAGCAAGCTATATCTGTCGGATTTGTCGGATATCCAAATGTTGGAAAGTCATCAGTTATCAATACTTTGCGTACAAAGAATGTAAGTCACTATGCTAGCTCAGTTTCTACTTATGAATTAGCCTTTTTTTCTGGCACTTTCTGGCTGCCAGAAAAAGAATCATTTTCTATCTTTTCACTTGTTCAACTGGCATTTATGAGATTCAATTTTTTTATTTTCTAAGAATCCCTAGAAAGGGTTTATGTTGTTTATTATGTCCTAAATAATTTATTTCATCTCATATGCTTGCTATATCTTTTGAGAGCAGGTTTGCAAAGTTGCCCCAATTCCTGGGGAGACTAAAGTGTGGCAATATATAACACTCACGAAGAGGATATTTCTGATTGATTGCCCCGGAGTAGTATATCAGAGTAGCGACAGTGAGACAGATATTGTCTTAAAGGGTGTGGTAAGTAATACTTGATCAGTTTTATGTTTTTAATGTTACTTGATGTATAAAGGGTCTTGAAGTAATGATCCGTGTTAAGGCTTATGTTTTCTGAAAGCAAAGCAAAAAGTCCCGTCAGTTCCTTTGTTTAATCGATTTAAACATGCTGATGATTGAGATCTGATTAATGGTCTAGGACTTGGCCCAGTTTTCTCTTTTTTCAGTAAGGATTGAATGGGATTAGTAGTTTAGTATTTATGTAATGAATAATTTTTTTATAAATTTAATTTACTAAAATATTCATGATCATCTGCAATGTGGGAATGCTAATGAGAATAAGGAAATGGAAATATTGATATTTGTGATTTTTCTTAGACCTTATTTAAGATCATATCTCGTTGTTCTCAGGTACGTGTGACAAATTTGGAGGATGCTGCTGAGCATATTGGTGAAGTGTTGAAACGTGTCAAAAAGGAGCATCTGTTCAGAGCTTATAGGATAAAAGACTGGTGAGCTTCACATTACATTATAATGTTAATCAGTAGGACATAAGTTTGTTCCAAAAATTTTATCAACAGAGTTTGGGTTGAGATCTTTTCTTGTTCAACTAATGTTTTTTAACCATTAGTACAAAGTTTGAAATACTAACTACCTACTTTCTAGTGTAACTCATCTGGATAGAAATCATCTACCCCAAACTGTCATCATTTGCAGATTCTCTGCTGGAATATGTGTGTTTAGATCTTCTAGTATGCTAAACTACTAGGATGCATCAACCTAGCTTCTGCGAACCCATTTATGTTATGTAAAACTGAAAAATAATTATTTGTGATTTCCAGGGTGGATGACAATGATTTCCTCGTTCAGCTTTGTAAGTTGACTGGTAAACTTCTAAAGGTAATCCCACATATTCCACATCTAATTATGTAACTCCTTTCATTTATTTATTTGAAAAAAAGAATGGAAGAACCCCCCCAGTAGTCCTAGCTCAGGAAATAATTTTGATGTCGTTTCTCATCCATGATTAGGGAGGTGAACCTGATTATATGACCGCTGCGAAGATGATCCTCCATGATTGGCAAAGGGGCAAGATACCATTTTTTGTTCCACCACCACAGGACGAGAATGAAGAGTCGGCAGAACTTGAGGTGAAAAACGAGGCTGACACCATTGCTGATGATAAGGCTGCTGCTGCTAGAAAAGGAATTGACGCCGTTATTGCATCCCAGAAAATCGATTCACTTGTAGTTCAAAAGGATCTCTACAGTGAGCAGGAGTTGACCGGAGATATGTCGACCTCATAGATAAGAGGCTTGTTTATTGCCTTTTTTTGCCATGAATAACTTTATTTTATCATGTCCTATTTTCTTATCTTCCTTCATGTAAGATTTTATTTATACACGACTTCATGGCATTTCAATATGTAACAGTTTTGGAGCACTTCAATTATAAAGCTGAATCTCTTAATAACTTTTCTATGTTGCACACACTAGAATATAAACCTATAAATTAAAAATCACCCTACATACATTATCAATAAATACAGTCATGTCTGTCCACGTTGTGCAAGGTGTGTTTTAACTCTTAAGTTTTCGATTGTTAATCATATTTAAATCTTTATGTTACAGATCTACTCTAAGGTTCTTATGGTAATTGATAGAATAACTCAGCCTACTATGAAGTATGACTTTATAATTATATTGTTTTTATTATTTGTCCCCATAACGTTGATGTAGTTAAGAGTTTTATGACTTCCTTAACACTTGCAATTTGTTATGAGATTCTTATGATGTGAAAAACAACCTATCCTCCTGTCATTTTGCAAATGGGAGATCAGAATTTTTTTGGCGGGTAATATTAAGATAAAAGTTTAAAGGTCACAACTCCGACCTGTGATTAGTATTCTTACGTGCTAACTGCTAAGACATCATAAATGATACCATCATCTACACTACTTAATTTGTGATATTTCACACATTAATGAATTTGAGGTTTTGGTTGTACGTCCCATAATTTTCTTTTTAAGTGAAAGATCATACAGCGTGACTAGTGACCACAAATGAAAATTGCCGAAGTTCTATATTTTGGATTTGATTACTTAAAATGATAATATATGCCAATTTACAAACCACAAACTAGCTAAATGATCATCAAAATTAATTTTTGATTGTAAAGAAAGGAAATAGAAAAGTACAATCACGTGAACAGTACACAGATAATTGTTACTACTATAAACAAACTATAGAACAAAAATCACAAACACTTTCCAAAAGGTGGACGTCTACTTTTAATCCTCGCTGACTATCAATACTCAAGCAGATTTTTTTTATTAAAAAGATAAGAGGCCCATTCAGAACAATAAAATATCATGGTAATTTCAATTGAATTTCAGTGATAAAATATAGCAATGAGAAGTATTAACTGATTTCATTGGAGTAGAAAGAATATCAATCGTTTAGAAGTAGGCTTCGCGAGCCCGTTTCTGAATGAAATCCTCTTCATTGGGTCCAAAGAGAAGATGAGACAGAGAAGAAAAGAAATGAACACCTTAAGTAAAGAGCCTTATCAACCCTTTAATCATATCTTTCCCCAAAATACCAATTAAGATAGCTTGTAATTCAAAGGAAAGGGGGAATCAATTTCTCAAAAGTTCACAACAAGTTCACTTTTTTCCGAGAAAAAAAATGTTACAAAACAATGATACATATGTACAATGTGTACCATTTCATTCAAGAAAGTATCGAAATAATCTATAAACTAAAATAACAATACTTCATTTATAATTAGAATAATTAAAGCTACTAATAATTATTATGAAATAAAAAATGTTTTCCTCCACAACCAAATTAATTTGAGTACGTAAATAGCGTTTACCAAAATTTGGTTGAGTTTGAGTATTTTATTAGACTAATTAAGAGTCGTCTTTACTCCTTACTCTGGGAGAGAAGAAGTAAATATTTTGGTAAGATAGTCAAACCTTATTTACTAAGGAAAATAAAAGTACGTAGCGTTTATTTTGAAATTCAATTTTATTTTTTTTTCAAATGGGAGAAGAAAAGAGAATGGTGATAATTTATATTTAATGCAAGAGAAGGACCAACTAAAGGGAAAAATTGATGGTAAATTGGTTTGATTTGACGTTAAGAGGAGAAATTGGTTTATATGTAGAAGAATCCGCCAACTCAAAATTCATTTTATCCTCTTCTTTAGTTTTCTTGTCTGTAGCTTCCATTAGAGATGAGAGAGATTCTTTTGGTGGGTAAAGAAATAAAAGGTCGATTTTGATGGCTCATACCATACCATGCAATGCATTAAAGGTAACATGTGTCCATCCATATTCTCTTAATTCCCATATTTTACGAATCACGTAAACTTTATCACATACAGAAATACATAAAAGGTGTGTGTGTATGAGAGAGAGAGAGAGAGAGAGGTGAAGGTGGCATGTTGCTTGTGAGATAAAGTGAATTGGAGATAAAGAGCTATTTCACCTCTTTGCTTTCTTCACACACACACACACACTATATGTAGCTAGATAGAGTCGAATTCAATAATTATAAACTTTTCGTGTTTCTTTCTTTTCATGAGATTAGTGCATAAGAATGGCCTCCAAGATTGTGTTGGTGACAGTTCTTGTGTTTGATTTGATTGCTTTTTCGCTTGCTGTCGCCGCCGAGCACCGCAGATCTTCGGTCAGTCTCCTCATCTCTCTTCATTCATGGCATGCTACTACCTACTTTTCTCTTACTGTTGATCATAATTAGGAAACTCTAGTTTTTTCTTCCAAAGCTAAATCTCGACTTTATTTTTAATTTGCTACCCAACTTTTGATCGATTTCAATGTCTATATGAGAATCGAATTGATTTCAAGTCCAAGTGGAATATTTGGTATAGAATATAAACAACAAAATTAATTAGGTGACTCCTATAATATATATTATACCTAATTAAGTTAAAGCTAGGAGTAATATTAATTTTTCTTTCATTCGTCACTCCTAATGCCTAGTCGTTGCTCGTGCATTGTTTACATCATGCTTTTTATGTTGATATAACAAGATCCTTACAAACTTGATCTACGAAGGAAAAGTGAATTTTATATAGGAATGTTTTGTTTCAACCCAGTTGGAAAAGTTTGTCCAAATGCTTGAGTAGATTTAAAATTATTATCCCTTTTTGAATTCCATCCTGAATTTATTGGGTAATTCTCAAACATGGAACTATGCAAATATATACCAGGACAATTTTTTTGGTGTAAAAAAATTGAGTAGGATCTTCGCAAACGTGAAAATACATGTACAAACATGATTTTTGCAAATCTTTAATTTTCTTGAAAAAACTTAGCTCCAAAACAATGCAAATATAATTTTTGTGGCACTGGAAAAGGGTTTTACACGTATTTTTAGGTCAAGCTACATCAAATTCGCATAATCCTGCTCAGTTTTATTGGCATAGTTTCATGTCGGTCATTTTAAGAAAAATTGACTTCCATTTGCTTGATCCTCACTTGGAAGATGAGCAATATATGCAATGGAAAGATTGTCTCTTTATACGTATGCTTTCTTGCAGTATTAAACATGCATAATATGTTAAATAAGAGTATGATTGACACTACAAAATGACAAGCAGAAAGTTGTTTAGACATGATATCTTGATCATCTCTTCAGGCTAGCGTTGCGACAGAGGCGAACATGAAGTTTTGTGTTTATGATTCAGACATTTCTACGGGCCTAGGTGTTGGCTCATTCTTGTTCCTTTTGGTTAGTCAACTAATGATCATGGCTGCAAGTAAGTGCTTGTGCTGTGGGAGACCTCTCCAACCCGGTCGTTCTAGGGTTTGGGCTATCGTCTTGTTCATCTCATGCTGGTACGTACATTTCAGATCCGCTACTCACTATTCCTTACTTTGTCAATTCCCTAATTTCCACATTGATTCAGGGTGGCATTCTTCATTGCTGAGGTATGCTTGTTAGCTGGTTCCGTGAGAAACGCATACCACACCAAGTACAGGACCTACTTGTCGCCAAATCCTCCATCGTGTGAGACGTTGAGAAAGGGAGTGTTTGGTGCCGGGGCAGCATTCATATTCTTCACCACCATATTCTCTCAGCTTTTCTACATAACCTATTCCAAAACTGGTGACGAATCTCTCCCTATGAGACGGGACACGGGCATAATGATGGGATAGAGACAGGCCATTCTTTGTGTTCAGTGATGAATAAAATTGCAGTGATGAATCAAGAACTGCACACAAAATGTATGTTCTGTAGGATTTGAATCAAGTTTGTTGGTCTTTGGTTTTGGACAGTGGCATGTTTTATAAGATCTAATTAAGACAACATGCATATGTTACAGTACAGAGAAATTATTGAGAGGTTTAATTTTGTAGTGTAATTGACTGATGAAATGATGAATACATGTTGGTGATGTTTTTGTTTGGAAGTCTTATAGATATTTGCTTTTGATGAGGAACGAGCTTTGTAGCTTAGTTGTATACATCCCCCACTTACTTCCCCCAACTCCATATAATAGTGGCAGAAATAATCGATTCACATCCCTAATTCAATTCCAACTTAGTTAACTGTTGGATATCAAACAAGAACCAATAATTCAGAATTTTAATTATCATATTTTCCCTCCAAAGCAACTTCAAGTCTAATGATTCAGGAATGGCAAAGCAACTTCAAGTCTAATGATTATATATCAAACAACGTTTCCAGATTTCAATATGAGTACAATAGCGCAAGTTGAATAAAGAATACCTCCTAATTTGCATCAAAATGGAGATGGTTCTGGAATGCATAATGTTGACAATCCTGTACAAATGTGCAGAGACATGAACAAATCACAATTAAACGGTATTGACTTTGTCTGCCAGGCATCGAAGTATGCATCCCAATCCTGCTCTTTCTGTAAGTTTTTCATGAATTTTTAGGCATTGGTCACACGTGGGACGATCTCCAGTAGATAAACCTCTGTATAAGTACCTATCAATCACATAGATGGATTTCTTTATGATAAGATCAACAAAATTTATGCAACAAGAGAAATTTAGGCGAGCAGATGATCATCATAAGTTAGAAACAGTTGTATGGTTCATCATCAGATGATACTCAAAGACAGAAATCACAACTATAATATCTAGTAATTATCACAGTACGATGAGAGGCAGACATGCCATAACTACTATGTTCAGTATGCGCACATTAAGTCTGGAACATCTTTAAATACAAGACACGAGTATAAAAAACAAAAAGTTCAATAGCTACTATTCATCTTATTCAATCAAACAGAGGATTTCGATCTCAATGCAAATTATCACGAGTCAAGCAGACACAGAGGATTAGTTTGGCCTGACATGAATAAGATCCTAATGCTCATCAGCCATGACCTCTGATGACATTTGATCAGAAAATATTGGCCAAAATAGCTCACAAGGTAACCCAACTTGGATGCTCAATCATTAAACCTTTGGTGATAGCCTAGCAGCTTCTACTCTTTAAAAGATGGATTGTTGCTTCTGCTTCTTTGATATTTGCAGCAGCATAGATACTATATTAGTAACCTCCTAAAATACAGAAGAAAAAAAAAATCACCTTCTGAGTTAACTTGTTTCATGATCTTCCAGTGGCTACTTGGACTACTCCAATAACCCACTTAAGGTAATGGGAGATATTTTTACCAAATACGTCAAATTATGTCAGGAAAGTCAGATGTAGACTTGGGAGAATCCAATTCAAGACTCTATAACCAACAAATCTTGCACTTCCTTCCAAATATGCTTTCCAGTTCACAACTCACAAACAAATACCCTCTTAAGAAAGTTTTTTCATAACTGATTACAGTGAGGGTTTGTACTATATCCTCTATACTGATATAGGCCAACCTTCTCCACTAGAGTGATATAAAACTATTTTTAAGGTATCCAGAGGCTGCTGAAGGGGGCTTGTAGTGGGCTCAATTCATGTGATTAACTCTGAGAACAATGATAATTAATAAGTAGTCTTGAAACCTTCTGTGAACTGATTATTTGGGCAACACACCACAGATCAGGTGAAATAATTTATTAGACATCCAACATCTGTAGTTCTTATAGGAATAGGACTATATAGGACTAGAAGAATCAGTTAATACTGCTATTAGTTGTTCTTGGACATGATGGAACATATCACTTTTCCAAGTTAAGCCTGTTTCATGAAGTCTGCTTCCAATTTTATTGCATTGCATAATTTGAGTTTGCTCAAGTTTGATGTTTTTCCCTCTCAGGCAGCCTAATAACTTTTCAGACATGATTTTACATCAACAACCAAGGCTCTCTCCCCGAATTCTAGAACAAACACTAGTTTTTACCATTTATCCAATTTTCTAAATCCCAAACCATCAAAATTCTAAACCCAAGTAGATATCTGTTAGAAGTTGAGCCAATCGTGAGAAAAATTAAAAAATGATGAAGCAGCAACAAATTGTTGTACATGTTAGAATGGTCAGATCTCTCTGCCTATCCTCCAAATACACAAGCAATCCAAAGAAATGTATTCTGGATTCAAATACATTAGCTTTCACAACAGATCGACCTTTTGGGTCACAAGTTAATTTCAAATTATCAGAAGAGGTGGAGGATTGAACTTAAGCCCCAATCGACACAACACCTAAGATTGTTATCTCACAACATTTCGAAGCTATTTCTGAATGAGTCAAATACGGTGATTAATCCTTATGCAGAAATAAAATCTTCGAGGAGCTACTATCTAAAACAACTCTCCATGGATTACCACTAATGATAATGGCAGTTTGCATAAGCATTCAATCTCAAGAACAAAGAATTACTTTCACAAACAAAACCACCCAAAAAACACACACGGACAACACACATATAAGGGGTGTTTGACTTACTTCATCAAAACGTCATAGTACTCGAGATCGAGAGCCGAGAACAAACTATCAACATCTTTTATCGCCATTATCGCCCTATGTACCACAATCCAGTTCGCGGACTTCAAAATCCAAAATAAAAAATCAACACTAATTTAAGCTAAATTAATGAAATCAACAATGCTACAGAATCAGAGAATGATTAATTCTGACCTTGCAACGCTCGTCTTTGGTCACGGGAGGCGACCCTTCGAGAGCTGTCTTCAAAGCTTCCACTGGTTTATACCTGAAATTGAAGCCATTATTCACAAAACCACCAAAAAAGATTGCAAAATTTCTTCATCTGTCAACAGAAATCTGCAACAGATTTTGCCATACTGTTTGAGTAGGCTTTCGATCTTGCGGGATTTGTGCTCGATTCGTGTGAAAATGGCTTCTGCATTATCTGCTTCCACAAATTCTGCCATGGTTTAGGTCGGAAGAATTCTTCAGCTGCTGCTTTAGGGATTTGATTTTTGGCCCACTTGAAATTCTGTTACATCGTATGATTACTCACTACAAAGTACTATAAGGTTGTTGTTGTTTTTTTTTTCTTAAAAAATAATTAAATTATAAAAATTTAAAAATCGCGTCGTAGAGGATTCGAACTCACCTCAGTCTTTATTTATTTCTTTGTATGAGAATAAAATACAAAATCGCCACCGAGAAAAGAATTCGTCTTGCATTACTATTATGTCCTATAGATTTTTAGTGCCTATTTCCTAGTAATATGGTAGATACATCTTGCAGCTTTTTAAAATAGTTTATCGATCCAAATGCACATTATCTAACAAATGAAAAATTTATGAAAAGATATTGGTCTCTTAAATAAATTAGAATAGATAATAGCAAATTATTAGAATTCTCGTAAATATAAGTATTGTAAAAACTTTTATTAGTCTAATTTTATTGTATAAACTATTATCCTTCAATTTGAAATATACATAATAAAATCAATTCAATATAGGAAAAAAATAGTTGTTTCATAATATTAGTAGAAATGATGATCCTAACTGCAATATTATTTTAATCTAGTAAGAGATACTATATATTTTAATTACAAGACACGTATTACAAATTATAAACAAGTATATATAGTAAAAGTTAAAGTAATTCGCCAATAAATAAAATAGTACAAACTAGCTAGATTATATACCGAAATAATATAAAACTAAGACACACACAATAAAATGGAAATGGAACCAACCCCAACATTGACATTTTATTGATGCAATACATCCATAATAATTGGTAAACATGTACTCCACAATGTAACCCTTGGCAAGAACAGAGAAAATGGGGCTATTTGATGGTTGAGCGTAACCACTCACTTTCCAATTTGGTTAGAAAATGTGTATTTATTTATTTAATTAAATACAAATAACTAAATGACGAAAAACCAGACTCTAAATTTGGACAATCCGAAAATATTGAGAGGCCATATCATAACCTTAGAATGATAGTACAAATTAAATGCACACTCCACTAGTATTAGAAATAAAAATAGAAATCAATAGCCTTGGAAGTTGTAGGGCTGTGCATGAGAATGATCCCACAAATTAGCCAGAAAATCAAGGTCATTCCAGTTCCACAACTCTGCCGGCGCCGCCGCGCTACTCGATTCCTCCGTCGAATCAAATGTCTCGGCGGAGGTCGGAACAGAACTAAAACTCGACAGCGCCAACTCTGGTGTGTTACTGTAATGATTTTGAGGGGCAGCAGCATTAACTGCGCAGGTTGGAGTGGAGGAGCCAATTAGGGCTTGGTAGAGAATATCAGACATATCTTTGTGATCGTGAGCGAGAGCGAGAGATCGAGAGTGCTTCTGCGGCGGCTCGGTGGGAGCGCGGGGGCGGCGGCGGCCGGCGGGGATGTTGCGGAGGGTGCCGCCTTTGGTCCAGTGCCGCTTGCATGACTTGCAGAAATGGCGAGGCTGGGATTTGTTGTAGTTGTTGTAGTAGCAGAATTTCGTATTCATCGACCCGCACCGAGGGCACTCCGACGCCGTCGCGCTTTCGCCGTAATCGAATGCTTGCTCGCCGGAGAATTGTTGTGTCATTATCAAAACCATATACAGTATGCTGATGATATGCTAACAAGAATTTCTTGTGATGGATCGAATCTTTGTCGGATTTTAGAATTTATATGTGTAAACAAGAATACAAAACCACGAGGAAAATATGGAATAGTGGGTTGTTACGCGCGATTAGGTTATACTAATATATTACCAAGGAAATGTATGTGAAGCACATAATGAAATTGGGAGGAAGCTCATGACGAATTAGGATATATATATATCTTGTCGCTTCATGTCACGTTTTCTATACTTTGTATTCTCATAATTATATTATAATCGTATACCCCTATGTTCCATGAGAATGTATTTTATTTCGAGGTATCTTATGGCCATGAGAGTTCATCATATTTTTATAAAATTGATTACTCTTAGATCAAGTTAGATATATATATATAATAAAAAACATGTATAAAACAAGACTATAGACATAAGGTATCAAATATGTGTGCATAAATTGGTCTAATGACTAAGTGGTTAATGTCTTTAACTTCAGGTTCAGGTTCAAATTCAAGTTCATCGATCGTGACATGCTCCATATATATAATCATTTCAATGATTTCACATATGATTTACATTAATAAAGCGTTCAATAAAGAAAGTGGATATTACTATATATATAGGAGTATTATATATAGATTAAGAAAATAATGAGAATAGTTAGAAACACTCTTTGCATTGTCTTGTAATTAAGTATAGATGTTTCTGTTGTGGCTGGTAAGATGTGCATAACTAATTAATTTCTTGCAATCACGATAAGTTTCATGAATTTCCAAGTCAAAACTTAAAAGTGGATATGAACTTGCTTAGTATGAAATGGAGAATGCAAATATTTTGTACTAGTATTTTATTTATATATTTACTTTGCATGTCATCTAAGAAAAAATTCAAATAGTGTTGCGTAAGACCCACCCACACGTCATTATTAAAATGTTAGAACTTAAAATAATTTATTTTCTTTAAATAGGGACAAAAGACTTTATTGCTGACATGAAGAAAACATATCATCAAAGAAAAATAAATTTATATTTTGGTTTTAAATCATCTCTAATTTTGGTCGAGAGATACACGAATTTCACAAATTTTTGGATTTAGCCTTAGTCCAAAATTCTTTAATAGTTGAAGCCCGACTGCTGACAATTTGAAGCTATCATTAGAAGGTTTTATGGCGATACTTTTCTATTAGTTTACCCGTGTTGTTAGGTTTTAATCACTGAAAATTATTGGGAAGTGGCTTGAAATTATTTTCTTGAAAATTTAAGTATTTTATATATTTTTGTCATAATATGAATTTATGTGTCATGTGCCATTAAAAAACTATAGTCTAGAGCTTTCCAATGGTCGCTTCAGATCGCCCATCAGTTACTCCGGATAATGAAGTTATTGGCCGACGAACTTAGGACTTAGGTCAAATTCCAAAATTTGATAAAATTCGTATTTTTTTTATAAATAAATGCAGAAATTTTTTAATGGCCGCATCACGGAGGACTCGAACCCAAGACCTTTGGCATCGGGAATTAACCTCCTACCATTAGGCCAACACACACACAATTCGTTTTTTTTTTTTTTACCAAAACTTTAGTTTTGGTTAAAACTTAAAATTTGGACAAAGTTTGTATATTTATTGTAACTAAATAAACTTTTATTATCTGAATTTAAATGAATTTGAAGGTGTATACAAAAAAAATGAATCATATCTCGCACTTTTTCTTGGTGGGGTGTTTCATGTTTGGGGTGGGGGTGTGAAATACAAGGGGAAATAAATAATGTTAGGTGGCTCTTTGATCCTTCTTTCGTAAATATTCGAATTGTTTAATTATATGTAGTCGGTCGAATCGAATATATGTCGGATATGGAATGTGACTTGCCATAGGTTGGTTCATTAATGAGAATTATGCGTTATACTTAATTAATCAATTAACAATAATGACCCACGAGGAGCGTGTGATTTTTATATTTTTATTTTTATATTTTTTTATTGTGCTTCCATTCTACGCATAGTAACCGATTACAACATATAATAGTGTGTTGGCCGACAAAATCCATATGAGACTATACTGAAATTAATTATAAAGGATTTTTCTTTTGTCAATGACATTTCATATATTTTGTTACGCATACAACATATAATTGCTATATACATCTAATAATTACATAATAAAGTATAAGAAAAAACATAGTTTATATCCTAAACTAATAGTTATTTAATAGAAATATACTGATTTATTGATAACTGTAATATTAAAATATCTGAACTAATTACACACTAACAAAAATAACAGCAAACTCTTGATAATTGCAAAACAAAAAACACACAAAGTATTTCCTACATGTTCCACTGGCCTCCAGCTTAAACTTCTCATTGGAATAGGTTTTATATAATACGATATATTTATTTACAAAATTATGAGGTTTTGAGTCATTGAGTTATGAGTATAGTTTGGAATAATTCAACGAAAATCGAATAACGATGTCTTTTTAAAAATAATTCGTGTATTTTATTAATGTATCAATAGCGCATGAAGTTTTAGTCAAATAACCTATAGTTCAGAATATAAAATGTATTTTTTTCGTAAATATATGTTATTATAATGCGCCATAGATTTATACTAAGTAAAGCACGACAACCAAAATTAAATAAAATAAAACGTTGAACCATTTTGACTAGGAATTTGCGAGTTCACATTATTTAGGATTAATTGTAATTATTAATGAATTGAAGGCATCTATTAGAAGTCGCGGTCTTTCAAACGTGTCATTCCATTAATCCATATTTGTCGATCGATAAATATGTTTACATATATTGTGTTATTAATATATGCTACTAAGATTCTGGTCAAATATACAATGCCCGAGGCCTAGTGGTAGGAGGTTAATGCCCGAGGCCAAAGTGTGTGTGTGTTGGCCTAAGTGTGTGTGTGTTGGCCTAGTGGTAGGAGGTTAATGCCCGAGGCCAAAGGTCTCGGGTTCGAGTCCTTCGTGACGCAGCCATTTAAAAATTTCTGCATTTATTTATCCAAAAAAAATATACAATGCTTCCTTTGTTCGAATTACATTGATTATATATAATGACGAAAATAATACCACTACATATACTGCACCTCACGTGGATTTATTATAATAATTAAGTAGTCGTCAGTTTGATGCTTCTTGGTGTTTCATTTAGTTGATTCATGATTCATGAATGATATCATGATTTGAAGCTAAAATTAAGATTGGTACCACTTCTACTAACTAGAAAGAAAATTAGGTCGGTATAAAAAGAAATATAATAAGGTAATTAAACTTTTACTAAATGATCATGTATTCATGTTACAATCATCCGGTGGAATTAATCAAATAGCACTATTCAACTATTCAAGCATGGTATTGGTAGGCTTTTTAAACTGAAACCATCATTTTATAAGACCTACAATTTTTTTTTTAAATGATCTCTAGAAGATTTTTCTATTTCGATCTCAACGCTCAGTAGTGTTGTTTCTTACTCCCTCCGACTTTTTTGTATTGGCCACATTTTCATATTACGATGGTTTTTTTTGTATTGACTCATTTCATAAATGAAAAGTCTACTTTAATTTCTAACCACAAAAACACACATTTTTTTTATCGGATAAAATTAGTTGTTAGTAGTTAGTTCACCAAACACCAAACACTCCTAGAATACTTCACCAAGCCTCCTTATAACTCCAAATTCGTTTCCAAAGGGAATCGAACCTGGGTCTTCCACTAAGGGAGGAACCACACAATTTTTTCTACCAACTATTTCCTAAAATTATATGCCCAAATATGATGGCCAATACAAAAAAATCGGAGGGAGTAAAATTTAGTGGATCGCGGAAGGTGAACCGAATTGAGTTGAGACCTTTTTCTAGGGGGAAATTGATTGTATGATATTCAATGTCCCATAATTTTTATATGTTATTGTATCTCATTATTATATTTATAATTTTAATAAATACTTTTACAAAAATAAAATTTAATATAATACTATAAATTATATTTAACTTTTATTTTAAATAGAGTCTAATTTTAAATTTATGAACCATAAAAATGAATTGTATTTTCACCATAATTGAGTGGAACAAATAATTGTCAATAAAACCAAAATTGAAGAAAAAAAGATGAAAAAATCAATCAAATTAAAAATGGAACATAATGTTAAGGGTTATTAACTTATGCCCTAACATTAGCTCTTGTATTTATTTTATGGCCCTGATCTTTGAAAATTACAACATGGCATAATCTTTGCTCATTTAATATATTTGTGGCCTACATCTTTATCTCCTACTTTTAGGCGTCATTCCAGCTACGTTAGTGATCGGATCAAGACAGACAACATATCGTTGGAAAGCTCTTTAAGTATATAATCTATTAGGATTTTGTTTCATGGTATTTGGTGACATATTCAAGTGCAATTTTGACAATTTTGAGTCGTCTCATTAAAAGTAGTTCGTTAAAGAAGTATTTTTTACTTCGAAAAATTAGTTCATTGTAATAGGTTCCACCACTTTACATATAAAAATACATTCTTTCTTAGCCTACGTGTAGAAGAGAAAAGTAAAGCTTAATAGCGTCTTTATTAATTCTAAAAAAATAAATAAATAGCGACTTTATTGACCAAAATAAAAATAATAAATGAAGATGCTGAAATTTAAGTACAGAGCCATACAGAGAGACAACATGAAAATTCAGGTGTTAAAAATGCCATTATATTTATACAGACTGAAACGCACAACGTCCATAAAAATTGACATTGGTGGGGATTTATTATTATTATTATTATTATTATTATTATTATTATTATTATTATTATTATTATTATTATTATTATTATTATT
>JAYJMF010000066.1:2252098-2275522 GCA_036873715.1 Salvia sclarea
TATATATATTAAAATTAATTCTCAAAAAAAATTCCTTCAAAACAATCAGTTTAATTATAGTAATTTATATGTATTAATTTCTTTTTTTCCTTCTTTTTCATTTATTCTCAAAGTTTTATGATTTCATTCATAAAAATGAATACAATATTTATCTTAAATTAAAGGTCATATCAAGATCTTTAATTTGATATGTAATTCTTAAAAAAAAAGAATTTAAATAAATATATTATAATAACTTGAGATTAAATTGTTAGCTTGATACTTTGCTTTTATATTTGATCATTTATTTTAATTACAATAATTTATTTGACATAACAAATATCAATCCAAAATTAATGTATCGTTCATTTCGAATTAAATATATAAATAAATTTTAAAATAAGTGTAGTGTATAAAAAGTACTATAATGATTACAATAACAAACGGAGAAACAAGATATTTATAATTAATTTTATTATTTATATTATTTTATTATGTTATTAATTAAAATATACCGATAATAACTTCATCATATTTATACATCTATTTTCATTTGTATTTATGTGCAACAACTTTTAAAAAGTAATAATTTATCAGTCAAATTTAAAATTATAACACTTGAAAAATAATAAGTCCACATTTTTCACTAACAAATTAATGATAATTTATGGTATAATATCCAAATTACATTATATAATAATCTTTGCTATTTTTGATATGCAACAGTATAATATATTACATGTCATATTTTTAATTCTGTAAATAAATTGTCATTCTAAATATATATTGTGCATTTTTCGAAAATTAATTTTTATTGCAAAAGGTCCAGTTGGATATCCCTTGAAAAAGGACTTCGTGGATTGACCGGGCACTGATTCATCTCAGTCCATTGGGTTCTCTGAGGTTGGGTGCACTGGGTTTGAGATGCCCTGTCCTGCTCCTCAGAAGTACTCCTCCTTTCGGAGGGTTGACGTGCTTGTGACCTTCGCAGACGCTCCATTTCTTTTAGGAGTTCCATCCTTTCTTGTTCCTGCTTGCGCAACAGCTCCTGTTGCCTTAGGATTATGGTAGTTGCCTTTGAGGTTGGTTCAGATTCTTCCCTCTTTTTAGGGATATACGATTCGTCCTCTGAATCATCGTGATTGTTTTCTTCTTCGGTGGGTACCCCTTGGGTCCCTGAAGGTGCATCCCGTTCGTGAGATATGCCCACCGATGACTTCTGACCTTTCTTTGGAGCCGGTTCTTTCTTTTTCGTGCTTTGTTCCGGTGTGGGTAACACCTGATGGCTCTCTTTCCGAGCGTCTCCTTTCGGCCCTGGAGTAAAGCCCACTTCCTTCAGCCTCTGGTCCACTGAGAGTGCGACCAAATCTGCTATCTGTCTTGCCCAGGTGTCAAGAAAGAAGGTGCCAGTAGTGCTCCCTCTTTGAGTCTCTGCTGCAATCCGGGAGTATTCCTGCCTTTCATGCAGGACAGAAGTGTCAGGAGTTCCTCGGGGAAGTTCTTCATCAGAAGTGGTCTGAACGAGTATTTGCTTTCCTGCCATTTTTCCTGTAAGCAAATAACAACAGGAATTCAATTTTTTGCCCAATACAGGTGCTGACATTAAATCCCTTCTCTAAATTTTGAGGTTTTCTAACCCCTGAGACCTGTCGAAAAGGCAAGTCTCCAAGACTGAGTACTTTCTTTTCGGCAGGTCTCTATGAATCATACTTTTGAGGCCAGGACTGCGTTTCGAGAATGTTCCGCATAACCGCGGATATTTTCTCGTAGTTAGTTCTAGGCTCAAAATGCGCAGATCTCATATGTTCACATATTTATCCTTATCTTATTTTCAGTCATTTTCCAGTGCTTGGGGCCACCAAGTCTTTTAGGTGCCTGGGACTGCCAGGGCTTTTCAGGTGCTTGGGGCTACCAAGGCTTATCAAGTGCCTGGGGCTACCAGGGCTTATCAGGTGCTTGGGGCTGCCAAGGCTTATTAGGTGCTTGGGACTACTAAGGCTTATCAGGTGCTTGGGACTGCCAAGGCTTATCAGGTGCCTGGGGCTACCAGGGCTTATCAGGTGCTTGGGGCTGCCAAGGCTTATCAGGTGCTTGGGACTACCAAGGCTTATCAGGTGCTTGGGACTACCAAGGCTTATCAGGTGCCTGGGGCTACCAGGGTTTATCAAGTACTTGGGGCTACCAAGGCTTATCAGGTGCTTGGGACTACCGAGGCTTATCAGGTGCCTGGGGCTACCAGGGCTTATCAGGTGCTTGGGGCTGCCAAGGCTTATCATTATAAATTACTTCCTTTATTAGGGTTCGTTTTCGTTCGCTTTTTAAGAGGAGAAAATCGACGTCTTAGTCTCAGAATTTTCCCACAGACGGTGCCAGTTGTTTGGTCTGGGTTAAGGACCAACAACAATTCAATATAGATTATAAGGTTCGCTCACTAGCAAAGCCCTTTACCTTTTAGACGATGGTTCGCTGGCCTGGCGCGTAGCAGCGCTGAGTTTGGGAATTTCACAGGTAGCTTCTGAGAGGCTGCCTGCAAAACTGAACCGGAGAAGGGGGTTCTCTGGGGAGAGACTCCGACGCTCAAGTCAGTAAAGACTCCAAAAAGCGTAAAGTAGCAAAGGGTTTTTGCTAGAGAGTTCTTGTAGCTAAGAGTATTCAGGGATCCTTACCTTGTGGTGTAAAATGCATGGGGTATTTATAGTAGAAGGATTGTGAGGATACGATCGTCAACTTATTTGTTCAGAAGGGGTGTTTTAGTAATTGCATACCCGACAAGGTACAACGGCCTGGCGAGGTACCAAGAATATTCACAGGGCTAATAGCCAATAGCGTGAGGACACGTAAGGTGGTCCCGAAGTTAGTTAGAAAAGGCCCTGCAAAACGGTGCTTAGCAGCTTTTTGGCAGGTCCGTACTGATCTAGTCACCACACTTGACCAAGGATCAGGTGTGAGACTCCTGGCCATCATCGCAGGTCTCTAACAGGTGTGGCAATACTCACTTCTGGTAGTCAAGTGTGAACTACTATAAATCACTCATTCACTTCTGACTCTTGCCACGTGTTGCTCGTAGGTGAGAGCTGATATTAGACCCTATCAAAAACCTTCTTAAGGAGTTTTATAGATTTGATGGTATTTTCTTGGCATTATATAATACGATATAGATAGTTCTTTTTTCCTTTTCTTTGTTAGATGAAAACTATATAAAACGATTTTTTGAGGGATTGAGCTTAGTCGTCCTTGACTATTGAGTAGGTTTCACCATATTAAGCCAAGCTGTTGGTTCTGATTATTTAAGCCTATAGATATTAGCATATTGGTCTAAGAATCTTTCTTTTAGATCTTGTGAGAAACCAATCATTAATTAGCCCAAATCCGAGTAATTCAATCTGGATAGAGTAAACATGTAATTATGTAAGTCAAAACTTCTTTTAATAAAAAAAATGCAAGTCCATTTTGAGTGAGATACCTATATACAGTATGTTTTATTTGCAAATATTCATTCTATTATTTATTATGGACAAACATACTATTATTTTAATTACTAAATCAGTATAAACCACATCCTGCATGAGAAAAATATGAGGTCATAGAGAAAGTATAATTATAATGCCTAGCACAACTAGCCATAAAAATGAGCCACCAAATTTGCCGACATATACGTGTGATTTATATTGATAACAAATTTATAAGGAGACGTTTACTCTAAGTGATAGGGTCTATAGATAAAATTAATTTAAATTAATTTACTGTTTACTTTGTGGATTAATGATGAATTACTTAATTTTAAATATAAAAATAATCTTCTTATAAATATCTAATTCTATATTTTATTATCTAGCACTCAAATTAAGCTTAGCAAAACTTCCTCTAAATCTTGATGAAGTCCTCCCAGTTGAGTTTGATGGCCTAATTAATACAAGCAGATGCAGCCATGAAAATGGTTGGTGATGGAAACCTCCACACACAGAAGGTGGCCAATGGACTTTGTTGTCTTAATTTGGTTCCTTACATTTTATTTTGGACTTATGAAAACCCAAAACCAAAAGCCATAATGTAACCCAAAATAAAATAGCTAGCCTCAATTAATCATCTTAATTAATTAGTCGATAGTAAATTGACCTATTCCTGTATATTATATGTAATTTATAATTTCAATCGAGTTCTAAAAGAGTTTTCTAGTGCATTAATATCTTTCATCCAAACGTGGGATTGTTAAATGATATACAATCTAGTTGACTTGATGATTTACATTTGTTATTTTATACGAGGATGGCTTTTCATCAGTACAAATGGTTCTCGAATATGAAATAACAAACCAAAAACTCCATATATCCCTTGCATAGTTATTCTATTTGAAAATTGATATTATGCCAAAATAAATGTTCAATTTATGATATTATGATAAAATAATATCAAAATTCTCATTTCTTTTCAGGAGTAATAAGAATACAAATTGCTGTTCTCCATAAAAATGAATACAAATTGCTCATTTTCGATAAATTATTTTATGAGATTCCTTTCTCCAAATTAAGTTCCAAAGGACCCAAACAATAACCAGCTTCATGATGTTTGAATTAGACGAAAGGTCACATTTTTCATTGGTCAATTTTCACCGAGTGTTTCCATACTATTTTTTAATATTCTTTAATGTCGGTACCTTATAGTATCTATGTTAAATAAATGCAGAAATTTGTGGGGATAGTGATTAATGCAATACTTGGACGGATTGTTGAATTGTCTTTCAATTAATCTTATTATCACAATTATCAAGACAACAAAAAACGGTTTAATGCACACGTATAACTTGGCAGTAGAATGGTTACGTTTGAAGCCAAAAGTCATTGGTTTAAATCAATTTTGACGCAATCTTTAAATTTCTTATAATTTTTATTTATTCAATCAAAATTCCATCCAAACTCAAAGCTTTTCAATGTCTGAACCAATTGGATCAATTTTAAAAATATGTCTAACTTGAATAATCATATGCCTATAGGCTATATGGCTATATAGATATTTTTTTTGTAAAATGTCATGGTAACCGCTGTTAAGTGCGTATTAGGTAAATTTCGATTGGGCCAATCTATAGTCTAAGTCTGCAAATCATTGAATAAACTCTACTTCTATATATGCAATAACCCACATATCATACTTGGAAAATAAAGTACTAATATAAATAATTTCCTTAAACATAGTTTATAGTCAGAAGTCATTATATTATACTAGAATACTATTGTTGTTTCTCCAACAACATCAGCAAAGAAAATATTGTGTAGGAAATAAAATAAAAATTAGACGTAATAACAAGCAGTCACAATAATAATAATAATAATAATAATAATAATAATAATAATAATAATAATAATAATAATAATAATAATAATAATAATAAAATTATTCGAGTATTGGTTCAACCGTCTTTTTAATCAATCCTTAATGTAAGGTATTCAATTCAATGTGTTCAATTCACTCAATTAATTCTAGATGTATAGTTGATTACTGTACATCGATTTATCCAATCCAAGTTACTGTATAGAAACAACGAATTATATCCTCTCACGGTTATAATCTTTTTCACTTATCTAAACACTTTATTATTTATTATTTTGAAAGAAAATAGTCGTCGATCATAAATATAGTAAAACTTGCAATTCTTTTATGAAAGAACAATAGCTTTTGTGGCAAGAAAGGAGATTTAGAGAGAACCGAACCAGAGCGAGCCACGGAACCCGGTTTTCTTCATCTTCTTAAGATTTCCAACAAATTGTTCGCCGCCTTAGCTTAGGTTTTATTGAATGAAACCAAGCTTTCATCTTCTTACTTTCTGCCCAGAATTTAATTATATTTTATCTTAGCTTTTGAAACGCGATTCTTCGTTTCTTGTTTTTTCATATTTGTTGCTGGTTTTTTTGGAGGTGAGATCAGCAAATAACTAATTGTTAAAATTTGGGGAGAAATTTTTGAATCTGCGAAAGTGTGTGATCCATATGGTTGAACGTTCACCGGTCGGTAGAAAATGCTCTTCGGCGGCGCACTGCATCACCGGCGCACTTTAGTCCCTGCCCTTTTATCTCACAGCCAGTTTTCACCATGTCGAGGTCCGTACAACGCGCACTCTGTTTTTCCTTTTCCTCGCAATTAAGTTGTTTTCTTATTCTAAATTTTGGGGTTTTTTTGTGTGTTGAGGTGCTTAAATCGAGGTATTCTGTAGAGTGGATCAAACAGGTTTCAGTGTGTGTGTAATTGTTGTGTTTTTTTTTATACCTTTTATTACTTTGAGAGGAGTTATGGTGTTAGGTATAATGAAGCGATCTGATAGTTGAAACTGTGTGCTGTTGTGGGAATATAGTCCGTGTTATCTCCCAAAAGTTTGGAGTTGTTGCTGGAACAAGAGTTTCTTCTTTTTCTTGATTGAATATTTGCTTAAACATAGTAGTCGACTGCAGATTGTTGACTGTTGGAAACATTAGGAGAGCATTACGATCTTTGTGGACAAGGCGAACTAGTATCTCTTCGGAAGAGCTGAAATATGGATCCATTGTTCGAGCAGGGTTGTGTACCCCTCAGTATAGGTTGTTTTCGCAGTATGTGTTGTCCAAAGCAGAGCACCCCTCAAATGCAGCATATAGAAGAGGAAAAGTTTTCTGCAATAGTCGCATCAGGAATTACACATCAGTTGCTTCTAGCGGTTCTATAGCCTATAATGCTCAAGTTGCTTGGAAGAGGTTGGCTCATGCATCAACACTTGATGGGCGGAAAACTCATCTTACCATTAACCGGATTGCTCAGGCAGTTAGCCTGGGTTTGAGCCGTTCCTACATTGTTGTTCCCGGTTTATTTACTATGATGTGTGGGTCCCAGATGGCATATGCATATGCTGTTCCAGATACGGATGTTCTTCCACCGAGGAACAGTTTATACACGCATGCTGAGGACAGCCATCTTTTCTTGACCAGACTGATGCTTTCCATATTTGAGAGCTTTATCTTGTTGCTGAGAGCTTTATATCTCAGTTTCCTGTTTGCACCAAGCGTTGCCATGGCTCCATTTGCTGATAGTTTTGGACCTGAGTTTAGGAAAATATGGCTTCAGGTTGTTCATCGTACCCTTGAAAGAGCAGGCCCTGCTTTTATAAAATGGGGGCAGTGGGCGGCCACACGGCCAGATCTTTTCCCTAGGGACTTGTGTATTGAACTGTCGAAACTTCACACCAAAGCCCCCGAACATAGCTTTGCATACACTAAGAAGGCGATTGAGAAAGCTTTTGGTCGTAAAATATCTGAAATTTTTGATGACTTTGAGGAAGAACCTGTGGCCTCTGGCAGTATTGCACAAGTGCATCGAGCTTCTTTGCGGTCTCGCTACCGTGGCAGACCGGGCAAACCAATGCTAGTTGCAGTTAAGGTGAGACATCCAGGTGTTGGTGAGTCGATAAAAAGGGACTTTGAGATAATTAATGCAGTGGCAAGAATGTCAAGGTATATTCCTGCTCTGAATTGGTTGAGACTGGATGAGAGTGTCCAGCAGTTTGCAGTTTTCATGATGTCTCAAGTTGATCTAGCTCGAGAAGCTGCTCATTTGAATCGCTTCATATATAATTTTCGCCAATGGAAGGATGTTTCTTTCCCAAAGCCTGTATATCCTTTAGTCCATCCTGCTGTGTTAGTGGAAACTTTTGAGCATGGAGAAAGTGTTTCTCACTATGTGGATGAGCTTGAGGGGAAGAATGATAGAACAAGTAGTGCCCTTGCCCACATTGGAACCCATGCCCTGCTGAAGATGCTCCTGGTATCTTACTTCCTTTTCTTTAATCTGGTTATCGTTTTTCTTTCATTATAATTAGGTAATCTGAATTGTGCTCTCTCTCTCTTTTTCTTTTTTCTGCGTTCGGATATTGGTAAGATAGATATTACTTGGCTTATGAGGCATGTGATTAACTTTCTAGTAGCTGTCTGTCTCTCAGTTTTATGTTTTTAATATAGAACCTCCATGGCATATTGAGTTGTGTGGTTGTTGTTATAGTTGATCTTTGTATCTATTAATATTATTACAGATTATACCATGTCTGAAGCATGATTTGTCTATAAGAGTTAGTCACAGAGCACTTATATGCTTCTCCTTTTAGGCCAGTGGTAAAAAGAAAGAACTCCTATAGAACTTGAGGCGTCAGTTATAACTATGCGAAGCTGTTGAAATAGGTCCATCTTGCAGTGATTAATATCTGATATTCTGAAACTGCCTGCCGCCTTCCTTCTCTCTCATGTCTATCGGGATATTATTTGGATTCTTGGAAAAGCTGACAGTAATTTTAGACTTTTTCTCTTGGCAAGGCATAGTTCTTTTTATTGACATTTTGTTTGTTTGCCTGAACAGGTGGACAACTTTGTTCATGCTGATATGCATCCTGGAAACATCCTTGTTCGTGTAGCTCAGACGAAGCCATCTCGCAAAAAGATCTTCAAAACAAAGCCACATGTTGTATTCCTTGATGTAGGGATGACTGCTGAACTTTCCAAACATGATCGTGTAAATTTATTGGAGTTCTTTAAGGCTGTTGCTCGTAGAGATGGGCAAACCGCAGCAGAGTGCACACTGAGTATGTCGAAGAAGCAGAACTGTCCAAAACCCGAGGCCTTCATTCAGGTGAATAGTTGCTGTCCCTCATTAATTTGGGTTCAAGAATTCTGACTGCATGCAAGTTCATTACTATTTTGCAGGATATTCTTTCTTAATTCTTCATATGCTGTCTGTAGTATAGACTTATGTTTCTCGAAACCTTGTTTTGCTTCCTACAAAGAGTCATTAGCTTATTTGTTTTGCACTCCCATAACTAGCTCCTCATTATGCTTATGTCCCTTTTATGCAATAATTGTTCTAGGGGAGATCATGAGAACTTGGAGATCAAGACCTACATCATTGCATTTGATGATATTTATCTCACTTTTGACTATTTGTTAACAGGAAGTGAAAGAATCATTTGATTTCTGGGGTACACCAGAAGGAGATTTGATCCATCCAGCTGAATGCATGCAGCAATTGCTAGAGAAAGTCCGGCGCCATAAAGTAAATGTTGATGGAAATGTTTGCACTGTGATGGTGACAGTTCTAGTCCTTGAGGTAATTATATCACACTATTGGGATTATATGTTTGTGCTCTATATTCGTCGTAAAAATTAAGTTGAACTTGTAAAGTAGGTTCCAAAAAGAAACTTCAAATATTTTCTGTTTGAGAAGATGCAACATGTTGTGCATTGTGCAGTGATTATAAACAATTAGATGATCTAGACATCTAAAATAAGTACTTTTAATATCTTTGGCTTGTAGGGGTGGCAGCGGAAGCTCGACCCAGATTATGATGTGATGCATACGCTACAGACATTGCTTCTGAAATCCGATTGGGCTGCTTCACTATCTTATACAATCGATGGGCTGATGGCACCATGAGTATGGTCTGATAATACTGCTGCTGCTGCATAACAATTTTTGAAAATGTAGGAACATCATGAAATTGTATATCACTTGACAAGAATCATATACGTTGCTTTGCGCTTTACTCAGTTCACAATTTTGTAAGGACATGTTATCTTGTATGATTCATTTTACTTGGAGAACAGTGTCCGAGCGATAACACTCGGACAACTTTGAGTTAATAATAAGCGCCAGCAATTCTTATCTGCCCAAAACCCGATCCTCCGCAAATGTGAATAGAATATACAGATTTTGTTGGAACATGTTTTAGTTTTTGTTTGTTGCTTGTGAATTATAAAACTCATTGTTTTAATATATGAAACTAGTTTTATATGGTCACTTTTATTTTTCCGACGTGAACATTGAATTACAATGAGATCTAACGGAACAGAGAAATATAAGTAATTCTTTCATCTTTATGTACCTAAACTCCGTTACAAGAATGCATCTCAGTTTTTCTATCGACTTTTCACAGTCAAATACCTAAAAGCTAATCTGAATAAAATGAGTTGGATCTACATGGTGAAATTATTTATGTACTTCAATTTTATAGAACACGATTAAAGAATAAAAATGGTTGAATTGGTGTTCTATACATCTTCGAATTGGTGGACCTGATCGACGTGCACAAGTATACCATGTCTCCAAGTTAAATGTAGGAAAATAGGTAGGACTACTGGGGCAACATCTACTTCAATCTGCAAGAATTTAGGGAAAATGTTAGTGATGTAAAAACTTTTGCAAACTCAGATAGGCGCAAAAAAAAAAAGAGCAACGGCTTGCTTTGCAAAACCATAATAAAAGTTTGTACCTGCCCACATGGTCAAGAAAATAAGGTTTTATTCAATCCAGTAGGTCAAATAGTGTAGGCGTCAAATGCTGATGCCTTCAAGAACTGAGCTTATTGTTACTGCAACAGACAAATATTGATTATTCAGAAACTAGCATCAGCAATAATTTAGAAAAGTAATCAATAGGTATGTCTGTATGGAGGTGCTATTTTAGATTTAGCATGTCAAAGGGAGAAAGAATGCCACGAGATTCCATGTACATGTTCGGTACTCAGTGGCAGAGGAGCTGACAGCTCTATAAGTTGTTAGTACTACGTATCAGATCAAAATCAGCCCTGGGCCGTGTGGATTAAGTTATTAATAGAAACATATCTAGGCACTGTAAACTAATCCATTTTTCTCTCCTAGAAGAGCTATATAGTTGGCAAACAGCTGAAAGTAAGAGAAGTAAAGACGATTACTTGGTCCGAAGCAAGGTTGCACAAATCTTCAATGGCTGCACTAATACCCCGGAGAGCCATTTTCTCTACCTGTAAAATTCATTTGCAAACCTATAGTTCATTGCCAAAATGATGGACAAGATTTCTGCAAGCACATATGACTGGATCTTTACCTCCATCACTTTCCTTTTGGCTTTGTGTTGTGTAGGAAGAAGACGAATTTCATCATTCAATTGAATGCAATGAGCAGCATTCTCAGGGGAGATGAAGTCCACCACAATATTGACACATGACTGAAAAAAAGTAAAACTAGCTGTCAATGATAAGGAGATGCTCATTCTAGTTCTAGAAATTCAATTGCAGATTTCCAAAGCACCAACTTGGTTAGCAGGACAACAATGCTACCAATGTAACAGTGTAATCCGAACAATCCGTGATTTTAAGGGATTGAAATAGAACCAATTTTGTTACTAAATTTCTCGGCCAGTATTACAATTGCAATTCAGAAAATGTTATCTTTCCATTTTATATTTTTTAAAAAAAGTGTCAGCTGCCGGGGAAACAAAGGGACCTACTGCAACACTTACAAAAATCTTCAAGTAAAGTAACCCAATTACACTGACACAACGTGTGATCGTGTGAGGCAAAGCACAATATAACTAATACTAATGAAGCTAACATGAGAGATTTGGTGCAAAAATTTACCTTTATCTTTCTAATTTGATATGGACATCCAGCAGGAATAAAGACAGCTTCTCCAGGACATTGCTCAAAAGTCCATGGTTGAATATCTGAAAGCATCAAGTACAGCTTTATCTTAGGACATAAGCATGACTGCAAGAAAATAGCAAACCCTTAAACATACGTACCATACTCCTCTTTTAGTTTCAATTTGTGATATGCATCAAGGAAGAAGCTTTGATCAAGAACAGGATGCACCTGTTACAGACATAAATAAAGAGATATTTACACTTGCTTGCAATTTACAATAAAATTCTTCCTTTCAAAAGGGGGAAAGAATGAAAAAGATAAAGAGAAGCATACATGTTTTGGATAGTGGCATGCAGGGGTGAGCTCATTTGAATGTTTATTGAGGTACTCCAGCAGTTTTGGTACATCTTGTCGGGGAAAAATGTCCCATTGGGCACCACAACAATTAGTCCCTTGCTTGTCTTCACTGGAACAAGAGCTTTCTATATCTTCCTCTTGAAAATTCTCATCAAAGTCTTCAGAATTGTCAAAACTTCCACAGCAAAGAACTGATTCCTCATTATCATATTCGCCATCATCAGACAAATTCCCATTTTCAACGCATGATGCCTGACCTTTAAGTGGATCGCTACAGTAAAAAGGTACATTTTCGATTCCGTCTGGTGGTATTATCTTTTCTCCAATGTCCTGCAATCCTGATTCACCAGTGTCTTCACTCTGTAAAGATGACTTGCCTTTCTGATCACTGGAATTACTAAATGACTGTCCAAGATTGTGGTCTCGAGCCTTGTATTTTTTCATCAAGTTCTCAATTTTATCAATCTGTTCTGTGGACACTGGAGCATCCGTAGCATAAGCTAGAATATTTACCTGAAACACAATAGAACAAGTTATATCCACATCCCCTCCTCAAATCATATGTTACCTCAGATGCAGTTCATCAGATACATAATATATATACACCAGCTATAGAAAAGAATGGTTTAGAGCAGGAGTATTTGTTGATGCAAATAAAAAAGATTCTACATATATGACCAACTCCTACCGTATCATGTGATTCATAGCATAGTTTTGACAAATAATCAGCCTGCATAAGTTCTTCTGGACCTCCATATGAAAAATAGATACAAGGACCTAAGTCATGCTTTGACAAATCCTTTGGCAACTTCACACTGACATTCAAAAGGCCAGACACTGGATTGACGTACTCTGGAAGAGGTAAAGCACTTAAAATCTCATTGTAATGGAGAGGGAAATGCTTTTGAAACAAATGGGAAGAAAGCCAAGCTTTGAACTTTAGAATTTTCTGCTGTATGCTTGCATGTGTTCTCTTCTCCAGCGATCCCATAAATATCCGCTTCCGATCAATTTCCACCTGCAAAAGCAGAATTGGCAGTATTATATCAAGATGAACTGAAAAGGTACATAAATCTTAACGTAACAGTATTTTATAGGCTCGTAGGCCCAAATGGCTGGATGTAGAAAACCAATATGGACTTAACAGCATGTTTGTAGAAATAAAGAACTTGTGCCTGCTAATGGAGAGAACAGGGACAAAAAAACTGTTATATGTTTTTCGATAGATAGGTGGACCAAGAACCATATAGAGACATGGTAAGCATAAACATGGTTGCGCAAGATCTGGAGTGAATATCATTTCACTTTTTGCTGAATGAACATTCACATCATTATGATCAATACTGCAAATTTGTCTATATGAATCAACAGATGCAACATTAATCACTCCATGACAAGGTTAACATGTGGCAGTGAAGACATAGGCGACAGAGATAGAAAGAGGCACAGTACGGACCTCACACCAATCCAAGCAGTTTGTTGCATTAATGCCACCTTCATGACAAGACCTTGAGCTCTTCTTCTCCATATACAAACAGAACATGATAACTGGATCCCAGCACAAGCCTGTGTTGCTCCTAAGCACATTTCGAACAATAACAGGATGACCCTTACCCCAGTGATTCTGGAAATGCTCAAGGGTCTCTTGATGAAGATCCTTTACAGTTGGGCTATACAAATAGTTGTTGTTAAAACCTATTCTCTTAGATTCTTTCTGCAGCTTAAGCTCACCATCATTTCTACCAGAGTCATTGCAGAGTGAACAGCACTGAGAAGCATCTGTAGTAGAAAACTCATGGCTATCCAGTATTTCTTCTGCTTTAACTACCAGATCTCTAGTCCAATTAAATGGAAATATACTTCTTAGATCAAGAAGGCTGCCACCACAACCTCCAATATCTGTAGGAGGGCATGGGATACTACCATCTTCACTAGTTTCCCAGTTTTGGGCCGAGATAATGGACTGACTGAGTGGCCCACCGGCGTTATGCCTTGATATAATCTGCTTCAATTTTAGGTCATCACCAGATGAAAGGATTTTCCTTTTCTTACAACTTCGGAGCATAAAACCTCCAGATAAATTGCATTGAGAAAGCTCCCGGCAACAACTTAAGCAAAGATTGTATGAACACTTCGTGCAGGTCCTATGGTAGTCGAGAATTGATGTTTTGCATTTGTTGCTGCAGTTGAAGGTAAATCACCAAGGAATTAGTCGCTAAGAGAGAAATTGAGTGTAAAGCATGTAGATATATGAGAGCAAATAAGGAAGGGCAAAACCATATATTGTCACAACGTTTAACAACTTTAGCAATAAGGTCATCACATTTAAAACTTGACAAATATTTCTGTCAGGCCAGTCTGACCGGCGGTACTTCATGTTATATGAATTGGTACTTTATTCAATATATATTGGTACTCTATATGAATGAACTGTGTTTTAAGTGGTACTCTATTTAATATGAAATGGTACTACGTGTATTGGTGAATGGTACTCCGGCCTGACAGAAATGTGCCTCTTAAAACTTTGACAACTTCATTCATTTTTTTTTAATCTAAAAAGAGAAATATTATTCAAAGGAGATTGGTACCAGTGGTACAATCCCAACAAACAGAGAGATTGACAACTTTATACATAACATTTCAATATTTTTGCAAGAACGTCAAGAACTCAAAAATGCCATTTTATCTCTCGCTCAGATACTGAACTGCAAAAAGTATAGTGTGGGCGTTCATTTCTTGGGCCCAACACAGTGTGGACCACCAACAGACAACATTTTCAGTGACCAAATCATCAAAATATAGAGAGCAGGATACCAAAATTTGTATTTCATTACATTATTGCAAAAATATGAAATGATACCGAAGTTTGTCAAGTTTGTTTCAATTCATATGTTATGAAATTATTACAAAAAAGCAGCCAAATTTTGTGACAATATATTTTATTTGACGAATAATGAACTCACCAGCAGAATGATGTACTATTAACCAGCTTAGTCTGTGGAATCCGAAATTCAGATTCTTCTTTTCCTATTTCAAGTTAAATGTGAGTTATGGTCGAACAACATGCTACTAGGAGATGAGCTCAAGCATCTCATACCTGCAGCCTTAGATTCTGTCTCAAGCTCGATGATCTGATCATGATTTACTTTTTTGAGCACAGGAACAAGCATGTGGATCAAATAAATCAGCAATTGTCTCCTAAGCAACTTCCTATCACCTCCATAAGAATCCTAGAAAGAAGAGTTGCAGAAAAGAGAATCTCAATCTATTCAAGAATTGAACAGATAAATATTCAGCCCCATGTCAAACCTTATTAGTATTAGGCCTGGATTTTTGTTTCAAGCAGAGCTTACAGCCACAAATACCGCGACAGGCAGGACATTCTGCCTTCACTTCTTGCTTCTCAAAATACCTAACAAAATTTGAAATTATAAGAGCTAATCATCTTTGAGACTTCCTATCGCATCAATTAGTCACTACCCAGTTCTTGCTGTTAAGCTTAACTACAGATGCTTTATAAATTTTTGTTTTTCCCCTAATTCCAGACATTCACAAATTGGTCGATCCTGACATTAATATACGCAGTGGAACTTCAAGAGACCATTTAATGTCAGTTAGGCAGTTCACAACATATGCCCCACCTAGTGTTACTGGAAACATCAGCAATGTTTGAATAAGGTACAGTCAGACAAGCCAAGTAAACAATCAGGATGGAATCTTTTTACAGCTCATAAAGTGAAACAAGCACATACATATGCAGAAATGGTATAAATCCAAATGCAATCTTTAGAGACAGGTTAGAAGAAAAAAACCTCTCTTTAATGCATCCGAAGCAGAAGAACCGTTTCCTGCAAGTCAAACACTTGATCAAGCAGCCACATTTACTTTCCCTGCACCAGTGGCATTTCTTGATTTTCTTGGCCTTCACATTCCCCATCAATGGAAACACCTACCGCAAACACAGAATCAGAACCTGTATATGTAACTTAATTGAACCAAAATGGAAGGAAGAAACCAACCTGCATTGTACTAATGGGTAAAGGTTCGATATTTTTTGACCGGAAATGCCTCTGTAGCAACGAATTCTCATTAGAGTCATCTCCTATTTTCACATCCAAGCCATCATTTTCCCTAGTGCTCTGCAAACTGGAATGCGATTGAGAAATGGCCATGACTCCACAAGGCAACACTCTCGTCTCATCCGCTGCGGAGCTCTCCTTGAAGTCCCGCTCCTTCTTCTTCTCCACCTGCCTCTGCAGAAACACTCTGATCAGTTCCAAATGCAAGTCCCCTCTTTTCAACTTCATCCGCTTCAAAGCCTCGTCCAGCGCTTCCGACACGCCCCTCCTCCGCCTCCTCTCCGCCGCCACCGTCGGCTTCTTGGTCAATTTCGTAGCCCTACGGCTGCATTCTCCGTTACTAGCTTCCTTCTTCTTTCCGGCATTCCTCTCCAGCTTGAGTGACTCCGGCACTTTCTGCTTGTGCTGGCGGTGCTTCCCCTGCAGATAGTGAATATCGCAGAGCGTCTTCCCGTCCATAGCCCGCCGCTTGCACCGCCATTGACGGCCGTCGGTCCGCTTGCATCGGAACTCCTCCGGCGGCGGATCCTTATCCCGCATTATCCCCAATGTTCCAAATTAAAGAAAAAGGAGAAAAATTGGAGAGGTTTCTCCGAGAAAAACTAGGAAGAAATCAGCAGATAGAAATCTAGGGTTTGAGAATTTTATTGAGAGACGAGAAATAGAGATAGGAAATTTTGCCCCTAAAACTCTTAACAGACGCTTTAGTTTAAATACTAGCTGATTATTCTCAATTTAATATCCATAGAATTAGTGTAATGTATCGATTTATACACACACAAAACCGCTATGACTCCAATTCCAATGCGGCGTGGCAATGAATGCTTGTGTTGTGCCTACACACAGAAACAGACCTTTCCATACCAAACAGGGGATCTGGTTATGAATTATCGATTTATTATTCGTGATTAATAAGGTTTGATTTTGTTTTCATGCTGCTGTTATATCTTTTGTTTTTTAGAGGGGAATTAAGACCATATTGATATATCCTTGCAAATTCTGAACTAGTAGCAAAACCCACCCGCTAATTTATGATTTGCATCCCGTTTCATGTGGAAGAAATCCTTCACACAGCCTTTTACTAATACTACGCATTTTGTGATTGTGATGTTGTTGTTTTATCTGTAGTTTTTTGTAAGAAAGGAGCCCCATCTTTGCTTTATTGTTGGATCAGAAAAGAGTGAGACTATTTTTTGCTGTTATAATGTGATGACATTATTTATTTTGTGCGCGAGAAAGCTATAATTTGATGAATTTAGGTGGTCTATTGTGGATTACTCATATATTACTACTACTACATGCATGCGTTAGTTATCTTGTTCAGATGTATTATTTCTTTTATAAATATTTATGCATACTCGTATATGGGTCTTCTTCTGAGAGATGTTTGCTGTCAACTGGGTTTCTGAAGCTATGGACCCCTTTGCCTAAAGCCAGTTGAGTGTGATATATCATATAGTGGGAAATATGAATTCATTTGTATTTTTGCAATACTTCATCTTAAATCACAACTACATTCTTTATTTTATTTTGTAAAAAGTTGCATTATTTATTATTAAGTTGATTTTATACTCTTTCTGGAAAAATAAGTACTTTACGTGATGAAACTTCACGGTTACCATGCATTTGCAAATTATGAGAACGATTTCAAGAATTATTTTATCTGCAAAATCTTCAAATCCACTGCACTAATTTAAGCATTTCAGGTATTGGTATACGTCTCTATATTTTCTATATTGTTTTAATTAGAAATAACCCTTGTTAATTTAGCTCGCTTGTTTGGCCCAATACGCTTATCTCGAATTAACTCATCATTGACATCCTGCATGTAGGTAGTCAGTGCTGGGCTTTGATTCTGGATTTTCATTTTTCCCTGCAGGTACTTAATAGAAGCAAGGATCAACATAGATTTTTTCCAAATTTATCTGTATTTATACATCTAGATTTTCCAGTTTTGTCTTTCTCGAGTAAGTAGAAGTTAATGGGGTTTTCACGGCATAATCTTTTCCAAATTCTTATTTATTAGAGAACCTAATTTGTAGTATCAAGCCTTTTCATTTCTTTAAATTAATACAAATGTTTGTATAATTAATTTATTATCTAAAATCATGCTAACATATTTGCAAATACGCATTGATCCATGTCAGGCAACATTATTCTGCTGTTTAAATAATAATAATAATAATAATAATAATAATAATTATTATTATTATTATTATTATAATTACATGGCCAGAAACTACTTTTTCTTCCAAGATTTGGTAAATAATTAATAGAAAATTAATATCCGGAAAGTTTTAAAAAGGTGAACTGGTAATTAAATAATGAATAGAAAATTAAGAAGGTGAACAGTCTTTTTCTTAGTCCAATGCGAGTAAGATGTGATTTGGATTCTGTGCTAAATGGTTGACGACGATTAATTTTTATTAAAATTTAAATGAATTATTTTGATGATAAATAGAGTAGATTGAATCGTTTTATATTTTCAGAAAATTTAATCCTTTAAAAAATGGTCGAGTTGTTTGAAACTAATAACGTGCGTCAACCCCCTCCGAAAACACAATGTACAGCAATCTGTTCATCGTTCTTTATTTATAGGTAAACTATAATATATTTGATGAAAGATATAAATATGAATTTTGAGCGTCCGAACTCTTCTTTTGACATTCGACGTATCTTCTGTAAAGGTAATTAATTTCTTATACGAACTCTTCATAGTTGTTCCGACGATAATATCTAACAGCAATAGTACTAGAAAGTTTTGCATTTATTTTATTGGAATAGATGTCTTGCGGCGATAATATATATAGTAATAACCATGAAAGCTTAATATTTAGACAAGATTTTGTCTAGAACTAACTATTATACCATGTTCGGAAAATTCGTTTAAACAATATTTATACGACAAACTAGGTTGTAACCCGTCGAAATTCGACGGGAATCATTTTATGTCATGATTTGTAAATATTTTTATTAAAGAGTTAGTTTACTCAAATTCGTATAATAGTAATACTTGTTAATTGTCAAAATTCATTTGTTTTTTGCCTCGCCGGAAAGTAACACGATTGTCTCACCTTATTGGAGCGTTGCATGATTGCCTCGTCAAAATATTATCCAATAGTCTTGTCTTGTCTCCTCTCCTCTCGTCCTTATTGCCTCCAATGCAAGGTAGTCTCGTCTTACCTTGTTGGAGCGTTGCATGGTTGCGTCGTCCGAATTTTACACGGTAGTCTCGTCTCATCTATATTCAATTTGGTAGCAGTCTAAACCCCGTCTCGCCTTCATTTCACAGTAGTCTCGTCTTGTCTCGACTCGTCAATACGCTACATGGTTGTCCCGTCAGAAAGAACCCACTATTATCTCGTCTCGTCTCGTCGATACGCGACATGGTTGTCTCATCAGAATAATGCAATATAGTCTCGTTCCTTATTTTCCGCAATGCGCGGTAGTCTCGTCTCGTCTATATGCAATTTGGTTGCCGCCAATGTGCAATAGTATCATCTCGCCTCCAATTCACGATAGTCTCGTTTTGTATCGGCTTGTCGATACGCTACATGGTTGTCTCGTCAGAAAGATGGTACTATTAGTCTCGTCTCGTCTCGTTAATATGCTACATGGTTGTTTCTTCAGAAAGATTAACTGCACTATAGCCCGTCGAATGCAGTGCTATGATCACGACAATTAACATAAATAACATAAAGGTTGACTTAACTTAAATAAATAACAATATTTAATTAGAGTATATAGATTAAATTTAAATTTTAAATGTAGTAGTATAAGTTAATTCATAAAAAAGAAAGATGACATAGAATGCTTGGAGGAATTCATGGACTTACTTGACGGTGATCATCCCAAATCTTTTATTAATAAAGAAGATTTTTTTAGTAAATTAAATTATACCGTGTCAATGTGAAACTATGTAAATTTAGGAAATAAACTTTCCAGTCACATTGTAACTTGGAGAGCTCGTCGACTGACATGATCATTAGTCAACCTTAGATGTTTAAACTATTTATACTGACTTGGATAAATGAATATCCCGGGCGTTAAGGTTAATTACCCGTTGAGGTCAAGTATTTTACTCCATTTTTGTGAAGACAAATTGAAGGATCACATGAATGGAGATATATAGTCGAAAGTTTTGAGTGAATTTCAAACTCATGTATTTCAACTCGAGTATTAACCTTTTCCTAATTGAAGGAGCGATTATTTCTTAAATACGGAGTACATTCGTATTTGTAATCATGCATATGAAAAGTCTTATGAAGGAGGCGACCAATTTTAATAAAACAAATAAAAGAATATACAAGATCGGATAAAATACAACCAGAATATATTAGGGAGAATAATCTAGCAAACCAAGACAATTAAGCGTCTATCCATGAAGTATCATTCTTGATATATATTTTCTTAAGATCCTTTAAAAACAAAAGATACTACATATTTGATTAACAGAGTTGGGGAGAATAATTACATGTTGATTTATCTAATTCAGTTATGTAACGCCCCAATTTTCATAACTCATAAAAGGGCACGTCACCAATGCTTTATTTATAAATCTCTATAAAACACGTTTAAAATACCAACGGAAAATAAATCTTTAGGTTGGAGGAGATTCAATTTTCTGAGGTTTAATTCGCATTAAATTAGAGCTACTATTATCGCATGGGGAGCGTAATTTCATGAGTTTTCACCTCTCCATTCGTGATGAAAGTGACATAACCAGACATTTATAATTGCTGTACCATATGTGTGTTTCTTTTCTTTCACTTAATCATTAATTTAATGTGGAGTTTTTATTTTTCTATTTCCATTTATGTAACTGATGAGATATATCTTTCGCATCTCCTACTTGAGAAACTAAAGTGTTAATTATTGTGACACAAAATGAAATCTTACAATCAAAAGAATCCAAACTACTAAAATATATATATATGCCTTTATATATCTTTTGTTGGAAATGCCATTTCAAAAGTATTCATTAAAACAATACCAACAAGAATGTTCAGCCATACTAGGGTGGCTACTTTATCTAATTTTTCATACATCGACCATTAATTTATGAGTATATAAATTGGTTGACAATGAATTAATTATATTCATCGAGTTTGTAATCTTCCTGCCTTTAGTCCCTGAAAATAAGGTTTACGTACATATTTCTAACGCCTATGAGAAGCAGTAGGATGCATGGTAGTGTTTTTCAATATTATGTCGCCCTCGATAATTGATCCACTATCATTAATAAAATATTATTATTGTTTCTTGGTAATTATCAATTAGTGCCGCTTCAATAAATATCGACCTATGTATGTAAGCAGCAAATACTGCATGATTATGAGAGTATTATGCATCGAGAAATGAGACCTTTTGAAAATATGAGAGGGAAAACATTCCATTTAAATTTTCAAGAGAAAGAGAATGATATGTGTAGATATATATCTATTATTCCTTCCTTATATTTTAAGTGTCATATTTTATTTCAAATGGAGTAATTTTTTAAGTATTATCCCTATAATCATTATAAATTCTTTAATGAGGTGAGATTTGTAGTAATAACCTGACCTAATAAAATCCCATGTTTAATTAGTGGTATTTAATTAGTGGTATAATGAGGTGTAATCCCTCGGGTAATGGCTAATTAACATCTATAAATATATAGGACATCTCTATTCTCTGCATCGCTTTCGATATTAGAATAAAATCATCAGTCGATCAGTTCATCCCCTATCCTTCGTAATTTAATTGTCATAGTCTTCAAATATTTGACTTAGAAGGTATTTCATCTTTTAACACGACAAGTTGAGCCCGAGACGTGATCTCTTATTGGAACATAACTAATCTTATGAAGAGGAGGCACCCTTCCATGCGACGCGCCGCAATTTGTGCTGCACGCGTTCACACCTGGATCCGAACTATCATTAAATATTAATAAGCCAATTTAGTTAATAAGCTGGGCTGTAGCCCAGTGGCTCCGTGGGATTCAAATAATATAAATTAAATTAAAAAAAAAGGAAAGAAAAGAAAAGAAAAGAAAAGAAAAGAAAAAAACACAAAAAAATACACTTTAAAATCGGAAAAACGGAAAAAAAAAAAAAGGAAGCAAAATGAGGGCGTTGGGAGTTGAACCCGCGGGCCTTTGAAAGCATGCATTTAAACATCAAGGATAAACCACTAAGCTAAGACGCTTACATGCTATTTATATCAAATAGGAAAGTGTTACGCCTACCTATGAAGAGAGATTGTCCTCAACATAATCGTTTTCAAAGATCTTCCTCATATTTATTTTACATCATTTATTGTTTCATTTCCTTTCTAATCTCATATCATCATTCTATTTGCACTTTAAACACAAAGCAAAATGTACCCGTTTCCAACATCAACCTGTAATTTGTTTCTCAAACTTTGTCAATTTAAAATTAAAACATACCTATTAATTTTATTCCATGCCCTACATATATTATGGTCAGTATTATTTCACTTATCAAATAAATTATCCAACAAGGCGGTGACAACATACTTTTTATCAAACAAATTATCCAACAAGGTGCGACGACATATTTTTTATTTTTATTTTTTTATCAGGTAAAAGAAAACTTTTATTACTCAAAGAAATACAGGAGGTACAAGCGGTACCAAGCACAAGCACAAGCACAAAACAGACTACTCAGCGCCCCAAGAACTGCAAAGTTTTTGCCTAGACCAAACAATGAAATTTCCATTTGGAGCGAGAACTCTTTTCGCCACGCACCAACTCCAAAACCGATATCTAATTTCTTCCTCCATCTTCTTTAAATCCCAACACCAATTTTCGAAAATGATACTTGTTCCTCCATCTTCACACCACCCAAGCGATGCAAATCCATAATCCACCTTCATCCCCTTACCTCGAAGGAGAGTAGAGAAACTTGTAAAGTGGTCGGAAATAGCTTTCAGCGTAACCCAAGTAGATCCGACCCACTCCGCCATTTTCCATAAAAGCTCCATCTCTTTGCATTGCAGGAGCATATTGCTCATTTTATATCATCCTTCAGATGTGACGACATATTGAACCTATTATATATTTCACTTATCAAACAAATTATCCAATATATAAACGTTATCTAAAGGCATACTTTGTACACTTTTGTGGATGTGAAACTTAATTCTGAAAGTTAATCTTCCATTGGAAACAAAAGATGATACTAGAATCGGGTAAAAAAGGCAAATGCTAACAAAAATTAATACATCCATGATTGGCATTTGCAGATTTAAGTAAAGAATTGTTCTATAAGATTAATATATGCAGTGAGCAATTTTTTAATCAAGTCAAGAAACCACCTAAATATTAAATAAAAAGAAAACCTCGAAATCAACAAATATGATGAGTGTACTAAATTAATCAATAGTATGTATTAGCATTAATTAAGATGATATAAGTCAATGTTTGGTTCTCGATATCACCATATCATCATAGTGCGAGTAAGACAAAAGTTTCAAATTTGAACATAGCTACACCTAATCGTACGTAATCATCACAGTCCAATTCAAAACAATAAATCTATTCGGACATAGTATGGCTAGCCATACAAGGCTATTTTAATGCATAATCTTAATAAATTATTTGTA
>JAYJMF010000066.1:2281746-2291937 GCA_036873715.1 Salvia sclarea
GAAGGATAATATTATCCCACTTGCAAGGAGTGAAAATATTATCCTTCCATTGGAGTGAAAAGGATGAGGAAGAAAGAGTAAAACTCATTTTTTTAGATAAAGGGGTGTAAAAGCAGGAAAAATTTAAAGGACAAATGTTCTCTTTTCCCTCATTTTCCCATGACAATTTTTCCATAAAAAAGAACGGAGCTAAGTATATATATCGGATTTTACTAATCGTGTTATAGCTTCTATTATCGTCCCGTTGTACATGTGGGATCAAATGTCTTTTCTTTAAGTATTAATTGTGTTACCTTTTCTTTTCATAATAGTATATGTACAAATAAAATTAAACATAATTTTAAATGACTGTATTACATCTTCTATTATCGTTATCGTATCGTTCATACATGAGGAATGAAATGTCCTCTTTCACTAATTGTGTTACATCTTCTATATATTGTTATTTAATCCATGTATGTAGCATCAAATATAATCTTTACTAATTAGTAATAGTAACCATATAACATCTTCTATTTACATTGTCCATGTTATAGAACCATACCTCTCCTTTGAGAAAGTAGTTACATCTTCAATCGTACAGAAGTCCATATATGTAGAATCAAACTCCATATATTTTCTAGTCTTGTATCATTCTGTACAATATCAAGTGTATTATGTGTACACAATTTCCATCTAGATGTGAACATTGATAAAATAGATATTCTTGGAAAAAAAAAATACCACGTGTATACAATTCTGATCCATTAACACGAATAAATTATAAAATAGATTAATCTTAAATTAGTAGATGTAATGAAATATATGGGCAGGCAATTCCAATAGTTTTCCCTAATAAGTTATGAGAGTAGTAGTAATAAGCAAACACAAACACACCCTACAAAAACTAAAGCTTCTTCCCTTCTTCTCTTCCTACATCTACATGTTGTGTGTTGAACGCATATTGCAACACCATTTACACATACTGCGCCTTTCTCTCTCTAAAATTCTTTATTAGCTTCAACTCCTCTCCTCTGTTTCATTGCCGCAAAACACCTCTCTATAACGACAACAATTCGGAAAAAGGGGGGCTTCAAGTATTCATGCTGTGATATCTGATGGCGGCACCACCTGTGAAATCGCAACCATTGCACAACTTCTCCCTTCCCCACCTCAAATGGGCCCACAAGAACTCCTCCTCCTCCGCCGCCCCCCACAACCACCGCTTCCGCCGCCGCGATTCCGCTGATCAGCACCGCCGCAGCCCTGAATCCGACCCCAAGCAGCAACCGCCGCCGCAGGACGACGCGCCGGTGGAGGAGGAGAATGGGGATGCCAAGCCGTGGAAGCTTCGCCCGCGGAAGGAGGCCATCAAGCCGCCTTCGACTTCCAAAAAGGAAACTGGCGCCGCGACCAACGATGGCAGCAACAACGGGCTCAAGTCGCAGCGGCTGAGGGGCATGGCGGAAGGGGCCCAGCAGAGCGGTAGCGTTGAGCGCAAGGCCAAGAGGAAGGTTTGGATTTCGCTGTCGAGGGAAGAAATTGAGGAGGATGTCTACGCTTTGACCGGCGGCAAGCCTGCCCGCCGCCCCAAAAAGTGGCCTAAGAATGTCCAGAAGCAACTCGATGTATGTCGGCTTCAACTCATGTTTCTGCTTTCATTTAGGATAAAAGCTGCGACGATCTTGATATTTGATTTGTTGAATGATTTTCTTCATTTTCCCCTTTTATCACAGGGTGTATTTCCTGGATTATATTTGGTTGGAGTTGCAGCGGACTCGTATCGGGTTATGATGCCTTGGTATGACCCGATTTTCCGATTTGTTTATGTTCTTGATACAGTTCAAATTCTTCTGCGTGCATGTTTTCGAAATGTGTTGCTATTATTTTGTGTGATATTCATTAAAAGATAGATTATTGTGGGAGGGTTTCATGATGGCATCCTTAAATGAGCTCGTTTGTGTGAATGTGGGCATATTTGTTATTGTATTTGTTCAATGTGGACTGCTAATGCTACGTTTTCCCGAGTTTCTTTTGAGTTTTGCGGGTGTGGTGTTCGTTAATAGCAGCTGATTGTTTGAGATTCTGATTTGCAGAGGTGGATCCAATGTTGATATGATATGAGGGTTGGACAAGCAAAGGGTTCCTTGGTTGAGGTATAGTATTGATGCAAACAAGGATGACAGTACTGGTAAAATAGATTAATGATTAGATATATATATTTTTAGTTTCTCTCTTGGGTAGCTTATTTTGGGTGTTATCTAGAATTTTAGGGGCTTAAGAGGTGGTCGCTTTTATCAGTGGCGCTTATGATGTATGGTTGAAGCTTTTTGTGAATGAATTTGTTGGATCCAACATTTGTTACATTTTAAATACCATATTGGCTTTTAAGAGGTACTGAACGTTATTCTGGAAAGTTCCGATCTTAATGTGTTCTTAGTTCTTAATGTTACTAGGCTTCTCGTGTTTATGCTTTCTCACACCTGATTCTTTGCTTATATGGCTTGTTTAGTGCTGCATTATTTATTTAGTCCTTGTTCAATGATGATCTATACAATTTTCTGTTTATTTGAGAATGTATGTTTTAGTCCTTTTCTGCAATGCAATTTCCCTCGAGGCCTCGCTTGTATTATGATGTTTGTGTGAGAACTTTATACCCAGCTTTTGAAAGCAATCTCCTAGTTATTGCTCCTATTTGCCATATTATATACTATGTAATATGTGGCTGGTATGTTGTAGCATTATGTCTTTCGACATGTTACCATTTTAGCAGAATCTGGCTGAATTAGTAAAGAGAAGAGATTATCAGTGATCTATTAAGAACCTTGATATTTATATACACCCTGACCCTGGTTAGAAGTATAGGTGGTGGTTATATTAGTCGTTTTTATTCGAGACTCGAGAAGTATGTCATTCGGCATTTCAATCTGATTTTCAACAGATTAAGTTTTATTATCATGTTAAAGCCCAGAGAATAGCAAAGATGATTTACTGCAGCAAGACTTTCTCAAGGAGAATAGCTTAATGGATGCTGGCTCCGTTTCTTATTCCATGTTGTGAGCAAAATGCTAAAGATGCACTCAAACATATAATATGGTGAATGGCAATGAAAATAATATTAGAGTTGATTTAGGAACATTACTCAAAGATATTTAGGTTCAGAATCTGAAATTTTCTGGTGTGCTCCTTTCCTTTTTGGCTCCATCTTGAAACATTGTATGAACTGAGAAGTAGCCAACGTTAGAGGAAGTAAGATTTGACACAGGAAGTCAATAGATTGGTGGAAGGGAAGAGGAAACTTAGATACTTTGCTGAGCTAACCACCTTCTGAAGTTCAAGTATTTAGATGGAGAGGAGCCTTCACTGTTTATTCCTAGAGCTTATGAAGTGGTAATGCTAGAATGAAGGTTATGCAGAAGATTTACATGCATTTTCAGGTGATAAGATTGGAGCAGATGAGGTTGACCAGGAAATGTAATGTAAGTAGTTTTTGATTATCACTAATCAACAGAATGGAATACTGAAATGTAATGTAAGTAGTTTTGTGGAGGCAACATAATACTTAGGTGGTGATTGGTATGATGGAATGAAGGTGGGAATGGAATGGTGATTCCTATCTCCACCTAAGTATTATGTTGCCTCCACAAACTGCAGCAATTCTTGATGCGTGTCGTTTTCCACACTCTTGAAGTGTACAATTAACGGCTGTATAGTCATTCTTCTTGAGTAGTTTGTTCAAGAGTGAAGTTGTGATTCTTGATGCTTCAGTTCGCCATGCTTACCATTTTTTGTGAAGCTGTGATGCTTAGATTATCATGCTGCTCTCTTCCTCTTCGTCGAGGACCGATATATCTTGTGTCGACTGAACCATTACATTTAGTAATGTGGTTGATGTTTCTAGTGTCGTACACTTGCCTGCATACAGAGTTCGTGATTTGGTCATGTCTTAGTTTGGCTACATGATGAGTTTGAGATCTTGCAGTGAATATGATTGTCGCAGGTGCTGGTTTTGTTTTGGGTATGTGATTGTTCAAAATTAGGTTATCTTGTTTCACGAGATGCCGCTTAAAATGTAGAAATGGCTCTCGCAAATTTCAAACACCAGAAACCTTTAAAAGAAAAGGAAACTGTGATAGGAAAGCTTATACAAGAATGGGTATGTTTTGTTTAATAAAATATGGGTTAATCCACTACGTATTTAACTATTCGAGAGTTGTAGTATTATCATCAACAAAACCAACGTTGACATTAGTTTGTAATACTAAAAGTTAAAAGAACCGGGGCACAAGATGTTGAAAATTTCAGAAAATATTGGTAGTATAGAGCTCTAAGTTGACTTGGGCTAGGCAAATTCTTAATTGGTTTTGCATATTTCGCGAGTGTCAAAGACCTCTAAAATACTATGCATTTTTATGACTTCTAACTATTTCACTAGGTGTTGTTACACATGGAACATTATACAATATTTATTTTTGGAGGGAGGAATTGGAAACAAGTCAACAATGGCTACTTTTAGACTTTTAGCGCCAAAATTTCATAACTCTACTCTACAATGGTTAAAAAATAAAAATATAACAGACTGGTAAGAGCATGGCGTCGATGAAACTTCTCAAAAATATATATCTATCACGTAATGTGGACATTTGAGGTTGAATTAGAAACTTGAACATCTGTGCATTCACCATAGAAAGATTGCATTACATGTTTACAACAAAGATGAGCAGCAGATGTCCATATAAAGTCATATGAACCCAAAGTATATGATATATAAAACAAACTCCATCTGTATCTATGGAATTTCAAGATCAAGTCTTGGTTGCTGGTCTCACAAGCCCTAGGCCCGACCCGCTCCCTAGATGTTTGAAGTCTTTTGCTTCAAGATGATCTCCATGGCCTGCAAAACCAGTTCCTCCCTTGGCAAGATTGATAAGATTCCTCTCTTTGCAAGGCTTGTCGCAGGCCAGACAGACCTTATCCACAGCAATGAACTTGTCAGCGCACTTTTTGCAGAAGACATGCCCGCACGAGCTCAAGGCCACGAGTGCGAGTGTATTTGTTAGTGTCACCTTGCAGCTAGGGCAGATATAAGTCTTGTCAAGAGAAGACGATTTCTTCTCTTCGTTACTGTCTTCTGTGAAAACCACGGGAAAGAGTGTCTTCAACCTGAGTTTTTCATTCCCTTCAGGGCATTTTGTGTCTGTTGACGGAGCATGCACTTTATTAGGAGCTTCGGGTGTTGCAGAAGGTAGCCAAAATGCCTTCATTGTACGGAGTGCTTCCTCTTCATATGAGGTTGCCTTTACGCTGTTAGCTCCGTGGAAACCATTCTTGTCTCTATTGTAGTTCTTATCGTTGTACTGAGGTATTGCCCCATGATTCTGCTGATCAAATGCATCAAGCTCTCTAGCTTTTTGCAGCATTAGCTTCTCTTCTTCGTCTTCTTTTTCCTGTTTCTGTTGAGCAGCATGAGCTGCTGACTTTCTGCATTTAAATATAATTCTCTTTCAACATAACAATCATAATAATGAAAAATGCTCTGTACAGAAAACATCAACTCGTGCATATATTTCACTCCGGTCCTCAATCTATTATCCAGAGAAATCCACAGAAGAATGTTAGAGGAACACGGAAACAGGTTCTAAAACACCATCAAGTCATAATTCCCCCAAATCTGTATTTACTTGTGGGGTATTAATATTATCCATTTACTAGAAAAAGAAATATATGATACACAACCAAACAATGATAAGTAAGCCGGAGTTGAACACAAATTGATATACAGCATCAATCGAATGGCAAGTCTTAGAAAAGTAGCCAAAACAACTAAAACAAGGTGGTCTTAAAGATTCTTAATTTGAGTAAATTGTTACTTGCTTTGTCTTGTTTCTTCTTCTTTTTGTTAATAAGAAATAATAACATTGAAAATAAAAAGATCAAGACATGAAACAACAGTAAATTCAATCAGATGATATTCTAATTGCAAAGTTGCATGCTTCAAGAGTCTAAAAGTCAGTTTCTTTGTGTTTAGGCTGAGCTGATAGCTTTTTACAATAACAGAAAAACTCTTGCTAAACCAGATATTTGCATTTAAAGAAAAGTCGATAACAATCACTATATAGGCTGATGTTCACTGCATTTGTCACTAGGAATTACCAAAAGGATGCCCCCACGTTTTACTAGATGCATCTTGCTTGAAACACAAAGCTTATAGCTCAATAACATCAAATGAGATGCAAGAAATCACATAATGAATTCATTGATGCATAAGCCAGTTAACTAACCATATAGAATTCATCAAGCAATATTCCTTTTCCAACTCAAACCACAGATTCTACACACTATAGCAAAACAAACTATACAGTTCACTGAATCAATCAATATACTAACCTAATTTAGCAAATGTAAGTTTGCACACTATACCGACTTACACCAATCCAACCAAAATTACAAGTAAAAGTAAGCGCAGTGATTCTTCCAAGAACAACATGAACACGTATCAACAACATTTAGCATACAAAAAGCACAAATAAAAAACAGAAGCATACCAGATCAAGAGTGTTACCTGTGAATATCTTTCTTTTGTGACAAAAGACATTCCAGAATGCATTCCTTGCAGAAGATATGCCCTTTGGCGCAGGACATGGGCTCAATAAACGGCTTCAAGCAGAGAGAACATGCATCGAACGGTTTGATGGAATCTCTTCCCAATCTCTCATTCTGCGTGCCGTACCCTAGCTTCCGCTTCTCATCGTACGTGAAGAATGCTAAATCGTTGTTGTTCTTCGAGTGTCTCTGAGGCATAGTTAGAAAAAGTTGGGAAGATTTAGCGAATGATTTCAATTTGGGAATTGGAAAAACGATGTCAAAGGTAAGAAACCCTAGAAGAGCTAATCTCAAATCTTTTCTGATTTCGGGATTTAAGTTATGTATCCAAACAGTCACAAAGGCGAGTCAGGGGTGGCGGTTCCCTTAACCCGGACCGAATTTCGCTAATCGAACTGAAAACACAGATTTTTCCGCAATTGGTATCGGGCCCAAAATTATTTACGGTTTAACGGAAGAAGGCCAAAAAAATTATTAAAAAAAGGAAAATAACAGCTTCAGATCTGGGGATTGAGGCGGCCTATAATTCAAGAAGAGGGACCCTCCCCCCTTCAGCCGGCCACAGAGTAGTGGCAGGTTCGGATCCGTTCAACTAGTTCGGTTTGATCCAGTCAATTTTTTTTATTATTTTTATAATTTTTTTTATTTTTTTAAATTTAGTATAAGTATCTAGGGGCGGCAACAAATAATAGGGGACGGCAAACAACAAACGCTCAACCTTCGACTTTGAATATTAATATATAAATAATGAGACTGACAACAATTATGTTTTTACGGCTCACTCCGGGTTCGCCTTTGGCTCCCCTCGCTCGACTCATGGCTTAAAATAATAGGGGGTGACAAACAACAAACGGCTACTCCATCGACTTCGAAATTAATATTAAATTAAAAAAATAAAAAATGACCCAGTCAACGGTTTGACCCAGGTCAAATCGGAGCGGAACCGGCCATTAAATTCTGGCCGGCCGCAAAGAAGTTTTCTCCATTCAAGAAATGTTAGTTTCCTTCGATGAAGAGGAAAATAAAATTGATGAATATAAATTGGTGTGTCTTCACATACTTTTTGTGTATAATTTTTTGTCAAAAGAAGAAAATAAAAATATATGAAACTATCCAACATCCAAAAAATATGTATATTATATGCCCAATTCTAAAAATTGATGCAATCTATATCCATTTGAATATACAGTATAATGGGGGGTGATGTCCGCATGGGCAGCTCAGTTGGTTCCTGGGTGGCAAAGATACACTTTATTGTTTTTTGTTCCTATGCAGGAAGGAATTTATTAATTTGTGTGTCTTATAATGCGTGTGTTGATTGTTTGGAGAGATATGCGATTTGAGAGAGGGCCGATTGGAGAGAGATACAATTTGAGAGATGGCCAATAGAATTCATAATTCTAATCAATTGGAAATATGTTCCCAATTGGAAGGAATCATGTTTCCAATGAATTCGAAATATGAGTTCTAATTGAATTCTAATAAAATTCATGATTCTAATCGATTGGTATCATGTAAATGAATATATATTATAAATACTTTTTAAAAGAATTGGGTAGTATAATTTTTTTTCCAAAAGGAAATGTAACAAAAAGAATAGAATAAACCACTCGGTTACAAATACCTCGTACTCATAATCTTTTATAGTTAGTTAAGCTCAACAATATTTATTTGTTGGATTTGAAATGTAAAAGGCAATCATTTTCAGAAAAAAAAAGATGAGCGGGCTAAATTCCAAATATTTCGTATTTTTGAAACATGACCATAATTTATGTTTTTTTAAGAAAATAATTCTACTTTTTTTTAGCATTTTTCACATAATATCATATTTCACAAAACTTTACGACATAATATGAGTCACCTCGACGAACTCTTGAGCTAAAATTATTCGAGCTCAGTTAACCAATAAGAAATTATCTGATCACACTGAAAGAAAATAAATAATGCTATGAGAAAAAATCGGAACTAATTACGGAGTCATCAAATTTGTTGTTGGGGGTGGTTCCCTTACTTTGTCAATTACTCCATCCGTCCCAACTAACTTGAGTCGTATTCCTAGGGGTGGCACGATACGGTATACCTTACCAAAATGGTCATACCTTATACCTTACCTTTGTCTTCGGTATGGAAAATTTTATACCGTTACCTTACCATACTTTTCAGTATACCTTGGTTTGGTATAACTTATTTTCGGTATGAAATTTTTACATACCGATACCTTGCCTTTTTGCGGTATACCTTACCTTAGTTTAGTATACCTCTCTTTCACGGTATACCAATATTATCGGTATTACCGATAATGTCAAAATTAACTAAATTTGGCGGTACATCAAAATTTATTTGTTTAAAACTTGTGCATACATAAAACATAACAAACAACACGTAAAACGACGTCTAGCAAATAAAATAACATATTAACAATTCACACTGAAGCAATATTAACATATTGGTATGACGATATATACCGCGGTACGGTATACATCGGTATACCTCGGTATTTGGAAAAGTGATACCTTTGCCTATACCTTACCGAAAAATTTGGTATACCTTATATCCGGTATTTTTCGATATGGTAAGTACCGTATATCGTTCTTTTGGCAAATTTTGACAGCCCTACGTATTCCTATTTAGCCTTTCCAATTAACTTCAGTCATTTTTTAAGACATTTCCTATATCATTTTACACTACTATTAAACTCCTTAAATTTCATATTCAAAATTTTTGGCTTAACGTAATTGGGATGAAAAAGTATAAATAAATTAATAAACAAGCCAATCAAGTTGACGTTTAGTCCGGGATCATCATATGTTCTTATCAAGAGCGGACGGTCACTCAACATTAGGTGCTTTTGTGTGTTTTGTTGGATCCTTTTTCATGTTCTTTTAGATTTATTTCTTTTTCCTAAAAAAGAACTCATCTTTCATTATGTGGTCGGTGTTCAAGTAGGAAACGTGATACTACAAAAGTGAATCTACAAATTAAGTCATTTAACTAAGTCGCGTATACAAAATTGCACTTTCTTTTAGCCGCTAATGAAATATTATTTCCTCTTATTCTAGACATTTTGAAGATATTTTTGCCCCCTTTAATGATAATACTAATTGAATGGCATATAATTTTAAAAATATATATATATATATACGAAAAGTAAACTTTTTAATACAAAAGGACTCTAATCTTATATTAATTAAAACAAAACAAATGAAGTTACTTAACTATTCATAAAAATTAAAATAAGTAAGATATTATAGATACATCAAAATTTATAAAAAGTATATAATATTATATTATACATATATCGATAAGTTCTATAAATAATGTTCTTTGATAGGATTATCTATCCCAACTTTATATTCCATCATTTGTGTCTTACTACGTACTAGTGATTTTTATTTTTATATAATAATTACTACTATTTATTGAAAATGCAAAATTAATAGTGGAACAGGATATATGAAAATCAATACAATCCGTTTGTAATAGTTGTATAAATTTAATTTAACTAGTATGTTAGCCCACGCAAATGCGTGGGATAAATTATAATGTTATTTGATCTTATTTAATTTTTATTATACTGTTATGATATAAAAGTTAATCAATAAATTTTCA
>JAYJMF010000066.1:2301022-2320555 GCA_036873715.1 Salvia sclarea
CCTGCTTAATGCCAATACCGGGTCTGTCTTGGGCATAACGCTGCTTGCATTTTCCATTTACTGAGGTGTCCTCGTACATGGGCATGACGAGTTAGATAGTTTGCATCATTTGCATGCTTTACACAGTAAGGATAGATTGAGTCGAGTACGTCGTGGGCGTGACGGCGTGACAATGGGACCACGACGTGCTTAGGCTTATAACTGGTTGACATATAAAGTGTAGTGAAAATCATTAAACCAATGAACGAGTCGAGTTTATATTCATTGATTCGATTCCTAATCCAGATTCCCTCTTATCTAAGCATTTTCTTTTAGTGTTTTTAGTCTCAGTTGACCACGACGAAGTTTGTATTGACCAAGACGAGTCTGTTCCTTTTCCCCTTTTCTCTGTGACACTGTGACCAAGAGGAAGCTACACCAACTCCTCGTGGGATCGACCCTATACTTACCACTTGGCTACGCCTGTGGTGGGCAATAGAAAAACGTATAAATTTATTTTGCGCGTGCTAAACGACGGCACGTCAAGGTTTTACAAAGGAATGAACACGAAGTGCTTCTAATTATTCTATGTTCTAATCTACGAAGTCTCACTGTTAATTTTACTATCTTTAAAAATATTTACTATAAAATAAAATTTTATTATATAATGAATCATAATTAACTAACATTTTATAAAAAATAGGATTTTAAAAAAGTAATATACCAAAATAATTATTTTAGACTACAAAATACAAATTAAATATAAAAAATAAATTATATATTATTCCTAATTTAGACCGGTGAACCCTAATTAGTAACCTTTCAACATACTAAATTAAAAGAAATTAGAATTGAAAAAAAAAAACTAGAAAAAATAAATAAAAGGTAAATAAAAATGGAACATGGAGTGAGACACCAAAAGTAGGAAAGAGAATATCATGTGCTCAAAAGGATTGAAACTTTGTCAAAATTCTTTGTAGTACCTTTAAATTCCACTTTCACCATTACACTGTCATTTAATTTTTATTAGTAACTTATAAAGTTGATCAAATGAATCCCTATCATGTGTAGTTATACATATGCTAGTAACCTTAATCAAATAACCGGATCAACCAAAAGCAACAATTAAGGATTCTCAGACTATGATTCAATTTTATTAATTAAATATTCCCCAAGACCCAATTCATCCTTGTCACATTGGTGATACTATATGGAATAAACAATCATCCACGCAAGAACTTTTGTCCATTTATTAAAGAAAACCAAACCACATTTTCCCCACTATTATCTGTCCCCTTCTCTCCTTTATAACCTTTATCCTATAAATAGCCATGCAAACCTATCATTATCCATGCAAAAACTAGGGTTTTCATTTCTCTATTAATCTACTTTCATTTTCCCCCCCTTTTCAATTAATCCCAATGGCTTCCTCAAGATTTGTCTCCTCATTTCTCATCCTCTTCCTCCTCATTTCCGCCTCGGCCTCCGCGGCCCGTGTCCCATTGGTCAAGGCCAACGAGGCATACATGCAACTCTTCAGGAGTAAACTAGGGTTTAATCGAGTCGAGTTTGAGCTGTACAAGAGAAGGGCATTGAACGCTGCCTACGACAGAGCTGCACCGGGCGGGCCGGATCCTCAGCACCACCATATTATTTCACCAACGTCGTCTCCTTGATTTTATATCTTCATCCTTTATGAGCATCATTTCTCAATGTTTTTGTTTTTATTTTTTTTTCCTAAAACGGTTTGTGTGGTTGTTTGAAGTTTGATCTTGAGGGTTTGATTATTAAATATTACACTTGGCAAAACATTAGTCTATGTTTTGCTTTGTAATAGTTAATTAATTATATACCTTATATGTAACATCCCTCGAAAAATGTAATGTTGTTCCGGAAATTTTTATATGCATGGGACTTGAAATTTTATATTTCGATGATTTAATTTCCTCTCGTTTTTCGAGTCTAAGACATAAATGTTAAAGATGTGAAATAGAGCCAACTAAGAAATGGGAAATAGAGCATTCAACGCGAAGACAAACTATATATTGACATTTATTTTGAATTGCAATATATATTCTTTAAGTAGTACATTTCATCCCACCCATGACTACTAAAATATTTCTAATTTGAAGCCAAACATGTCTCGTAGAGAATATATGTCGCTCAAGCTTTTCTTATTATGATTTTGTCTTCTGTAAAATTATGGGATTATTACATATAAGAGAGAAACTTTATTCACAATGCACCTTCAAAATTAAAAATCAAACCTATAAATCATATAAATAACATCAGTTTGATTTGTATATATGAGAATGCGAATAAATTAAATTGAGAACAAATGTTCAATGGATTGTTCATGAGAATAAGGTAACTGCTGATTATTTATTTATTTCCTTCTATACGTTATTTTATAAACATTTACCTACAACATCATTCTATTTCATGAAGGAAAGAAGTCAACTTAGTATTGCCCGATAGCAATAAATTAACAATCACTTAAACATATGTATATGACAAAAAAATGCAGGGTTTTCTACCCCATAAGCTTTGCATATTTTTAAATAATAATTTGAACATTTTTTTATTTAATAAATGTACAAATTAACTACGTGTGATCAATTCCGATACTATATCCGAGAAGTGAGAAACGCTACCAAAAAAATTCATTACAGAAAATAAGTAAATATCAAATCACTGAACTTATAAACTGTTAACCATAAACTAATTACTAAAAGTCCAATTTTTTTTTAATAATACACAAATATATATAAAATCATATTCTTGGATACTCTTTTGCAGAATATTCATTGTACACTTTAAAGGGCAAGCTGACAAGTATGAGACACACAGATAAGACCATGTTTCTATGATTTGGATCCACATAGGAAAAATTAAATTAATTAAAAACCTTGTATTAATTTATTAAAGTCAAAATCCCAATATCAATTCAACAACCAGACATAAACTAATTTCTTTCAGACAGACCTTTTACTTTAAGTGTGGCAACTTTTTCCGAAAACAAGAGGTGATTTGTCCTTTTATAACTAACAATATCAATGCTAATACTAATACTAATCATGATTATAAGTATTTTTAGCTTTTTTAATTATAGCATTTTGGGTGGAGCTGTTGGTCGGCAGGTCATATAGGTAATGCATCAAGTGAATTATACAAGTGTTAGTTAGTAACTGTGTGTATATATTTAGTGGCATTTATAAATAATATATATACAGATGTGATTGAATATCGATCACTTCCGAATAAATAATTACATAAATAAAAGATAGGCTTCAAAAAAAAATTGCAGTTCTTTTATGAGAAAAAAAAGAATTATAATTAATTATTCATGAAATATGGAGACCTTAACAACACATATTTCGCTTTTGCACTTCTACTAATTTTTCTCTTCTTTATTAATGGTGAAAATTGAGTTATTTCACTTGCTTACATTAGTTATAAGTTTACCTAATTTTCTTATAAAATTTGAGACTATAAGGTTACACTTGTGATAAAGTTTAATCCTTAGTTACTCATAAATACTTTCTTATGATAAAACAAAATCACTTTTTAGTTGTTACAAATGAAAATGAAAATATAACTTTTTAAAATTAAAAATCTGAAAATCTAAGCATTTTAGAAGGCCTCACGGTGAATAATTAATGGGCCAACTGGTGACCACAGGCCCAACATATTTATTTTAAAGGATGTTTTATTCTTATAAAATGTTATTTAAAAAAAAAACAACAACAACAACAACATTAAAATGTATTTATATGAAGGGATAAAAACGAGGGACCTCATAATAATTCCACTGAATTTATGCTGTTAAGTGTTAAGTATACTAGATTATCAGAAATAATAAAAAGGGATTATACATTCTTCTACTTATGTAAGGATGAAAAGAAAAAAAAAAAAAAAAAAAAGAGAGAGAAAATTATAGGAGTATTTTTACTGCAAAAATCTTGTGGTTTTCTTGAATAAATCAAAATTATGGATGGAGAGATGGAATACTGGATTTGAATATTTGATGTTCATAAAAAATAATGAATATTTTATTCATTATTTCATTACTTCACTGTGAAAATAAATCAAAATTTATTTAAAATTCTAAAATGTTGCAGCAGCTGAAGTCGAGAGCGATGCTCTCCGCAGCCATAGACATAGTCATCTTCCGCCGCAAACCACCGCTCCCGCCGCCGCCGTCGCCGTCGAGACACCGCCGATGCTTCTGTTCGCTCACGTCGATCGATTATCCGCCGCTCCATCACCAGCCGCAGTGGTCGGGCCTACACGATTGGCGGCGCAGCCCGCTCAATCGCGACCGCCATTGGGGCCCGAACGGCCCGATTCTGCAGCTGGATGAAATCGAAAACGCTCCTCCATCTCCTGAATTCAATTCCTGCTCCTCTCTGGCGGAAATGGGCGGCGTAGTTCTCTCCACCGCCGACCCCCTCGCGAAAGCTAAGCTTTCTCACGCCGCCTACGCGAAATGGCGGCGCGAGGATTTGCCGATTGGAGTCTCTGAATCGCCTTCTCGGCCTGCTCGCCCTGCTAAACCTGAATTGGTATGTTGCTTCGATTGATCGAGACATTTGATTAGTGTTTCTCTTTCGGTTGAAATGTTTATCGATTTTCCCCAATTTGTATCTAGGGTTTGTTATTGATGAATTGAATTACGCCTATTTCTGATTCTTCATGCATAAATGAACATCGTCAAACTTATTTATTGATAGAATGTTTTGATTTTAGTGTGACAGAAGCTGTAGATTCATGGAAATTGTTGGCATTTTCTACAAATTTGCCCTAATTTATGTGCTCAAGTAGCTTATGATTCCTGTCTTATTTTTCTCTCTTTTCCTTTAATATTTGATGCAAGCTCAGAATGTTAATAATCTGCTCTCAATTTTCCCTAAAACAATATGATGAATCTTGATCTGTTTAGTTCAGGAAGAGGAAGTGGTGTGAAGATGTTGCTTTGCTTTGCTTGGTTTTGAAATGATGAATTCTTGATATGTTCAAGTGAGATAAGCTCATTACTTTCATTGACTCATGGCATGTCTCTAGTCCAGGTTTCCCCGAAAGACATCCCATCGCCAAAACGCTCGAGTCTGCCTCTCAACGCCTACATGCTTCATAACCTCGCTCATGTGGAGCTGAACGCTATCGATCTAGCCTGGGACACTGTGGTTCGGTTCTCACCATACGTCGAGCTCCTTGGTGAAGGGTTCTTCGCAGACTTTGCTCACGTAGCTGATGATGAGAGCCGGCATTTCACATGGTGCTCGCAGAGGCTTGCAGAGCTCGGATTCAGGTAACCTGGATAGTCCAAGATTGAGCCTTTGTTTTCTTTCCTGGCTGACCCCGGAGCTCGTCTTTTCATAGCTATGGTGACATGCCGGCTCATGGTGTTCTGTGGGCTGAATGTGAGAAATCCTCGAGCAACGTTGCAGCTCGGCTTGCTTGCATCCCATTAGTTCAGGTAAAAGATCCCATGGATTTGAATTTACTTGTACCTTTTACCCGAAATGAAAGCCCTAATTTTGTCGATGCAGGAAGCCAGAGGGCTAGATGCCGGACCTCGTCTGGTCAACAAACTGACCGGCTTCGGAGATCATAGAACCTCGGGCATCGTTGCAAGGATAGCCGACGAAGAAGTTGCCCATGTGGCCGTTGGCGTTTACTGGTTCGTCTCCGTCTGCCAGAGGATGGGCTGCGCCCCCGGCTCTGCTTTCGCAGGCGAGCATTGTTCTCTGCTACTACTTATTTGAAGAGAGGAATGTGTACATAGTTAACTTACACTATCATTGAATCATCTTTTGTTGAGCAGATATTCTGAAAGAATACAATGTAGAGATAAAAGGCCCATTTAACCATTCAGCGCGAGAAGTTGCTGGTATTCCTCGTGAATGGTAAGATCAAAGTTACATTTTTTGGAATTTGATGATTTTGGATGTGGTAAAATCTGTTGTGATGTTTGCAGGTATGATCCTTCACCTGCAACTGCAAGTAATGATGAAAACAAGCTTTCTGAGGTAATCATTCATGATCCAACTCAATTTTAATTATGAGTTTTTTTTTTCCTTATATATGATTTTGGGTGGTGATGTTGACATGATTGCAGGTATATGAAAGGCTTGCTTGCATTATTTCCATGGAGCAAGAAAATTCAAATATGGCAAAGCCCAAATGAGATGTGAACAACTATGTAAATCTATATTTGTGTAATGTAGTCCTTTTGGGATTTGGTGTAGAAGCATGAAATTTTATTACATAATGAAAAGAGATTCACAACAAGATGCACAATCAACACAAAAACAAACACAAAACACAAAAGAGATTTACAACAAGATGCATAGCATAGCATCCCATCTACTTATTTATCTCAAAAACAACCTTCTCTTTATCTCTATATATCTTGGCCAGCCCCTTTATAAGCCTCCCCTTTATAGCTCTCATCTCTGCCGTCGTCTTTCCCAAGCAGAGGATGCTGGCCGGAGACGAGATCCTTCGTCGTCTGCCCGATCTCGACTAGAGTCTCCCCAATCGCCCGCATGATCCCCCCTCCGAGCGCGCCTCCCCCTTGCTTCCTCTCGCCGCCTCCTCCGACTCCGAGGTCTTCTTGTTCCTCCTCGTACTCGCCTCGTCTCCCTCGTTGCTGCTGCGTTGCCCTCGTGAAGCCTCCTCTGTGGACTTCCTCGTCTTCCTCGTCCCCGCCTCGTCTCCCTCCCCATTGCTGCCATTGCTCGCCTTCTTCTTCGACTCCTCCCCCCCATTGTTCCTGGATCTTGCCGGCGCCGGCGCCGAATGTTTCTTCTCCCCCTTCTTCCTGCACAAAACCAAAAGTTGGACACGAAACTACATTTCCACAACTACCCTCAACCCAAGAGAAAATGTGATCAAATACCATTTGTTGTGGTGAAGATCTCTTCATTTCTTGATCCCTCCTAGCCTCCTCCTTCCTCCTCGCGGCGTACTCCGCCGCGCTCTCCCCGCTCGCCACCACCGTGTCCTTGACTGCCGCCACCGCTCCGGCAACCTTGTCCTTCGCTGCCACCGCTACATCGCCCGTGTAGCCGGCCGCTTTAGAAGTCACATTCGCCACCGTCTTGGTCGCCTCCGCCGTCTTCTCGAGGGTGAATCGCGCCGCCTCCCACCCCGCCACCACCGCCTGGTCCTTCGCCGCCACAGCCGTCTTTCCGGCATATCCTGCCGCACCTTTTGTAGTATCCACAGTCACATCCTTAGCAGCCACAGCCTTCTCCCCCAAGTATTGTGCCGCAGACTTTGTCGTATCCACCGTCACATCCTTCGCCGCCGCGGCCTTCTCGGCGGCGTATTGAGCGGCGCTCTTTGTTGTGTCGACGGTGGTATCTTTAGCCGCCGCGGCCTTCTCGGCGGCGTATTGAGCGGCGCTCTTTGTTGTGTCGACGGTGGTATCTTTAGCCGCGGCAGCCTTCTCGGCGGCGTATTGTGCCGCCGACTTTGTTGTGTCGACGGTCGTGTCCCTCGCGGAGGCGGCTTTCTCGGCGGCCGTATCCCTGGCGGCGGCGGCTTTCTCGGCCGTGTATTGTGCCGCGCTCTTTGCCGTATTCATCGTGGTATCCTTAGCCGCCACGGCCTTCTCCGTGGCGTATTGCGCCGCGCTCTTCGTTGTATCGACGGTCGTATCCCTGGCGGCCGCGGCTCTCTCGGCGGCGTATTGCGCGGCCGTCTTTGCTTTATCCGCAGTCGTATCCCTCGCGGCGGCCGCTTTCTCGGCGGTGTATTGAGCGGCGCTCTTTGCCTTATTCGCCGTAGTATCCTTCGCCGCCGCGGCCTTCTCGGCGGCTAATTGCGCGGCGCTCTTCGCCGTATCCACGGTAGTATCCTTCGCCGCGGCTGCCTTTTCGGCGGCTAATTGCGCGGCGCTCTTTGCCGTATCAACGGTCGTATCCTTCGCGGCGGCCGCCTTCTGGCCGGCGTACTGCGCCGCCGTGAATGTCGTATCCACCGTCGTATCCTTCGCCGCCTTCGCCTTCTCGGCGGCCAATTGCGCCGCCGATTGCCCCTTCGTAGCGATCACATCCTTCGCCTGCTGGCCTTTCTGCGCCGCCGTCTCCTTCACCTCCGTCGCCTTATCCGCCGCCTGCCGCCCTTTCTCCGCCATCTGCTGCTTCCTCTCCGCCGCAGCGCCGCCGCCGCCGGCATGGTGAGCTCTTGCCTGCATACCTCCGCCAACGCCGCCGCTCTTCGCCTTCTCGTAGCGCTCCTCCGCTGCCCTGATCGCCTCGACGGAATTCTGCTGCGCCGCGCCTCTCATTCTAGAAACTTCCTCCAACGACGGCTGCTGCTGCTTCGAAGCCTCTTTTCTGGCTCCGCCGCTCTCCACCGCCGTGACTCTGACCGGAACCGCCTCAATGTGGATCTTCGTCTCGCCGTGGTGTGGCTGCTGCAGCTCGTCCTTAGCCTTATCGACCAAGGATTCGAAATGAGTCGCCATTTTCGGAACTCGATCTCTCTCAACCTCGACCTTCCTCTCCTCCTTCACATTCCCTCTCCTCGCCTGCTCCGACGCCATTGCTAATCAAACTCTCTTTTTCCAACACACACAAACACGCACTAGTAGGTGAAATATTTGATTGACTTTTTTAGCTTTTTGATTGATTGATGATTGATACTGTGTTTGAAATTGAGCTGTGGATTTGCTATAAAAAGGCAGAGCTTTGCAGCGAAGGCTTGGATTTTGGCGGTTGAATTGGGGGAGGAGGTGCGTCATCGCGGTTTGGCCACGTGTCGACGAGTTTTGTGTGTGAGTAAGCACCTCGAGTGTGTGTTGAAAGCTTACGTGTCGCCTTGCATGAGTTTTATCATTTTTCTTTTTTAAATATTTTTTTTCCCCTACTTTTTGCTATATCAATTTTGAGTAGCTATCTACCAATCATGGAATTGGTTTATATCGCTATATTGGATTGGATCTTCTCTATTCTTTGCATTTTATCTTATCTTATTTTTTCTGTTTTTATCCACTTCCATAGTTTTTTTAATTTTTCACTAATAATAAATGAGTGAAATCTACGACTTCTAGTTGAATCTACATGATAGTCACAAGTTAAATAGAAAATGTAATTCGACTTTGAAAATTGTTATTGAATCTCGTATGCGTAATCATATAATTTAGAATTATTATAGGCCACTTTTGTTTAATTATTTCATTTTATTTCTCTTTGCTTTTCTTCTTTTTTGTGTATGTGACTTATATATCACCTCTTGCGGCGGTTAGGCTTCCTTTGTGGGTAAGCTATGTATAATAAATTGCAAAATGTTATCCACCTTATCCATTATCACAAATTAAAAATATGCACTCTCTCAGAAATAGATATAATCATAAAGTGTTTAGATAATAATTATTGGAAAAATTCTTGTGAAGCCGACTCACACCTAAGAGAGAATCTACCTCTACCAATTGATTGAGCTTCTAATTATAATGATAAAATTTCAAAAGTGTTTCTAATTTTTAGAGAATTTAAACCAAATAAATTGTATTTACATATTTAAACCAAATAAATTGTATTTACATATTTTAGATTAATAAGATTTTATATCCCCAATTTTCACTATGCTATACATACTATCGAGGAAAAAACACAAAGACGAGGTCTTTTTAGGTAAAAGTAAGTTTAAAATGTATTTTGAGAAATGCTGAACTTTAAGATTATTCATACTCATTATTTTTTTACAATCCAATTTTCTAATATATTATTGATTTCTCTATTTCATATACATAATATTTTAATATAATATTATTTCTATTTCTTCCAATATTAATTTTTGAACGCTCATCAATAAATTAAGTAGCTCATAATTTATTTATTTTTTTGCATCTAAAATTGATCAAAGAACAAGATGTAATAAAAATCATCATACATTTTATTTTAACTTTTATTTTTAGCATGAAAGATTGTGGGAAAAAGTCATGAATGAGGACGATCTAAGAATATAAAACACTATTATAACCCTTTCAACTATTATATTATAGTAAAATCTCATTTATTCGAGATGATTTAAAATTCGGTGAAAACAATGAGATTTCCCGATTGAAAATCAGAGTTAAAAGTTCGTTACACACTCTATTCTTTACATCTATATTTTCATTCAAAACTTCTTTATGCAAAATCATGATGTTACACTTGCACAATACCAATGAATGCATAAAATTTGTTAAAAAAAACACATGCTGTCACACTATTCAGTATTTAAATCGAGAATAAGATATAATTCCAACTCGAAAAATTGGAAAACACTTGCAACTTCATTTTAGAGAGTATGATTCTATGATAATGATATGGTGAAGCAATATAACCACAATGCTTTTTCTCTTTTTTTTTGGTTTGTTTCATATTTACTAATTCACAAGTAAATATCGTCTTTTGATGCAGAGCACATCATCTTCTCCAATTATTCACATTTTTGGAGCATATATATATCTTTATCCATATCCGACCCTTCTAAAGAAGCTCCCAATCGGACTCGACGGAATCGCAAGCCGATAGCCTCCGTTCCTCCGAATCGACACCACGAGCACCCTCCGGCATCCGGTCATCCTTCCTCGATCTCAACTTCGACGAGAGTGCTTCGCGGATCCTTTTCTGAAATGACATTTCTACCCTCAATAAACATTGGATGCAATTCACACGCACTCACACACACAGACAAACCTTGTATGATTTGTGCTTCCTAATCCCTTGAAGGTCGAGATCGAGCTCGTCTCCTTCCACGAAGATGCAGCTTTCCTCCAAATCGTACCTACCGGTATCCATCTCAAACTTCTCGAGCCTCGCCTCAGAAACCTCGTTGTTCTCTACGAACTCAATGTCAAAGCTGTCTGAAATCCGGGAACAAGACACATCAGCCCGAGGTGGTTATCAAGAAATACGAAACAGAAACAGATATAATGTATATGCATAGTATCCACAACTTCTGTTCGAGGCGGTCTCCTATGAGGACGTGTGGGGACCACATCCGATTAGGGTTAATAAATCCTAATTGAGTGTCCAAGAAACCCCAATTCGGATTAATAAGCTCTGATGATTGGGTGTGGGCCCCACGTCTTCAGAGGAGACTTTGTCGTTTTGTCTTATCTCGATAGAACTTCCAAAACGAAATCACAAACAAATAGATAGTGTCGACACCACCGTGTTAAGAGTACCTTTATTAGACACGGTAAAATCCTCGTTGCGAGACTCAGCATTGCACGACGGAGAAACTGCACTGGACGAGCAATCTTTAATGGATGTGCCTGCGACGGGGAGAAGACAGAGAGTTGCTCAGGCAACACTTATCTAAAACAACAGTGTAAGAACTTGTATACATCCGGATGCACGGTGCATCTATCCCAATTAGGGCTCACTAATCCCGGATTATGATTTCTTAATTCCAAGTTGGGGTTTAGGGTGCTTAAAACAAGAGGAGCATATATACCTTCATCAAACGTCGTAACCACTTTTTCCTCATGTTCAAGATTGCAAACCTCACTACAATTACTCGAGCTCATAGCAACTTCATTCAAAGAGGCGCCTGCGTGAAAACACAAAATACTCGTTGATACAACATCACTAGCAACAAATTAAGCAGAACTCGTTGATGTATAAATACCGGTAGTTTCTGTGAGTGAGCCCGAACAGGACGTGGTAGGCTCGGGATCTCCTTTCAGCCTCGAGGATTCATCCGATAAGTTATTGTCGGAGACTGGGGAAATGCCGTTGGAAACATCTTCAGTTCGCGTCGTGGATTCAGCCGAAGAGACTTTCTCTGAAGCAGGAGACTCGATCAGATTATCTTGAAGAGCCGTGTTTCCCTTTACAGCTTCAACAGTTTCCTGCATCACTAAGTTCGTGGTCGATGTGACTGTAGTCGAGTCATCACACGCCGCCCTCGAACTATCGGCAGCAGGGGACTTGATTATACTATCTCGAAGAGCTGCATTTCCGTTTCCGTTTCCCTTCACAGCTTCACCGGTTTCCTGCAGCACTACGTTTGACGACGATGATGTCACAATTGAGTCATCACACGCTGCCCTCGAACTACGGACAGCAGGGGGCTTCAGTTGAGCAGGGGACGGCCCTGCTTTGTTCCCTTTCACCGTTTCGCCAGATTCACGCCTCCTGCCAAAGTCTGACGGCGACGTCGCACCTGAACCGCCAGAGGCCACCCGATTTGTAACTTTTCTCCTCCGATCTCCAGATACAGAGGTGCTCTGGCATGAGTCTTTCGAAGGTTGGTTGCTTTTCGAGATCCTTTTAATGCCGATTGCACGCCTCGGTACCCCTATTTCCTTACTTACCGCAAATTTCTCGGGTGATTTATGCTCAATGAAGATTCCAGGAGATTGTGGCGAGAAAAGGCCTAGATCAGATGATAGTTTTTCAGCAGTAAAATTCGAGACAGCTTGATCTTGATTCTCTTTCTTCTTTAGATCCCGATGATCATCCAAAACCCCCGGTGATGGATTTTTGTTGGCATCACCATAGCCATAAGAGATGAGAGACATGTCATCGGAGGTCACGCTCGTTGGATCTATACACGATAGAGGACGCATATCATCCATTACTTCTGAGCAGAACTTCTTTACGCTAACTCCGACTTTCTGCACCTGATTTTCCATGTATTTGACGGTATCCTGTTAAACGGAAAGGAGAGGGAGATGTTATTTTAGCCACTGATAAACGACGTCTCAACGGGAACTTTACCTGGTACATAGCTTCTTCCACCTCCAAACACATGGCCTCAAACTTCTGGTATACATTTCCAGCCCATGTTATACCTTTGAACGACATCGCAAGGGATTAATTTGATATCCCGATGTCCGGTCCCTAGACAAGTAGCTTAACAGCTGCAAGTATTCGAACCCGATTGAATTAGTAGGTTCCGTAGAATTCTCCTATAGTAGCATTAGGCCAATTATTTCAATCAAAATAGTAACTTCCTCATATTCATGTTTTCTCAGAGGAATCAGACGAGAAAGAATATTTCTCGATTGTTTCCCGGCAAAATAATGCAATGTTAAAGATGTAACGAAACTGCAATGAAACATAAAAGAAGACCGTTTCTAGCTCCTATTCTCAGAAAAGAGAAAACACAGTAATATAAACACTTAAAACTGCTGCTTTCATCACCAAAAGAAGAAATAATTCATTCACACGATGATGAAGAAAAATAGCAAGAAAGCTAGAAAAACGAAAACCAATTAGCCAAATAGGCTAAAGAACCACCCTAACGAATCCTAAAACGACTGAGATTGAACCAATACTTCACAACTAGCTGCAAATTAAGGCAATATTACTACACAAACAACACCCACAATATCAAAATCGAGCTTCCCGACACACCCAAATATGAACCAGAATAAAAATCTCAGCACGGATAGATAACGAATTAACGATTTCTCCCCCAATCCCCTCTCATGATATAGAAGACAAGACTTGCTAAAACCCCTAAAAAAACTAAATTGCTTTCGCTTGTTGTTTTCTACAAACCTAATGCCTAAAGACATCAACAGTTAGAAATACCCTCAAACAAGAAACCCCTTACCTTAACTTCAGAGAATAAACTCCAAGATTCCTATATACTATGGCGCTACAAATACTTCTCCACAAAGATTTTGCTTCAAAAAACAATCTTTTGAGACCCCTTTTCATCAATTTGGAATAATTCCACACAATTCTTCCCACACCTTTAATTATATATTTGCACAACCAGAAGCAGAAGCAGCTGCTTTTCCAGTTTTCCCCATCTCAGATAAACTAAAATAAAAAAATTTCCCTAAAACTCCTTTTCAAACCAATCATCAACACCACTAAAGCTTAAAACTTTACTCCAACTTATTAGCTAAAATATCTTCAATTTCAAAAACTATTCACATATATGATCAAGGTAGCCAGCATCAGAATTCTCACCAAAAAAAAAAAAAAATCTCAAAATAAGCAGCAAAGATACTAACTTTTACATATCTATACATGATCAAAAGCATAAAAGCTCATAATTAGTGAAAGTAATTAGCACGTGATTAACAGAAACAGAGGAAAAAACAAACAAAAACATGATTAGAGTAAAAGAAGTGGAAGAAAGAGGTGCTTACGGAGTAAAGATGAGATAATCCGAAAAGCAGAAGCTTTCATATATGGAATTTTTTGGGGATTCAATTTAAACAAGTAATGAAACGAGCAGAAGATTAGAGAGAGAGAAGGGTTGAGTTTGAGTAGAAGAATGATAAACGTAAAGGCGGAGTTCATCGGGTTTCTTATGCGGCATGGGATCTTGACACGTGTACATTATAGGTTGCTCATTGACCCTATAAATAATAATATTAAATTCAGCCAAGGAAATAAATAAATTTGGAGCAATCATAATATTTATTTATTGTTATCTGAAATAGAATGATTGTTTTGGATATATAGTTGCAAAATTTGTCCTTTTTCTTGTCTTAACGAATTGAAAAATAGAGTTTAGGGATTATTATTGGGGTCCCAATGCGTAAGATTGAAACAAAAAAGTAGCTTTAAGATTCAATTATTTATTTATCAGATTATTAGATTTTGAGAATTTTACAAGGTAGATAAACTGTGGAGTTTTACTTTGATTAAAAGATGAAATTAAATGAACTGAAATTTTATTTTGATTTATTTATTTAGTGGTCATTATCGAATTAACTATTGGATTTGGATGGCTCCTAAGTTTAGATAAACATAGAGGTATTTATTCAGGAGCTTTATAACTCGAATGTGATAAAAAAAATTGGGTAGTCAGATTAATCCAATTCGGAAACGGTATACATAATGAAGCTTTAGTAGATGAATTCTTCAGATTTAGCTTTATCCAAAAATGGCCTTGGAATTTGGATTCTACGCTTTCTCTGTTTTTTTTTTTTTTAATAATTATAAAATCTTCAATAGCATGTCTTCATTATTATTTGCTTTTATTTTAAGTGAGAACCAATGCGAACATGATTTTATATAGTAATTTTAAATATCGTGTGACATCACATCATAATATTACCCTTTTTCCATGGAATTACGTCCATATTTAATACTATAAAATTGTTGCTTTAAAATTAAATAGTGACATATGATAAGGCAAATTCATTATAACATGTATAGTCTTTATCATCATAGTTATAAATATGTAACTCAAAAGATGTTACACAATTTTTGTAAATATATATATAACCAAATTACAAAAACATTTCAAACAATTTGGAAAAGTGGCTTTCTCAAAAACTAAATAGAGCTTCTAAACCAACCCAAAGGTTATTGGGCCTTTTAACCCATCATGGGCCGAGGTATAATTTGTTGAGGGCCCAATGAGGAATTTGAGCAGCCCAATCCAATCCAAAATTGGGCTAGGCCCATTTTCACATATACATAAGAGTATGCCTTTGGAGAATTTACATGCTTCCAAAATTAATGCCACATACATTAATTTGAGACCTCAAATATGACATGAATTATACATCCTTATAAACAAAACAAAACCAAACCAAACCAAAAATGAAACATGTGAGCATCAAAACGGCGCCGTCGCGGTGACGGTCCTGTGCCTAGGATCCGTCAAGACCGTGTGCACGTTGGCGAAGCCGGCTCGTTTCATCACCCCTTCAAGATCCGTCAGATAGTACTCATCGAGGAAAGGCTCCGTGCTCTTCATCAACGTGAAGAGCACCGGAGATAGCTCCTAAACAACACCAAAAAATTGATCAAATTTCATCAACATTTGATACACATTTGTTGCTTCTATTCAAACAAATCAAAATGGGAACCAAAATTAGGTCAAAACAAGTGTTACCTGAAGAATCTTGGATTTTGGCTGCAAAAAATGGCACAAACAAAATGTTTAGAGCTACTATAGCATAACATGTTTAGATTGAGCTCATGAATTTATATATCATACCGAGTTATCGGTGATAGCAAACGTGCCACCCGGCCTAAGCAGCCGGAGAGCCTCCTCGACCATATTCTTGATAGCCCTTTCCGGGCACTCATGAAACTGCGTTTTTAAGAAAGAAACTCGTTGCCATCAACCACCATTTAAACGAAAGATCCATACTTCATCGAGTAAAAAAAAAAGGCTCAACCATACCACATAAGCAATTGAAACTAGGTCGAACGAGCTTGAGGGCAAGCCGGTGCTTTCACCGTTCCCATGGATCCATCTCACCCGACTCTCCCCTCCATTCCTCCTCTTGTCGTTGTGTTGAGCAACCGCGAGGAAATAAGGAGATAAATCGAGCCCCTACACGAATAAGCCACCACTCAAAGACTTCCACACACAAATTCAAGAATGTGATACAAAGACTGGTTTTTTTAGGATCTAAACATACTGTGACTTTGGCTTGGGCGAATTTCTCAGCAAGAAAACGCGTGCTGACACCAACAGAGCATCCAATATCAAGAACATCGCCGATTTTTAGGCTTCCCGAGTGTTTCAAGTGATGGTTTTCAATTGCCTCGAGCCAATTTCCACGGACGATTTGGTTTGCCTCTTCGTGAGACGAGGCATTAGGGATAGCCCTTCTCACCATCGACATGGTGGCCGCCTCGGCCTCTGCTGCAGCCTGTTGCAAACAAAGATCTTTAAGCAAACAATAGCTTCATCAAGATCTTATCAATGGAGTTTCAAGAAAGGATCAATTATTTCATACCAGCCAAGAGAGGTTTCCCTCATCATATGCATGGAAAGGATTGAGATAATCTGCACAAAAAACATATTTCAGAAATGTTTTATTGAATCAAGAAAAAACACAAGTAAGCATAGGATTTGGGGAATTACAATCTGGATAAATGATTGAGGGATCTTCAATGGAATCTTTCTCCTTGTAAACATCGGAATCTAGAATCTCCTTAGTCATATCCCTCCATGGAATGTTTGTTTTCTCAGCTGTACTGTCCAAATTTGAACCAAAATTGTGTATCATATATCACAACATTTATAGCAGAAACACTAAATTAAATAACTTAGACTAGCTAGCTAGAATATATGTCAAGCACCCCCAACTTTGTTTTTACACCTTAGACTTCTTTATAATTTTAATTAACATCCGGTAAATGAACGCAGCTATTTGGAGCTCGGTTCAATAAAAGTTCGTTCTAGCTCATTTAATGAAGTTTGTTAATTAAACGAAGAAAGCTTGAGTGTGGTAGCATTCCGCTCATTAGCTCGTGAAGAAGCACGTTACTGATTTAGTTTGAAAAATATAAAATCAGTAGAAGATGCGACTTATATTATGTATTATAATTAGTACTAATCGTATTAAGTCTCTTATTAACTCTATTTGTTATAGAGAATAATTAATACTCCTATACTTTATTATGAATTAAACCGTCTATTTTTAAACATAACTTCAAATTTAAAAAAGTTTATTTTGGGCTGTACTCTAGAATAAAGGAACTAAACTCGATGAGTATCATAGTTTTCTAACTTAAAAAATTTCGAAAATCTACTAATCAAAATGCCCATTAACAACAGAAAATCAATAGATTAAAACGAGTTAAAAATTGCAGGAAAAAATTAATCTTGATTAGAAATTGAATTTTTACCTGATCAAAACCTGTCTAGCTCCGATTTTCATTATCGAGTAGAGTGGTTTGAAGGAAATGAGAGCTCCGACGAGCCTCGAGAGCGGCGTCTCGCCGCTCCATTTGGGCCTCTCCAGCTGCCCCTCCTCGAAATCCGCCGCCACTCCGCCGCCGCCGCTCGCCGCCGCCGCAATTCGGATTATTCTCGGCGGCGCGCTTCCTCTGTAGTGATTGCGGGAATCGCGGTGGGCGTATCTGGTGGAGAAGGCGTCCCCATTGTTGAGCTTTGAGATGGCGCCGGAGGCCATTTTCTTCGCGGCGGCGGAGATGGTTGAAATGGGCGTTACGGCGGTTGGGAGAAGAGACGTTGAGGAGATAGAGAGGGTTGTCATCTGCGTACGAATCTCGCTAGCCAATGATATGATGACACGTGGGTGGAATGTGATTGGATCTCATTTTTGGCCATAAGTTTCTCAAACACGCTCACTCACTCGTTGAAAATGGGCGTTACTTTTTTTTTTAAATATTATTTTTTAAATTTATGGCACAAGTTGTTGTACGAAATGAGACTTATAGTGATATAAAATGACACTAATATTTATTGACAAAAATTCATGTACCTCGATGTATATATACATTACCTTATAATTAAGGGTGATGGGGATAGGAAGGGAATACATCTTGAAGTGTCATGTATCTATACACCAATGTATAGGAGTCCATCTCATATTTTTATTGGAAACGATACCATTAGTTATTCGAAACGGCACTAACCTCTCCACCTTCGGCTTCGTTATCAATATATAGATAATGTTGCCGGAATTTTTTTTATCTTTGAGCTCACTCGGAGTGCGTCTTTGAGTTGTTCTATTAGCTCAAAACTAAACTGATGTCATTTTGGATCACTATAAGTGTCATTTTATATAACTAATAGTATCATTTCATCATAACTAATAGTATCAGAATTTTTTTTTAAAAAAATACATAATTCTTTTTAAAATAAATGGATAAATAAGTAAGTAAAAAAATAAATAAAAAAATAAAATTAAATATTATTGTTTGACCCATTGACCGGGTCAAATCCGGATCAAACTGGTCGGGTTGAGGGTCACGGATCCCACCTGATGGGTGAGGTTAACCGCATGTAAGTTTTTGGCATTGAAAATAATTTGAACTCCCGACTAATTTGTAGTAATATGTTTTAGATAAAAAAAGCTTGTGTTGCTATTTAGATATGATGGTATTATTATCTAAACTAAATAAAAAAAAGTTTAAACACAAACAAATATTCCATAGAATATTGAGATTATTTGATAACTATAATTAACTCACACCTTATTAGTTACTATTGTTTTTCTCCAATTTGAAGTGTCTCATTTTGCTTTTGAGCAATCCCATTTCGACTTTCGAGTGTCTCATTTAACTTTAGGAAATTATAAGATTTTTGAATTGTATAATTACTTATATTTTTCTCAATACAGATACTTCAAATGAGATAAATGAAGTATAATGTTTTAAACGTTAATTTCGCACATGAGTTATATAATAAAACTCCTATAGCGTAGATGTTGACCGTGCACTTTTTTCTTACTGGATTTGACCATGATACTTAACAAATACCGATTCACTTCTTTTTATTAATTTAAATAGAGGAAGAGGGACTATGGCAAATTGGCGATTGATCATCGATGTGTACGTTAAATCGTTAATTAAGATGATCTTCATTATTTGGATGTTATCGCCTATTCAGTTTCTTCTTTTTGAATAAATAATTGCATGTCTAACTACATCACTTTCACTCAAATTTTTAGTTAATTCACTGCGGCTCCGTTCTCCTTGATAGATAAATTATCATGGGAAAATGAGGGAAAAGAGAACATTTGCTCTTTAAATTTTTCCTTCTTTTCCATCTCCTTCTCTAAAAAAATGAATTTTACTCTTTCTTCCTCATCCTTTTCACTCAAATGGAAGGATAATATTATCCCACTTGCAAGGAGTGAAAATATTA
>JAYJMF010000066.1:2325967-2336882 GCA_036873715.1 Salvia sclarea
TTCCACAAATGTACTCCTTTAAAATGCAGCAGTAACATTAGAAACATTGAGCCAGAGAAGTTCTTTGTCCAGGTAGTGTTGCTAATATGTACTCCCTCCGTCCCATTAGTAGCGACACCTTACTTTTGGGCACGGAAATTATAGAAGTGGTGTTTTTGTGTGTAAAATGGTGGACTCCACTAAGTTGACTAGTTTTTTGAAGGCAAAATTCTTACCTTTTTAAGTATGTGTCATTACTAATGGGACAAACTAAAAAGGAAATGGTGCCAATACTAATGAGACGGAGGGAGTACAAATTAGAGGATCCGTACAAGAAAAAGTCGTAAAAATACAGACGTTCAAACGTTAGGGCCGGATCGAGCACCCTTTCTAGTCTCTCGGCCTTCGAGTAATCGGTTTCTGAAAGAGGTCCAGCCGGAAATGGAGTGATCTCCAGCGTCAGAAGTGGAGAAAGACTCAATGGACAAGATTTGGGACACACACACACACACGCACACTCTAGGTGATAAAGATGCAAGGAGAATATGTCAAAGTTGGCGTAAACTATAAATTTTTCTTTTTTTATTGATTTTTTTCATCCTATTTTCCAAGTAATAATGTTTGTGGCTAATTAATTTACTTCATCTTATTTTGTAAGTGATAGTATTTAGTTTTTCTCTCTCATTTCATAAATAATAGTAGTTCTTAAAGATAAAATTAACGATTTGATTGAACACAAGTAAAAACTATTGTAAATAAACATGTTCTTAAAATTGAAGTAACATTTCCTGTGAATAAAAGTAACACTTTTTATGCATAAAAGTACCAATTCTTGAGAATAAAAGTGACATTGTTTTCATAAGCATTGTCTTAGAGATTGTGAAATAAATGTCACTTATTAAGAAAATTGCCATGAAAAGTGAGGGCAACTTTCTTAAAAATCGCTATTCCCTATAATTTAAAAAAAGTTGAAAGCAACACTTGTGAATAAAAGTAACATTTTTTGTGAATAAAAGTAACAGTTCTTATAAACAAAAGTAATAGTTTTTGTGAATAAAACTAACTCTTACTTTGAGTGAAAGTAATTTATATTTTTTAGGTAATACTAATTCAGTGGATAAAAATAACACTCATTTTGAATAAAAGTAATAATGTTTGTGAATAAAAGTAACAATTGTTTTAAATTTCTTTTTTTCAAATTTATAAAACTAACATATGTTGTGAATAAAAGTAACACTTCTTATGAATAAAAGTAACATTTATTGTGAATAAAATTAACAGTTTTAGTGAATAAAAGTAATTTATTTTATTTTTTCAAAATATAAAAGTAACACTTGTTGTGAACAAAAGTAATACTTTTTATGAACAAAAAGAATAGCTTTGGTGAATAAATATTACTATTATTTAAAATAACTTTTTTTCAAAATTATTAGAGTAACATTTGTTGTTATTAGAAGTAACGGTTCTTATGAATAAAAGTAATAATTATTATTAAAAAAAGTAATTATTCTTAAATTAAAATTGATTATTTTGTAAATAAAAGTATCATTATTTATGAATGAAAGTTAATTAATTAGTTGAAAATTTATTAATATATTATTTAATATTAATATTTAATTACATTTCGAAATAGTACACAATTAGAAACTCAATTATAGATCAAAGAATTGATAAGAATGACCAAAAGTTAAAAAAAAGAAAAAAATAGAGAATAGGTATTTATGCCCATATTTATAAGCACCAATTATATTTTGACCACAAATATAAAATACATGCACCACATACCTAAGGTTATGAAAATATCCCTAATTTTCCAATCATATATGTACTTGTGTAAGAAAGACCTTACACATTCTTACATGTTTTTTACTTTTACGGTTTCCAATGTTATAATTGATGGAGATTCTCTACTTTTTGAATTAATATGCACAAAAGACAAAATGGAGGTGTAGGTGGAAACTAAAGTGACCGATGGGATGTGTAAGGTCGGATTCCCTCATAGCATTTATTAAACCGTTGACTAGGGTTCAAAATAACGGACGGTTTTCGGGAATTCGAAATTTACGGACGGCTTCCGCCCCAATTGCGGTCGGCTTTGCTTAATTGCTTCTATTTTCGGGAATTCGAAAAAAATTACGGGCGGCTTCCCAATTGCGGTCGGCTTTCCGCATAAAATTACGGGCGACTTCACAATAAAAAGAATGTGAGAATTGACACACTATGTTTGTTTTGATTAGAATTAGTACAATTTACTGCTAATTAAGAGCTACCGAATCTGTTTAAGAAGAAACCGGGGGTAAGGGGAGAGGTAAAAAGTGGAATCTTTACGACCCTCAGTGGGTTGTTTGTATTTGGGGATTTGAGAGAATAGTCGGTTTGGCGGAGATCGCGGCTTATGCTGATCCGACATATGATTGATATCTCGAGATGCCTGAGGTAGAGCTTCATGATTAAGCCCCCTGACGAAAACATTGATTGACAAGCATTTTTTCAATCCGGGGTACTATTGAATTATTAATTTTGTTTGTCTTTATAGTTTTTTTATATAAGTTTGACTTTTTGGATTGTAATAATTCTCTTTGATTTTTATTAATGGCTCGAGATTATAGATATGATGCCTGAAGATCTGGAGTAACTCAAATATGTTTAATTGAGCATAATTTGTCTAAATTATGTGGAAGCTGATCATAATTAGACGTAATTAGATGGAAATTAAGTAGAAACCGACCGTAATTAAACGTCATTATGTGGGAACTGACAGTAATTAGATGTAATTATACTGTAATTATCAATCAAATAGTAAGACTCTAACAATCTGCAAGCTGCCCGTAACTAAACTGAAATTTGTTGAAACCGACCGTAATTAGGCGGAAGACGCCGTAATAACGGTCGGTTTCTACATAATTACGGGCGGCTTTCACTAATTACGATCGGTTTCCGCTTAAATACAGTTTATTTGTCATGAAATATTAATTATTTAATTTATTGTTACGCCACCACTAGCGCCTCGGATGAGCAATTTTCTACGGATGGTGTCATCCCTCGTACATGTCCTCCGCGGGCGGAACCGCAAAGGGCAGGTGCTAAGGCTATAGAAAAGTACATTTGTTTGGAACAATTGCTCGAGGCGGACCGTCGAGATGCGAAGAGGAAAATGCTTAAAGCCGAACCGGATGTTAGGGACATGATACATCCACCACAGAGGTTTGTCAGAATCCGTTTGAGCGATTGTTTCCCTGACGCCGACATTTTCAGGATAATGACTGATATGGATGTTCCTTATATGTGGGGGTAAAGACTCAATTTATAACTATTTCAAATTTAATTTACTATATTAATTGATTCACTAATTGTTTGTTATTGTATATTATTGATCTATGGAGGAGGAGGAGGATGAGGAAGACAACTGATCTTTGTTTTTGAATAAAATGTCATGATTTTTTGAATAAATTCTACTACTTTCTACCCATTTTCCATTTTTATAGTTTGTTTAAAAAAATTACTAACTTATATTCCCTCCGTCCCAGAAGTATAGAGACATTTTTTCTTTTTGACCCGTCCCACAAGCATAGGACATCCCATTTTAAGTAAATTTACTTTACCCTTTTACCCTTACTTTTCACATTATCTATCCTTTCTTTCTATAAAGCAATACTCCCTCTCCACTCAATACCATCATCATTCCAATTTTATTAAAACCCGTGCCACTTCCAAATGTCTCTATACTTCTGGGACAGAGAGAGTATTATATAAGGAGGTTCAATAATATTTAAATATCATAAAAATATTCGACGAACAAATTATGACATTTTGCGGGCGGTTTTTACTCGATTATAGGCGGAATCCGCCAAATTACGGGCAGTTTCAGGCGAATTATGGGCGGCTTCCCCAAATTACGCACGACTTCCTCCGTATTACAGGGGGCTTCTACTCGATTTCAGATTATTATACATCATTTACTGTATGACAAAAACTACATATTCACGTTCATTTAGTTTAAAATTGCACCTACAAGTACATACTTATTGAATATGTGAAAAAAGGTTAAAAAAACGTGGAAGCCGACCGTAAACTTATAGAAGTCGACTGTAATTTTTTGAGATTACGATCGACTTCGGATATATACTGTCGGATTTCGTGTTTAGGGTCGGAAAAATCTCGAAAAAAATTAAATTAAATTTACAACCGAAAAATTAATTATGGGGAAAAAAATTTCGAAAAACTATAGAAATAAAAATAATTTACGAAAATAATGTCTCATTTATAATCATTGAAGTAACGAAGCACAACTTAGTTGGTAAGACGCTTCACCTCCAACCGATAGGTCAGGGGTTCGAGTCACCTCAAGGGAGAAATGGGGAACCATTATAGATCATATTTAAAAAAAAAAAAAAAAAAGTAATGATCGTACTATTTCAACTACCTCTTTCATTTTCTCTTACACTTTTCTTACATAAATCTTATACAAGTACAATTATGTAGGACATGTGTAAGACGTTTTGCTAAAAACCATGTTTGCGTATCAACATCTAAGGGTATATTCGTAACCTTGGGCATGTGGTGCATGTTTGTTTAGGGCTCTCAAAATTTGCCGAAAAAACGGTATACCGTACTTACAGTACTGAAAATTATCGAAAAAATACCGAATATAAGGTACACCAAATTTTCCGGTAAGGTATGATACCATACCGAACTTTTTGGTACGGTAAATGTATCATTTTTCCAAATACCAAGGTATACCGTTGCATACCATACCGCGGTATATACCGTTGCTTCAGTATATACCGTCATACCGGTACCGCGGTATATACCATTATTTCAGTAAATACCGGCATATCGGGTATATTAATATTATTAAATATGTACATATTCAATTTCAATTATAAAAAGAATAATTTATTCATTAATTTTAAATCATAATTAGTAAATGTAGTAACAAATTATAAATATATGAGTTAATTTTTTATATACCGCCATATTTCGCTAATTTTGACATGACCGGTAATACCGATAATGTATGGTATACCGTGAAAAAGAGGTATGCCGAAGTAAGGTAAGGTATATCGATAAGAAGATAAGGTATAGGTATATAAAAATTTCATACCGAAAGTAAGGTATACCGAAAAGTATGGTAAGATAACGGTATGAAATTTTCCATACCGAAGACAAAAGTAAAGTATAAGGTATGACCATTTTGGTAAGGTATACCGTACCGTGCCACCCCTACATAGGCTCATACCATATTTGCAATTCACACCAAACGGTCCGACTATTTTTACAACTCAACCCAAGTATCATGCTATAAATTACAATGAACCCAAGTAAAATTGATATTGACTCGTGATTTAGATTTGTTGAAATCTTATGTTATTTTGTGTACAAACTTTTGAAAATCAAAGTAAAAAAAACTTTAAAGACATCTAATTGCACATACCCGACTCAAAATATTCTTACTTAACTAGAGCAAAAAACATGAAGGCCACCCCATAAACTCAATGTCCTTTCCTTTTGAGAAATTATAGATTCAAATCTTGAAACAAACAAACAAACTCATAGTCACAAAAATTATGCTAACTCAATAACTACCATGCAACATTTCATGTGTCTCCATCTCTCTCTCTCTCTCTCTCTCTCTCTCCACAACATAAATCTCCTTGTAAAGTGGGACCATTCAACTTGAGTAGCCCCACATGATTATTACCACTTCAAATTGACTTACATCAAGCTGTCCAATTTTTGATTTATTTAATTAAAAAAAATTGTCACAACCGTTTAATGTGCAATAGGGCAAGGAGTCACGAAATAAATGAGCATGCATGCATTCATACACCTCTCTCACTAGCTATAAAAAAAGGACCCCATTTTTTCACTAATTAGCTCATCTCCCTTCTCTACCTCATGCATTCTCCAATCATTTCCATACCAATGGATTTACCCACCAAATCCCACCTACAAACCCCTCACTACAAACTCAAGACGGAATCTATCTCGTACAAATTGTCCCCAAGATACAACGACTATTTCAGCTGGCTGCCCTCGTTCTCGTCTAGGGTCGGCCAGCACTCCAAGTTCCTCCTCAGGAACGTGACGTGCGATGCCGACCCCGGCAAACTGACAGCAGTCGCCGGCCCCAGTGGGGCCGGCAAGACCACCCTGCTGGAGATTCTGGCCGGGATGTCGGTCCCGGCCAGACTCTCCGGGCGCGTCCTGGTCAACGACAAGCCCATGGACCCGGCCCGCTTCCGGAGGGTCTCGGGCTACGTGACCCAGGACGACGCCCTCTTCCCCCTCCTCACCGTCGAGGAGACGCTCGCCTACAGCGCCCGCCTCCGCCTGAAGGCCGGCCGCGACAAGGCGGCCGCCCGCGTGCAGAGGCTCCTCCGGGAGCTCCGCCTCGACCACATCGCGGGGTCCCGGGTCGGCGACGAGTCGACCCGGGGGATCTCCGGCGGCGAGAAGCGCCGCCTCTCGATCGGGGTCGACCTGGTCCACGACCCGGCCGTCCTTCTCCTCGACGAGCCGACGTCGGGGCTCGACTCCGCCTCGGCCCTCGACGTCGTCTCGTTGCTCAAATCAATGGCTAAAAATCACCACAAAACAATCGTCCTAACCATCCACCAACCCGGATTCCGAATTCTCGACTTGCTAGATCATGTCATCTTGATCAACAACGGCGGAGTTCTCCACAACGGCTCCCTCGATTTACTCGAGTTCCGGATCAGGGCCGCCGGCCACGTCATCCCTCCACGTGTCAACGTGCTGGAGTTCGCCATCGACGCTGCAGGGGATGCCCTGCAGCAAGACGAGGACGAGGACGACGACGACGACGACGATGAAGACCACAAGGAAGAAAAAACAGGGGAGCCACAAGATGTTGAAGCTCAAAAACAGAGCAATCTCAACGAACATCAACACAAAGACTTCTTCTGCAACTCTCATCTCGACGAGATCCTAATCCTCTCCCGGAGATTCGCCAGCAACATTTTCCGGACAAAGCAGCTCTTCGCAGCGAAGACAATCCAATCCCTGCTCGCAGGGATCATGCTGGGGACGATTTTCATCGACACATTCTCGAACGAGAACTCGAAGAAGAAGGTGCAAAACCAAGTAGGCTTCTTCGCCTTCACCCTCACATTCCTGATCTCATCGACAACGGAAGCTCTGCCAATATTCCTCCAGGAGAGGCGGGTCCTCGAGAGGGAGACGTCGCGGGGGGCCTACAGAGTCTCCTCCTACGTCGTCGCCAACGCCCTCGTCTTCGTCCCGTTCCTCCTCCTCGTCGCCCTCCTCTACGCCACGCCCGTCTACTGGATGGTCGGCCTGAGACAAAATATTGCACAATATCTCTACTTCGTCCTCGTCGTCTGGATGGTGGTCCTGACGGCCAACTCCTTCGTCGCGTGCTTCAGCGCCCTCGTGCCCGATTTCATCACCGGGATGTCTGTGATCGCCGCCGTGATGGGGGCGTTCTTCCTCTTCTCCGGCTACTTCCTGACCACGGATTCCATACCCAAATGCTGGAATTTTATGCAGTATTTGAGCATCTTCAAGTACCCTTTCGAGAGCTTCGTGATCAACGAGTTCGGGGGCGAGGCTGGGAAGACGATATGCTTGGAGAGAATCGCGGGGGAGTGCCTGATTTTTGGGGATGGATTCTTGCTAAGGCAGGGCGTGAAGGAGCCGCAGAAGTGGATGAATTTGTTCTCGATGATGAGTTTTATCATAGGTTATAGATTCTTGGGGTTTCTCATTCTGTGGTATAAGTGTTGTAGGTCGAGGAAGTGATTGGAGTTTGGAAGAGGATATTTTTCTATGAATTTGATTTTTTACTTCTGTTACATGAACAGCATCACTCTACCACCAAATGGCTCCTGAAAGATTGAGTTTTTGACATGATTTAAGGTGTAAATGCTACTAAAAGAGGAAAAGTATTGTTCCATTCTCAGTCAGGCATTTCATCGAACAGGTGAGCTGCGAGTGTTTATTCCTAGGCAGTTGATTTAAATGAGATTGAAGAAGCAAGTGATGAGCAGTTGCATTTGAAAATTGGAGGTAAAGAGTCCATTCTCGTTCAAGCATTTCATCAAACAGTTGAGCTGCCTGCTATTCATATGTAAAAAAGTTGGCTAGCTTGAAAGTTAAAGTGTAATTATTTTCACCAATTATCCATTTTTTAAGAAATTCACTTCTTTAATACAAGACATAGGAATACCGAATACATGACTTTTTTCTCCGATTTCTATGGGATTCTATTACTATAATTCTTTGAAATGCCATGAATTAAAAAAAAAAAATCTTTAAAATGCCACAAAATTTTATACTACTATTTTCGCAAAGGTACATATTTTCATATAGTAGTATAAATATTAAACCAAATTTCCACATATGATTAAATAAATAAAATTATATGTATATTTTTAGAGAAAATCATATCATTACAAATTTACAATGACCAGAAATTCGATCGTTAATTTGGACTAACGAAAAGAATATTCATTTTAGCGACGAATTTTCCGTCTCTAAAAATATGCTTTTCTAGTGCTTGCCCAATCAACAAAAAGTATATTTTATCCCAAAATGTTATCAAAAAATTCATTACTATGATTAAGCTACATGGTACAAACATGTCATTCTACAACCAACAAAATCCAAATCAAAAAACATTACATCAAAATTCAATAATCCAAGCTAATCCAGTGCGATAACTCACAAAATCTCTCATCACATTATAGAACAACCCTTTGGATTTTCGTCGCTGAAGGTGTCGCCCGTTCGGCCCCCAAACACGGTCGAGCCCCCACTATGGAGCATCCGGCCATCGGCGTGGTTGTCGTAGCCGTGCTTGTAGTAGTTGTACGAGGAGCCCGACGTCTGCGTGGCGTAGTAGGCCGAGGGCCCGCCGTAGCCCTGTTGGCTGTGGTCGTGGTGACCGGTAAAATTGTGGTTGCGCATCTCCGGATTGTACGGAAATTGCCACAACTCGGCCCTTCTTCCGGTTTTCCTAACGGTTTTCAGCACCTTCTTTTGATCGGCCCAGCCGGTTGCCGTCACCTTTTGTAGGCCCATGTCGATGTCTACTTCGTCAACTCCTACATTTACATTGAAAATTAATTAGATTAGTAATTTTAAAAAAATAGTACTCCCTCCTCTGTCCATAAAAAATATGTCTCATTTTGGATGACACAGATTCTTAAAAAAGTGGATAGTGTGTGAATGGAGAAAAAATAATTTTAAATATGTGGTTGATATTGAGAGTTGTGTAGGTCCTAGTCTTACTATTATAAATGGAAAGAGACATATTTTCTATGGACATCCCAAAAAGAAAATTCAGACATATGTTTTATGGACAGAGGGAGTAGTAGTGTTGAATTTAATTTTAAATTTAGATTGAATTTTAAGTAGTACAAAAATAAACGATGAAATGCAGCTTCGTTGGTCAGATATTTCTCCTCTAATCAATGTATTATTGATTGTACCTCAAAGAAAGGAAAATTGGTTTGAAAATGAAATGGGGGGGGGGAAGAGGGCTTTTATTTTCTTATGAAAATGGTACATTCATGAGTAAATATTTATAACAAAATAATTGCTTTATAGTGGCAAAATTACATAAATAATGTAGTATCAACAATTTTTAATGAAATAATTTTAAAAATAGTCGAAAATGTATATATTTTTTGGTTGTGTAATTATCGCGATAACTCCACTAAAGATAGTTAAGTAGAACTACTAGATTAAGTTTAAAACTTTATATTTTGAAGTAAAATATGGTATATTAACAATAAGATTTGAAGTATCGATAACTAATACATGCCTCTAATTTGTACAAATAAACAAATTCATGTCTAAATTATTGGTGCTTTTTTTTTTAATTCAAAATAAATTAAATCTTTAGATTCTAGTTAGACTCACTAAATTAGATGTATGAAAAAAATTAAATTAGAACTTTTTTCATGTCGTTAAATAAATTAAACGTCAGAAGCATAATATAAATTTGAATTGGACCTATCCATTTTTTAAAAAAATACGATGAAAATAAATTGCCAAAAAAATAAAAAATAAAAAATTGAAGTACCTTTGATCTTCTGGAGAGCTTTCCTGATCTTGCTCTCACATCCGGCGCAACACATGTGTACACGCATTTCGGTGGTCTGAAAATGGACCAAATTAATTTAAATTTATACAAGAAAATAAAATAAACGATATACAAATTCGATCTCATAACAAGATGGAAATGTTAAAAAGAAACCAAATTTGTAATAATAACCTTACAATATCTATTTCATTTATAAGAAAAAGTAACGTTATTCGAAATAAACAGATGTTGAACAGTTTTACGCACATAAAGAGGTATGGGCAATCGAGAGAGATCGAGTAATTACCGTCATCTTGGTAGATCTTGATTTGTTGAGCTGAGAATAATAGCAAGAAGTAATCACTCGCAATTTTGAAAGCAGAATTACGTTATATGAAACAGATCAAAACAAGTTTATTGATTTATTTTGCTCTATGCTTGTGTTTGTGTATATATAGTTTCAACAAAATCATAAAATATTAGTACGACACCGACCTTTTCCTTCACTTTCGCTAGCGGCAAAATTAAACTAAGCTATCAAAAGTCAACAAAAAAATAAAATAAAATAACTTGTACGTTATTTAATGAAACAATTGTAAAGTTACTTAGTAATATAGTCTAAAAACAGCATCAAATTAAAGTCAAATCTCAGGTTGTCAATAAACATTATTTCCGCTATGTAGAGGCGCCTTTCCAAGCGGATGGGATCCTCTGTGCCACAATTTCTGTGTGCCACAGTGTGCCACTAAGAATTTTAATACTTTTTTAATGATGTTTATTGTAAAAGAAAATTTTATTATCTCATAATACAACATGATTAACATTTATGCAAAAAATTAGAATTTTTAAAAATTATATACTATA
>JAYJMF010000066.1:2344637-2371504 GCA_036873715.1 Salvia sclarea
ATTATTATTATTATTATTATTATTATTATTATTATTATTATTATTATTATTATTATTATTATTATTATTATTTACTACTACTACTACTACTACTACTACTAAACGAAAAGTGACCAAACGCAACCAGAATAATACTTCATCCGTCCGGGTTGTTTCATTATAAATGTCTATTTATTCTATTTTGGATGCTCATTACAAATGTCTATGTTTCATAAATTTTTTTTTTACCATTTCTCTATTTCCTACTTTATTATTTCCACTTTCCTTTCTCTTGCTTTATTACTTATTTAATTATATTTTCTACTTTTTTCTTTTTAATATTTTTTCTTTTTTATTATTTGAACTCTTCCCTATCCTATTTTATCTAACCAAAATATCCCCTAAGCAGTTGTTCCTTAATTTTTGCACAAGAGAAGTGAAAAAGGAGAACAAATGGAAGGTCTCTCTCTACCTCACAAGCTCTTGGATCCCATGGCTAAAGAACAACCTTCTTTAGACTTTTGGTATTGTTTAGTCAAGTCCTCATCTAATATTCAACTTTGATGAGCTCTTGCGGCATCTTTTGTATTTATCAATTGATTCCAGGAACAGTCTAACGGTCAGGCCAATTGTTTGTCGCTCCTATTCTAAGTCATGAGTCGAGCGAGCCGAATCTCGGAGCGAGCTTAAAGACAAAATTATTGTCGGTCTCATTATCTATATTATTTGAGACGACCTATCGTAAATGTGTCTCTAATTTTTGTGCCCCTTATTTACTTAGACATCCGTAACAGCACGGAGAGAGTACAATTTTGAAAAGAAAAGAAGACATATATCTCTTTATAAATTCCTACACAAGCACAAGATGGAGAAATAAAGCATCCGTGAGTCCGTGACATCATCATAAATAAATAAAATTGAAGAAAGATCGCTATGATTTATGACACTTATTATCTATACTGTTTGTACACGTGAAATCGTCTCTGTTTACACTCATCATCACCATGATTTGACCACAGATATAGCGATTCTAGCAATGATAATCACGATTATTATTATTGTCGAAAAATTCAGAAACATCTCGAAAAAAATCATCCCACGAGTCCTCTCCGGCGTAGTGTCTCCGGCATTGTTATTGTCGTTCCTTGTGTTAATGACGTTGTTGTTGTTGTTGTTGTTGTATCTGATCATGTTTTTCGTTGGCTTCCTGCAAATTTCACATACGCTGCGCCACACGAGACCCAAACGTAGATTATCACGATTGCATGATTTTGGTTAATCAGTACTCCCCCGTCCCGCTTCAAATGACCCAAAATATTTGGACATGCAAATTAATGCATGATTTTGGTTAATTAGTACTTCGTCCATCCTTTCGTCCCGCTTTAAATGACCCAAAATATTTGGGCATTCAAATTAAGGAAATTGTAGGATGGGAGCTAAAGTGGAGGGATCCATTTGCTTTATAGAATATTAAACTTTTAAATAAGATAAAAAATACAAATAAGTGTAGTTTGACATATAAAATTAAAGGGCATCCCATTAAAAATACAAAAACTCTTGTCCCCCCAGAATATATATATATATATTACCATATATTCTGGGATGATAGGAAGTTTAGGAGACCACCTCATAAATTTAAAGGTTAATATTCCAACTTTTCTCAACTTACATTAATGAAAAATGACTCCATTCTTCAATTTTTTTTTTCCAAAATATGTATATCACATTACAGTTCTCTTCAAAAGAAATGATGACTCATTTAGCCAAATTCTTATGTAGACATGTAGACTTTCTTTTCCCACATCATGCTATAAAATGCCTGCGTTTTTAGATCTGATAGATGAGTCATCATTATGGCGCCAAATAATTTGACACGAGACATATTTTGAAAAAAAAAAATGAAAACATTAGTCCTTTTACATTAACGTAAGTAGATGACATATTTTGAAAAACGTAAAAAAAAAGATAGGACTCAGAAACACTATTAACCATAAATTTAATCATGATATGATTTGATATAAATGAAGACGACGAAGAACCTACTTGTCTCCCTTAAGCGAGAACCAAGTCGTAGCGCAGTTTTGATGTATGAAGGCAATTTCTCCTTTGCAATCACAGCCTAATTTGATAAGTGGAGAAATATTCTCTGAGAATTCTTGACAAATTCTGCAACGTTTTCTTCCATGTGACCTATCTCCATCATCGATTTCCATGTCGCCGTTCGACTTCTTTGGATTCATCCAATATTTATCGAAAAATGAATGTATATATATAGCGAAGGTGAAGAGAGTTTTTGAAAACTTAATTAGTTAATTATAACCTATCTATCTATATTATATATAATAAAGTAATATATCGTGATAATAAGAAATTAAACATAGAGTCCTAATTCTAATAGAATTCGTTGTTGATCAGTCTACAGCAGATCGCTTTAGGGGGCGAAAAAAATACAATGTTTTTATCCAAAAATATATAATTTACTAAAATATTTCTATTATATAATTTTAGTATTTTTATAATTTATTATTATAGGATCTAATTTTTACAAATCATGGAGCTGTTGATATTTTCCGCTAGTATTCCCACAAATTTCACATGGTATACAAGTACTGAGATTAGAGTGATTTCTTTTTTCTTTTCTTTTTAAATCTTTAATGGTCAAGAATTAATAACAGCTGAAAAAGATTAACTATAGTAATAAAAAAGCATTTAACACAACAGTTTAAAATGATGTAATTTCGGTATTACACGAAAAAACATTCACTTATTTCCCCTTTCGTTGCGCATTTATTCTTGTCGTACTGACATGGACCCCCGCATGACCTTCATCACATGTTGTAGATCTGTTTTTTCATTGACTTTATATGAAATATAATTTACTAAAACTTGTGTTACGTACTAAACATTTTTCACAAAAGAAGATATAGTACTATTAAGTAGGTATTCTTAAAAGATATTTTTATGTTGGTACCTATTTTCGGGTAGTTGTTTGGATTTGCAATCTTATTTTCACCCCTTCACAATCTGAGATTGCAAAATTGTTGATTCAAGAAAATGAAATTCGACACAAAACTGTCAATTTTCTACCTAATTAATTGGACCTGTAATCTTTTTTTAGTATAAACACAAGTAAAAGGCCAATCTACTATATATGTTAGTATGTTATAACATGCAAACAAAGACAAGCCAATAAATGGTTACTACTATGTTCAATTTCACATTCCACTCTTACCATTCTTTACAAAAACACACGAAATTCGGAAAGGCGAATCTACAGGCTCAAGCTCGGCTCGTTTACAACTACGTATACACTATTATACACTTACGGTTGCCGGGGCGGCAGCCACTCTGTTTTCGACCGGAATTTCGACAAACTCCGAGAGAAGAGCCCTGAACTCGTCCCCGGTTATCGTCTCCTTCTCAATAAGAACCTCAACGATCTTGTCTATGGCCTCGCGGTTGCTCCTGATCTGGCTCAACGCAATCTGATACGCCTCGTCCGATAGCCTCTTCACGGCCGCATCAATGTCCTCCGCGAGCTTCTCCGACATTGAATTCCGCGCCATCATTCTCATTATCACGTCGCCCTGAGCCGACGAGTCCATGAGCGACCACGGCCCGATATCGGACATGCCGAAAGTCACAACCATCTGCAAAGAAAATGCCATAATTAGCAACATTAATCCCGATAATTGGCTCGACATCGCCTCCAGACGAGTAACCGATTACCTGCTTGGCCAAACCGGTGATCTGCTGCAGATCGCCGGCTGCACCGGTGGTGACCTCCGGCTCACCGAAAATAACTTCCTCGGCGGCTCGACCACCGAGCCCACCGACAATTCTGGCAAAGAGCTGCTGCTTCGATATCAAGGTCGGATCGTCGGAAGGGATGAACCACGTTAAGCCGCGTGCCTGACCTCTTGGAACCAACGTGACTTTCTGAACGGCATCGTGCCCCGGCGTCAGAGTTCTACAACAAAATGCAGTTCAAAACGAAAATTTTATCTTCGAACGAAGCAAAGACAACAATGCAAGTAAAAACTTGTGTGCATCCACTCCGATTAGGGTTCACCAATCCCCAATTAGGGTTCATTAAATCCCAATTAGGTTATGCATTCGAATCGAGTCGTGGAAATAGTTACTCACCCACAGATGGCGTGGCCGACTTCATGGTACGCGACGAGGCTTTTGCTCTTGCCATCTGTCATGACCGTCCCCTCCATTCCCGCGACAATCCTATCGATTGAATCATCAATTTCTTTAGACGAGATGGCTTTCCTGCCACGTCGGCCAGCCAGGATAGCGGCCTCGTTCAAGAGATTAGCCAGATCGGCTCCACTGAAACCGGGCGTCCTCATGGCTATCACTTCAAGCGACACATCGGAGTCGAACTTTTTGTTGCCCGCGTGAACTCTCAAGATATCCGTTCTTCCACGAACATCCGGGACATCAACACTCACCTGCATAAGAACTCGAATCACATTCGTTCATTCATCAAGATTCAAAATATTAACTCGACATGACGATCATTTACCTGTCTATCGAACCTTCCCGGCCTCAGCAAGGCAGAGTCGAGAATATCAGCGCGGTTAGTCGCTGCAACCACGATTATACCCGTATTTCCCTCGAAACCATCCATTTCTGTCAACAGCTGGTTCAACGTCTGCTCCCTTTCGTCGTTCCCTCCACCGATTCCGGTCCCTCTCTGACGTCCCACCGCATCAATCTCGTCGACAAACACAATACACGGAGCGTTCTCCTTGGCCTTCTTGAAAAGGTCACGGACTCGCGATGCACCAACTCCAACGAACATCTCAACAAACTCCGAACCCGAAATCGAGAAAAACGGGACACCAGCTTCACCAGCAATCGCTTTGGCCAGCAAGGTCTTCCCAGTACCAGGAGGGCCCACGAGGAGAACCCCCTTAGGAATACGAGCACCAACGGCCGTAAACCTCTCCGGCTTCTTCAAAAACTCCACCACCTCCATGAAATCCTGCTTCGCTTCGTCCACCCCAGCAACATCATCGAAAGTGACACCGGTGTTTGGCTCCATTTGGAACTTCGCCTTCGACTGGCCGAATTGCAGAGGGAATCCGGGCCCCCCGGGCCCACCACCCATTCCTCCAGAGGACCGTCTCGAGAGGAAGAAAAGACCTCCAATCAGAAGCAAAGGGAAGGCCAAATTTCCAATCAAGTTAGCCAATAGCGAACCGGAATCCTCTTGCGCGTTGTGAGCAGCAAAGTCGATGTTTTTCTCCCTAAACTTCTGAAGCAGCTCCTGGCTGAGCCCTGGGAGCTGCACACGAACTCTTTGGACTCGGTTACCCAACTCCGGAGATATAGCCTCAACAACGGCAATAGTTCCGTTCTCAAACAAATCGACCTTAGTTACCCTATCCTTATCTAAATACTCCAAAAACCTAGAATAAGACATCCTCGAATTTGACACGCTTTGATCATCATCAGCAGCAATAGCTTTTCCGTTTCCTAGTAATGCAGGTAAAGCTAAGCCGGCATTGCCAAGCAGCAATTTAAGAAAGCCTCGTCTCCCTTCACTGCTCTTTCGACTCATTGATGCTCTCACATTAACTACTCTAGACGTATTACTCGGTAGGGGAATGCGCGAGGAGTGAAGAAACTGCTTGCCGTAAATCTCTTTGCTAAAAACTTTTCTGGCATGACCGGCATACAATCCGTTTCCAACTATACATGCCGATAGCGTAGCCATATTCGTTCCTCTGAAAGCAAACGAAACTTACTCACTCAGAGGCCACGAAAACGACGGATCATGAAAAGCACTTTCATTAAGCCTATATGTTACAGCTTGCACTGATCAAAATTGAATAGTATCATGAAAACCATTTCCTTCTTATTTCAAGCCAAATACTAAATGTTGCAAAGTAGAGTTCACAATTTAAACAAGCAGTGTTGCTAATCAGTTCTTACATTTTTCACCATACCAAAAATTCCTCATGGATTTCATTATAGTAATAACTAATTTAGCCATCAATAAAAGGTAGGCATCAGATACAAAACAGTTACACACAAATACAAGTTAATATTAAACCCAATTAAGGCATTACCTAACAGAATGATTAGTACTTAACTGCAAATTAAACATTACTCCATTTCTACTTCCACAGTCAATTTAACACCTAAAACAGCAGTGCTAAAAAAGGAAAAGAAATTAAACCCTCAATCAGCAAATAAAAATCGGATCTTTGAAACCATAATCTCATCAAAATGCTCTCAACCCATCAAAAAATTAACCGAATCAAACAAATCCAGCTGCACAAATTCAACCATGGAATTATGTAAATACAATCAAAGTGTATGATTAAGACAAAACCCACAAAATTTTGAAGATAAGCACCAACATATTATACTTCAATAATCGAGGAAATCAAGAAACATACCTCAGAGAAGGTGATTCTGGAAGAGATTTGCGGGCTGAAGGTGGAGGAAGTAATTTAGAGGGATTGGATGTGGTTTGGCATTGAAATGCGTGGCATTTTGCTAGTGAATGATTGGTCTAACCTTTTATTTTATTTCTCCTATTTTCTTTTTAATTTTATTTTTGAAGTTTAGCGACTTAGTGTCACTGCCAGATAGTAGTTCTGTAACTTCTGTTAAATGTCTTGCAATTTAAAAAAGAAAAATGTCTTAATTTTCTTGCTAAGACATTTGAATTATTATATATGCAAGGGAGCTATCGACATGAATTTGTTTTGTACCAGCAAAAAATTGTATGTGGTTGGATAGAAACTAGAGGCCAAGATCCAATATTTTTACTAAAATACTATTTCTGTTATAAGTATAAAATATAGTTTCATGACTTCGTTTATAATATTAGTACCATTTCAAATGATGTTGCCTTAACACAAAAGTTACAATAATATTTGAGAAGCTAAATCCAAACAATCAGTTTTCTCTCCAACACTTATTTAGATGCATATATGTATCTAGGGTCAATTGTAGAAAATATTACAACGTTTATTTAAATTTTTGATTACACTATTCTCAATTTTTCAATATAATAAAACAACGTTATTTTATAAATAAATTATGACTTTTTTTTTTCATGAATTTTATAATATCAAAAGGTTAAATTAAAAAAAATGTAGCAATTAATTGCACGGTATTACAAGTCACATATAAGTATGAATTTAAATAAAATACTGTATAATTTCCAACAATCAAGTGATCAACATGAAGGCCTTGTTACTATATGGTCATCACAACTTCTCTATAAATATTCACGAGACGACATTGGAATAAGATATAGAAATACAATTAGTACTATAATTTGTTCATCACACAACAAATTAATATCACTAAGGCATATCATAACCTGCAGTGTGCCCTTAAACTAGAAGAGGAGGCCAGATCCTATCCCCGCGGCCGCGTCTCGGGGCGGCCGCGGCGGCCCCGCCTCGAGCCGGGGGGCTGCGTTCGACGATGACGAACCTGCAGACGGGGCATTTCCCCTGGCTCTTGACCCAGGGGACGATGCATTCCTCGTGAAACATGTGGTTGCACGGCGTGATCGTCACAAACTGCTTCGACTCGAAGTCCTCGAGGCAAACGGCGCACCTCTTGCCCTCGTCGTCGTTGGATCCGCCCCCACTGCCGTCGCCGGACTTGTTGCCTAATCTCCTTATGATGTTGTGTATGTGTGGGCTGTAGAGCTGCTTCCTCAGCTTGTTCACCGCCTGCTTCTGCTCGTCCGGGCTTAGCTTCGACTCATCCTCCGAGGAGGGACGAGCGTTCCACGGCTGGTGGTACGCTGGAGGCGAGTCAAACGGGTCCCGGTACAAGTCCTCGATGAGGTGGAGGGGCACGGAGGGGTGAGGGATCGCCGGTTGGGGGAAACTGCGTGAATCCATGGTGGATGCATATGAGTTTCTATATATGTTGTTTGATCGTCGAGTTTTATTTTATCAGCACATACTACATTTGTTAAAACATGGTCGTTTTAATCACATGACATGCACTGATGAAATGAAACGTTGTGCAAAACATATTGACATTCATTCACAAATGCAGCGAAGGCAAAAACTTGTGTACATCTGGATGCACGGTGTATCCATTCCGATTAGGGCCGGCCCATCTCGAATCAAGTTTTACTAATCACCAATTAAGATTGATCAATCTTAATTCAGAGTTCATTAAACACAATTATGATTTAATTAGGATGCAGCAAGTATGTCTCTTGTGTGTGACATATATATACATGAATTATGAAATCAAATATGTAAACAATCAATCCTAGTCACCTTGCAAAGCCATGATCATGGCCTCCAGTGAATCTCTCTTCAATTAACAACCATGGATTTCTTGCTCCTGCCCTAGGATTCTAAACACACAAAAAAAAACCCCAAAAAATAGGTTTAGAAAATAGGCTCCACAATTGTGTGTGTTTTGAAGATTTAAGGAACAAACCAGAGATCGGATCGGAGGAAGCAAGCCGGGTCGATTAACGGGCAGATAAATCCAGTACTCCTGCCCCGACGGCCAACCTTCGAGCGGTCGGTTATTCCGGAAATTTCCACTCATGGTGATGGTTTCTTACAGTGGTTGAAGAAGAAATGGAAGTGTTTGCTTTGTTTAAGGTGATGAATTTTTATTAAGTGAGATTGTGGAATTTTATCTTGCTTTTTCGTGTCGTCGAAATATCTTTTTCTGCAGTGTGAGTTGAGATGCTTTTTCCTATTTTTATCCTTTTTCTGGTGATAAGAAGATTCATCACTCCAAATCAAAGCAAGGAATTTGATTCTGCCATAAAAATGGGCGTGGAGAAAGCTTTTTTTGGTTTCATCGTCATACTTCAATCTCGTATTTTATTTTATTCAATAACGACGTGATAATCCACAACCGTTTATTTCGAAGGATATGATTCTTCTTACATCTTAATTACAAGATGCTTTGTTGACAATCCTTTTATATCAACTGTCCCTTTTTCCCCCCAACTGAATCATGTTCGTTAAAAACTTCAACGGGAGTTTGAGCATTTTATCCTTTAAATATGCAATCCGATATTTTATCAAACTATTCTATCATCACTCAACGTGAACACCCCCTAAATTGACAATAGACGGAATTGAACATATGAAGGATTTACACGATCAAACGAGCTCAAAATTGTTCAATTCATCAACATTCATTCAACACGCTAAATTGTGTTGGAATATATGCTGGGATTCATCAGGTTAAGCAAAAGAGAAAGGGTTTAAAAGGTGAAAGAAAATTAATAGAATATGAGCTCCATAATTGTTTGAAACAGTGAAGAAACTAAAAATCTACAACTTTGATAAGGAAAAATAGAGAATTTAGAACTGATATTCTGCAGGGCAAGCACCAAAATGTCTAGCCCGAAAAGAAAAAAACTGTGATTCCACCATCTAAATGGTCAATAACATGATTGTGAAGGGTAGTAGTGGAATTGCATAGGGAGTGAAGTGTACCTCGTGGTTAAAACGAGATCTTGTGGCGTATATATGGAAATGCTATGCAGCAGAAGTCATCTGCTCATGGTTGAAGACAAGTAGAAGTTCCAGAATATGGATGACATCGACATGAAAGCAACACGGGCTTGAAGAGGAACAGCCCTGCAAGTTTTGCACGACGTTTTAGAGGTTAATAGCTTCACTTATGAGGGAACAAACTAATTCCATGAATGTTTGTGAAATTGAGTAAAGGAAATCGAAGAAATGGTTGTTTTTTTTTTCAATTATCAAAAGGTTAATGTAGCAAAAACATGTGTACAACCGGATGTATGGTGCATCCACCCCAATAATCACAATCAAAATTTAATCAGGGCAATGCAACGGAGTGTGCCTCTTGCAATGTATATGTATGAGACTGAGTCCTAAAATTTAATTTCATAACATACCCGAAGTTCAAGATACTGACGGGAATCCAGAACTTAAAACCTGCACGAAAATAAACGTCGAAATTAGGCATATAAGATTCATACAGAATGCATATTATCACAATTCGACACCAAAAGAGGAAAAACAAAGGACTGCACCGGTAAGTAAGGTAGGGAGGGCGTCATTCTTGTATTTATCGGGAAGCTCGGATAGTTTCCCTAGCCACAAGTTATTCCACGCAAAAATGACAGCAATTACAGTTGGACCTAGCACGATTTGATTCAACACAACCTGGGAAGGGAGCCAAAATAGACATTTCAGAGATCATGTCAAAGATTTCTGCTCTTTTGAAGACTAGAGATTGAGGTACCTTAGCCGTTAGGTTCTGAAAATTCTTCTGTGGCATAAAATGATCAAGGAGTTGGTACCATGCATACGAACCGGGACCATATAGAAGAAATCCGTATGAAGACATCCGGAGGGCTCGGACATAGTCGTGGTCAGAGCAAAGTGTGCTTACGATATCCTGTGAGGGTTAGATTCATATAAAGTTAGTAGACTCGTTCATTACACACACTATAACAGCAAATAACAATCAATGATTCTAGGCATTCAAAATTCAACATTTTGGAGCCCAAAGATCAAGTTTGGGAGGGGGAAGTAATTGCAATCAACACGCTAAAGAATTTAATCATTAGCAGAAAAGTGAAATTTCTTAGGCATGGTTTAGACAGAACTTGACTTGAAATACCACGAAGAACAATATCAGAAACTTGATTCAGAAACTAACGGGACAGAGGCAGTAAAACAACAGCCATGAATTGTTGGATAAATCGTTGCATAGGCTCGATTCTGTCAATCTTTTTCTCCTATTCAAAGTTCTATAGATAGAATATAAATGAACTCCTCAAATCAATGCAAACCCATTCATCACTCATCACATAAGCAGCAGCTAAACATAATTGTGGTTAAACAAAAACAATCCCATTCATATTGGGATATGAGATATCATCACTCTGTATCAATAATATGCAATCATTTCTTATCTATGGATAACAAAAGGACAAGAATCAAGAGGTTAAATTAACATCCAAACATCCCAGATTTTTTTTTTGAAGCTTTGCTGTCTTGAGACTCTGCTAGAAACATCGAGAGACGACAAAATCGACAAGCTAACCAAAGCAGCACAATATTAAGATAAACACACCATACATACTATTTGTGTGTGTGTGTGAAGCAATTATATAAAATAAACGAAAACAGTTGTGCTCAAACAGAAAATTAAACCTCTGAATAACACTATAACATCAACTCACAACTTAATTGCTGAAATGTAAGCTGAAATGAAAACTTAACATGAACAGCAACATACTCGTCAACTAAAACCATCATTAGTTCAACTACTTAATTCAATAGAAACTAGCAAACTAATATAAAGGGTCGTTTACCCAAAACATGATGCAATCCAAGAATACTCAAAGCACAATCTATCAATCTCAAATATGCAATTCAAAATCCAAGTCAATCACAGCAAATTCCCAAATTCTAACCATTCAAAAACTCAAAAAGCAAAATCAACAGCAATGGGAAAACCCTCTCTCAATAATCACCTTGGCATCTTCAGAATTGGAGAGAGTGTCCTTATTTTTGACCCAACGGTGGCGGAGCTGGGCAATGGTGTCTCCGGTCAAGCAAAGGGCGGAGCTGGTGGCAGCCTGCTGGAGGGGAAACTGGTAGCCGCCGCCTCCGCCGGCGGCGGCGGCGGAAGAGTCTACTGAATTGGAGGGTTTCGATTCTCTTTTGTTGGAGTCGCTTTTCTTATTGCTACGCCGCCGAAAGCTGTCGTGAAATGGGCCCATTCCCCACACGCCGCCATTTCCCGCCGCGCCCAAAGACCCCATTTTTGCAGCGGCGCCACAAATTCAACAAGCTGAAAATCGACTTAAAAATAAATCCTTGTTTTGCATTTCATGTGGTTGGTGCTAAAGCCATTCTTTGGTGGGACTGGATTTCGACAAAGTAACTACAAAAGGGGTAATTGGAAATTTATTGCCTAATTTAATTTATTTTGACCTTTTGATTTAGATTTTAGGTGTAGGTATGTCTAATGGAGGAGAGAGAATTCATAAAAAAAAAATCAAAATCTCAAATGCAAAATTTTATCCAAATATTTTTAATGTGATACTATGCGAGTATTTTGAGTTTTAAATAGTGAAAATTATCGAATAAATCCCAAAGCAGCGAAAAACAATTAAATTTCTATCATTATGTTTTTTACAAAGAAGTCTTTAACGTCTCTAAAAATAGGCTGATCGATCACGAATTTGATGGCAATCAAATAATTATAAACATATTTTCCACCTATAAAAACATCACTTTAAGACCATACAATCTATGCAAAAACCATGTTTATCACCGAGCCAATCAGCAGATGAGAGCAAGCTTGATAAACTTTTAAGACCAAGCTCAGCAAGCTTGTCCTCCGTGCATATCACTACATGGGCACCCCTTATAAAACCGAGTACTCTTTTCCCCGTAAGGTGTTTTTCCTAACAGGTTTTTGCCTTAGAGGTTTTAACGAGGCTTGGGCCAACTGGGCCGTCTATTAGGCCCATTAGTATTAGGTTATTAGGTTTAGCTTTTACCCCTTTACACATCTCTATAAATAGCTCGTAATTCCACTTTTATAAAAGAGTTATTATGCACATCGTGAAAGAAAGCTTCAATTCACTTTACTCTCAATAATACAAGCACAACATATTCTCTTTCTCTCTACTTCTTCTTCTCCCTAAAACCCCATTTCTTCCTAAAACCCTAGCTTCCTCGTCTCGTAGCTCGATTATTTTCACAAAAATATAAATTTACTGGTGAGTTCCGGGATCTTGCATTTTGGAACTCATCAAACGTATATAAAAAATCAAAATATACAATCGCATCGCCGCCGTCTGGCTCATCATCGGTTTCAAGTTGTTCTGCACCAGTGCTTCTATTTCCCTTTATTTTCACCGACAGAATCAATACTCTCTTGGATCCAATCGTCGCGCCGCCATCAACGAGTTCAATCTACCTTCCTAATGAACCATTAAAACGACATAGTTTGATGAAATGATGGCACATCAGATTTAATTTTGACCAATACACATTGTGGAAAATTACAAGGGTTTAAGTTTGTGTATTTATTGACAAGTTTCAAAGTTCTTGTGCAAAATCAAAATACAACCAAAATTCATGTTATATTAGGCGCCAATACCTCTTTATATATTAAACTTTTTTTTCCAGGCCAATTGCAAAACGACACCGTTTTATAATATTATGGTTGACGTGGAAAAAATAAGTCCACCAAAGAATCCGATGAGGTGAGTCATCGTTCCGTCGCCGAATTTTGTGATGCGGGATATATTATGTAGGCCTGTCAAACGGTTCGGTTCCAGTTTATCGGATCGAAAATTTTGGTTAACCGTAACCATAATGACCCCAAATTGAGGACCGCAAACCGCACCATTGAAATTCTCGATTAACCGGAACTACACCGATTTGTGTCGGTTCCGATTCGGTTAAACCGAAAAAACCAAAAATTCATTATATATGCTTTTAAAAATAAAAATATATGTTCCTCATTAACCAACTACACAACACAACAATTCTCAATTTCATCATTTCATCCATAAATTTTTCGATTTCACAATAATGCTCGATTTCTCATCAATTCAACCAACACAACAAGACATTCCAAATCAACTCTGCAACATATCGCACAAGAGGGAAGAGAGGGGAGGCGAACAACAAAAACTTAATTTGAAACTGAAAGGGTGGATTCAAGGGTTTGGTAGAAATAGTAGAAAATAGATATTATTGTTTAATAGTAATACGTAATTACATAATATATAAAATTAAAACCGGTTTTCGATTTTTTTTTGTTCCGACCCGTTCGGTATTAACGATAACTGGTAAAATGTTGAATCCCGAAACCGCAAACCGCACCATTGACCGAATATATGATTTTCGGTTAACCAAAATCGGCCGGTTTCGGTTCTAACCGAGAATCATGAACCATTTAAACAATCCTAATTATGCAAAAAATTGAAACATTTGGATATATTATGAAAAATTATAAGTTGGGAACACAAAACAATATTAACCATATATTATATATATGCATCATTTGCCCCGACACGAACTTTATACAATTGGCTTTGATTTTAATGGAAAGTATATTGGTAAGTGGAAAAATATTACAAATATATGTAAAAGTAAGAGTATAAGAATCAAATATGATGTGAGGTCACCACCAAAAATGAGAAGATACATAATTTTATAAATACATAAATGATTAATTAATTTGCACTTCAAAATCAAGTGAATATTAATTGTTGATAAATACATAAACTACACTCAAATTTTGTTGAAAAAAATACACAAATATTATGAAATACTATGAAATTTGACATAAGTCCAAACTTGGTTGGCCGATAATTTGATTCTTCAAAGCTTGATGGGCAATCAACAATTACTGTTGTAAAACTTAATTTCAACGATAACTTTATGACCTTCTAAACTTTATATATCTTTATAGTATTTTTTTAATCTAATTTTCATCTTTTAGCATAAAGTAAAGTAGTTGTTGAAAATTAAAAGCAAATAAAATTTTAATATTATAATGAATTAATATATTCTTATAATATTTTAATATTATTAATGAATTGTTATTATATGTATAATTCTAAATGTTTAATATATTAATTTGTTTAATTATTCTTAAAATAAAATTTATAATAAATAAGCAATTTATATTTGTGACAAAGACACACACGGTTTATTATTCGTTGCGTTTTATTATTCGTTACGTTTTATTAATAAATAAGTAGTTTATTCTTATCTTGGGCTGATCATTAAAGTACTTGTTAAGGCATGGCCTTTTTGTATAGAAGAAACAAAATGGGACAAAAGTCCTTCGCGGGGTCCGTTTGTAGAATTCTGAAAATTATTCATTCGCTATGAAATATATTTACTGCACCAAAAAGACATGGAATTCTCGTTTGTCATATCATTTTGAGTTATCCCATTAGTTATAACATAACTAAAAAATGAGATAAATTGATCTTAAAAAATTATTCAATTTAATGGGTTCCACCATTTTATACACAATGTATCACTTTCTTAATCTCCGTACCCAAAAATATGATATCATATTTAGTGGGATGGCGGATGGGATTCTCTATCCCACAATGTTATGTATGCCACCATGTACCACTACTAATTTTACTATTTAAATACAATTATTGTAGAATAAAAATTTATGATTAATATTTATAATAACAAATTAAAATTTTTAAAAATCATATACCATAATTTTAGAATAATCAACCAAAATAAGTAATTTTTAAACCTAAATATTCCAAAAATCATATAAATATATGATTTTTTAAAATTCTATTTTTTATTATAAATATTAATCATGATATATTATGTAATAATAAATTTTTATTCTTCATTATTAAAAATAATGAAATTAGCAGTGGTACACGGAGAATTGTGAGATAGAGAATCTCATCCGGTGGGACGGAGTGAATATAAATTATCTCATTATGCTTTAATTCCTCCATGTCAAGCTTTATTTGATTTTTATATTAGTTTAACAAAGATAAAATTGATTTTCATTCCTATTTCTTAATAAAAATCAATTCATACAGCGCAAAGATTATTTAATACAGAAATTTTAAAGATCGCATTATGGAGGATTTCGAATTTGAGACATTTAGTCTCGAACATTAATTAACTCTCTACCACTAGGACAACACATACCTGCGCAAACAGAATCCAAATTAGCCCAAGCACTACACGACAGAATCCGAATTTCCTTGGGAGTTAGGTTTTTTGAGAGATTCTGTAGTTCAAGACTCAAGTGTATATATAATATACTTTTAAATCCCAAAAAACGTATCATATGAATTTCCCTTCAAATTCAAATTCAAATTAAAAAATTTCCCTTCCAGCTTTATCTCCTATGCCTCTACGACGGTTTACAAATGCAGACGGTATAATAACACCAGAAGAATTTTCTCAATTAGTTTCCTACGTGGACATTGTCCGGCCGCCGATCTCTCGCCTCAATATACCAAGAAAAGATTATGCAGAAAGAGAAGATGATGCAGAAGACGAAGCAGCAATAACAGAAGAAGTGGACCCCGACGGCGAGAGCTCTTCTTTGTGCAGCGGTTGCAGGCTTCCCATCTTCTCCACTCCCTACGTTACCATCTCCGGCGGCGGCGGCGGCGACCGCCTTTTCCTGCATAAGCAATGCGACAGAGCGCCGCGTGAGTTATCGTTCCACGAGCTCCACCCGCAGCACGCCCCCCTCGTCCTGGTCGACCGCCTGCGCCACCCTCCGCCGTCTCCTGCTGCTGCTCAGGGGGTATATATATAGTGTGCTTCTTTCTCATATTTATCTATAATGTTAAAACTCAATTCAAAATAGGGTTGGCAATATCCGACGCGACATGGAAACAAGATACGAACACTCACGAAATTAACGGGTCAGTGTTTAGCCCTGTCGTGTTCGTGTCCTTATCGCGTCGACTCGCGGTAAGGACGCAATCATTTTGTGCCGGATTCGTGCTGTGTTCGTATATGTAACACGATAGTTGTAGTGTTATATTGGTGTTCGTGTCGGATCCGTGTCGTGTTCGTATAACCCAAAAATATTTATTTATATTTATTATTTTGAATATTTTTAGTTTTATTATTAATTTATTCCATAATTTTGGTTTAAATTGGTCGTATATATCGTGTCATGTCAACACGAAAAAATACCGTGTCGAGTTCGTGTTCGTGTCGTCTTCGTGCGTGTTTCAACGTTTCGTGTCGTGTAGTGTTCGTGTCCGTGTCAGACATATCCTTAACGGATCGTGTTCGTGTTTGGTCTTATCGTATATATCGATCAGATAACAACCCGACACACACGAATTGCCAGCCCTAATTCAAAATTAGGAGGTGTTTGGCTCAGCTTATAAGCCCCTTAAAACAACTTGTAAGTTGTTTATGAGCTTATAAGTTGTTACAAAGTGTTTGGCAAAATAAGCTCTTAAACAACTTATAAGTTGTGAAAATAAGCTCAAGGAGCTTATACGTTCCCCAAAATATAAGTTGTCTAACCCTAATTTATTTTTTGATAAACTTATAAGCAACAACCAATTTACCAATGTAACTTTATTATAATTTAATATTTTCATCATATAACTTCAGTTTCATTTCTCTTTTTAACTATTATTTTTCTCTTTAAATCCACAATTTTCTTTTTAACTAATAAGTTTATTATCCAAACACTTTGACAACTTATAAGTTTTTAAGAATTCACATCTTATAAACTTTTGAAAGAGCTTATAAGCTCTTTAAAATACGCTGAGCCAAACATCTCCTTAGTCTAGATTAAAATAATTAAAGAAGTAAAAGAAAACCACTTACTGTGGATTTATTTTTTATCGTAGCCTTATATTTTACACTTTTTTTTTTCAAATTATTCAACCGTTATGGTATTTGTAATCTTGTGAAGCAATTTTATCCTATAAATTTCACCGACCAATATATTAATGTTTTATCAAAATATGAGTTAAGACATTCTATACATGATGTAATAATGACGCAAGAGTTTTAAATTTCTATACTTGTTGGGTTTAGTCAATTACTTAATGAATTTTATTTGTCGAAGTCTCGAAAGGCACTATTTATGTGAACATTAAAATATTTTGATATTTATTTATAAAATCTAATTCAGCAAAGTGTATATTTTTTAGTCCACCCCTTTATTGAATTCTGGATCTGCCCCTGCTGCTGCTGCTGCCACTTGTCATAACTGCAAGGAAATTTGCGGGAGTCTCTTCTACCAATGCTCTAGCCCTAGCTGCGACTTTCGGCTCGACCTGTTGTGCGTCTTGCAGCTCAAGATCGTGCACAGAAGCCACAACCACGCCATGACGGTCATCAGGCAAAGGGAGGCTTCTTCTCTAACTTGCAGCGCCTGCGACACCAAACACAAATCTCCGCCGTCGTCATCGTCGGAGACGGTTACTCTCTCCTATTTGTGCAACCTCTGCGGTTACTGGATTCATCCACACTGTGCTTCATTGCTGAATTCCATCCTCCATTATGAAAAACACAAACATTCTCTCTTTCTCACTTATAATCTCCCTACATCTACTCAGTATTCCAAATGTGCAATCTGTTCTCGCCCTCATAAGAAGGGTTCTGGGGTGTTCTTGTGTCTCAGATGTCCTCAGTATCTTGTCCACATCAAATGTGCCCTCAAGAATCATGATACTTTCAAGCCAGGTACGTATATGTAGATTCAGATTACTCCCTCCGTTATAAGTGTGTTGATCAAAATATGACAGGGGTGTAAATAAAATGGGTGATAAAGTGAATACGTGTAGAGAAAGAGTCCTACTTATTGAAAATTTATGTGTATAAGGGACAAAGGGAGTATAAATTTTCATACTCCATCTGTCCACAAAAAGTGTGGCGTAAATGAGAGGGCGCGAGTTTTAATAAATATATCGAGAAATGTATTTTAAGTGGAGATGGCTCCCGGGTGTTGGATAAGTATTGGTTATGGCTTTTTTTAAAATATTAATTAATTGTACATGGTGGCAATATATAAAAGGTTATGGCTCAAAACAAAAAACACCACACCATATATTGGTGGACGGACCAACATAGTAGTAAGACCAGTACTCTTCAATCTTCATGGACTGGTGGAGTATTAATCAAGCATGCATGATACTCCTTCCATACCCATCATATATTATACATTTGATGAGTACTTGGGTTAAGAGAAAAACTAAATGATATTTTTTAAGTGGATAAAGGGTCTCATAATTTAATGAAAAATGTAGAGAAAATAGTGTGAAAGGGATTTGGGTGGTGGGCCAACCTAGATATTTTGTGTAAATAAATGAGAATTTTAAAGATAGAAAATAAGGAAATAAAGTAAAGAATGTCCCAAAATAGCAAATGTATTATACATTTGGCGGAAGAAGGGAATACGTAATATCATTAATTTAATTTTTTAGTACAAATATATGTACATTGTAAATGTAATTTCTTCAAATTTTATATGTAAAAGTATATGTTCGCCCGTCAAACCTTGTTTCCAAATTCAAAAATATAATTTCGCACGTACGTCCATTATAAATTCCTAGCTCCGCCTCTAATTATGGTTACAATTTGCATGCAGTGTTCATCCGAGACGCAAAAGCTTCCGTCCTAGCTCGTTTACCAATGGCGAATGAACACACAAGTCTGATTCCCTACATAAGACATGATAATGATGGCAACACTAAATCTCCTTATCACAATCGCAAAATCCATCCACATCCATTGATCCTCCATGAAACCGACGATGGCGATCAACCTCAACGCATATGCAACGCATGTATTCAATCTATTTCTCCACCATTTTACACCTGCGACGAATGTCAAGATTTCTTTCTCCACGGCTGCTGCGCCCATCTTCCTCCCCAAATCAAGCACGACGCTCATAAAAAGCATCGTCTTTCACTCTATCCAAACCCAAAATCAATCAAATCCGACAACATCTCTGCAGGGGAAGGCTTCTCCTGCAGAGGTTGCCATCTCCGTTGCAACGGATTCGTGTATTCCTGCGAAACCTGCGAGGACTTCGCCTTGGACGTAGTCTGTGCCATGATAGACCCCGCAATAACGCACGAATCTCACAGGAGCACCCACATTCTCTTCAGGTATCGTGACCGGTAATTTAGAGAGATCCGGAGAGGAAAAGAGAAAATTGAATAATACTCCCTCCGTCCCATTACAGTTGGCCATTTTTCCATTTTGGGCTGTCCCATTACAGTTGGCCCCTTTCTAGAAAAAGCAAAAATTTAATACATAAAATTCAAAACGTAGGTGTACCCTTAACATTTTATACCTTACAAAAGCCTTTCCTTAATCTCCGTGCCACAAAAGTTGGTGCCAACTGTAATGGGACGAAGGGAGCAATAACGTAATGACAGAAAATACAATAGTCTGCCTGCGCCATGATTAATTGGTCATTCTTTTTAGGTGCCCAGACATCAAGTTTGCCAGCGACGAATTCTGCAGCTGCTGCACCTCAGGGTTGTACGGGATCTGCTACAAGTGCAGCATCTGTCCCGATTTCAAGCTACACATCAGATGCGCTCTGCTGCCTGACGCCGTCGGTTACACGATGTTCGACGAGCACCCTCTCCGGCTGACTGCAACTTCCACGAAAGAGGCGAAGTTTGTTAATGAGGATGTCTGCGAGGTCTGTGAGGAGCGCCTGGGGAAGGATCGTTGGTACTACGGTTGCAGGGAGTGTAATAAGTCGTTCCACGTCGATTGCATTCCCTCTATCGACCAACTTTCGAGGATCAAGGTGGGTCGCAGTGTCCGTGTGGAGATCCACGGTTGCCCCGTCGCCCTTGTTCGACTGGGTGATGCAGTTTGCAGCGGCCGTAGGTGCGGATCTTGTCGGGAAAAATTGAGGGTTTGTGATAGTGATGGTCTGGCCTATGAGTGCTCCAAGTGTTTTTTTGGATTGCACCAAAGTTGTGCCAAATTTAAATGAGTGTGGGAAAAGTGATTGTTCAAGAGTTGTAATGGGTGTGGGTTAATACTAGGCAACTATTAAAATATTTATTTTAAGAAAAATAAAATTTGGCCTGTAAATATAAAAGATAAAAAATAGTCTCTCATTTCACGATTGTGCCACACCTATTTATGCTGTTTGTGCTATACGAATAATTAAGTGAATAATCTTGTTTGTGCTACGCTACGATGAAAGATATACCAGACTAACATTTAACATTTGCACTATGCGTCGATGAAATATGTGCTATGTTGAAATATTTAACATCGGTGCAACTTAGTTATTTATTATTATGCTAGATATATAAAAGATGTGTTGGACGTATAATTTTTTGAGATTAATACTTTTTATAGTCACTAACTATAGACGTGTAGCAAAAGTAGGACACTTTTAGTTCAGGCCGTAAATAATAATTAAAGACAAAACTCTCTTTGCCTTCACCAAAACTCTCCACAGCTGCAAACTCCATTCTTGAAATGATGAAAACGAACCGTGTCTCTCACCGTAATTTCCCTCTTAGTAATGGTTGAGATGTATTTCAAAGCAGTGTGGCAATCACCACACACCCTCAAATTCTTGGTCACAAAAATAGGCTTATTCTCTTTCAGCCTAATAATCCCATATGCAACTGCAAGCTTTTCACTGTGGTAGAGAAGTATCTTCTCCTTCTCCTCCTCCTCGACGTCGTGGTACACGAACTCCGCCTCCGGATTGTACCCTAGCCTCCTCATCCCGGCCACGAGCTCCTCGAGCTTCTCGTGTATCTCACTGGACTCCCGGTGGGACCAATCTCCGCCCACGAAGCCGTGAACGACGCCTTCCACCTCGATCCAGCTGCACCCGGGCTTTTTCTTGAATCCCATCTCCCTCTGCTGGATTCGGACGTTGGCAGCGTCGTCCCATCTTCGTGCAGCCGTGTAGAGATTGTGCAAGAGCACGAAGTTCCCCGGGCTCGCGGGGCCCAAGCTATGGATCTTTCTAGAGACTTCCTCTGCTAGCTCGACGTTCTTGTGGGTCCGACACGCTGCTAGTAGGGAGTTCCATAGGTGGGAGTTGGGCTCGAATGGCATCGTGTTGATGAGGTTATGCGCCTCGTCTAGGAAGCCGGCCCGGCCGAGGAGATCCACCGTGCAGAAGTAGTGATCCATCTTGGGCGCGACGTTGAAGTCGCGAGCCATCGCGTTGAAGATACGCTTCCCTTCTTCAACGAGCCCCGAGTGGCTGCAGGCCGAGATGAGGGCGATAAAGGTGATTTCGTCGGGTTTGTAGCCCGTTTTCACCATCTCGTCGAAGAGGAGAAGCGCCTCCTTCCCCTGCCCGTGGATTCCGTAGCCGACGATCATCGCGTTCCACGACACCACGTCTTTGTCGTGCATCGTTTCGAAGACGCGCCTCGCGGATTCCATCTTTCCACACTTGCTGTACATGTCGATCACGGCATTGCAAATCGAGACGTCGGATGTGAATCCTCGGATAATCGAGTAGCCGTGGCCGCAGGCGCCGTGCCGGAGCGCCGCCAGATACGAGCACGCCGGCAATAGCCCCATCATAGTCGGCATCTTTGGCTCAACGCCTGCACGATTCATTTTGCGGAACAGCTGCAGGGCTTCGTCCGCATAGCCGTTTTGCACGCAACCCGAGATCAGACCGTTATAAGAAACAGAGTCCTTCACCGGAATCTCCTCGAAGAAGCTCATCGCATCGTTCAACGAGCCGCACTTTGCATACATCGAGACGAGCGTGTTCCCGACCATAAAATCGAGACACAATCCCGTCTTAATCGTGTAACAATGCAGCTGTCTCCCCATTCTCAGATCATTCAGCTTAGCACAGCCCCGAATGACAGCCGCGAGCATCACCGGAGACGGGCTCCCACCAACCTCCACCCTCATTTCGCGCAGAAAATCGAAGCCCTCTTTCGTCGAGCTGCAACTAACACAAGCTCCAACAATGGCACTCCAAGTCACCTCATTTCTCAAAGCCAATTTACTAAACACCCTCTTTGCATAAACAAGAACACCACATTTCCCATACATATCCAATAGCCCGGTCCCAACCACGACGTCGCGATCGAAGCCTCGCCTCAAGCAAAAGCCATGAAAACTCCTCCCTTCCCTCAACCTCCCTGCCTCCCCAACCACAGGCAAAACCGCTGCAACTGTCGCCGAATTCGGCTCCAGCCCCCTCCGTTGCATCTCCGAAACCAATCCAATCGCATCCGAATACATCCCATTCGACGAATACCCCGAAACCATCGCACTCCACGCCACGACATCTCTCTCAAGCATTTCGTCGAACACTTCCCGTGCTTCCACCAAACACCCACACTTCACATAAAAATTCACCAACGCCGTACAAACATAAACATCTTTGTCAAGATTGTGCCTTTTCACATGCTCACGAATCTTCACACCAGTTTCTACATCGTGCAGAGATGAACAAGCTTTAAGCACGAAAGGGTAAGTGTATTTCGTGGGTTTAATCCCTGAATCGATCATTTCATCGTACAATTCGACGGCTTTCTCGAAAGGTCCATCCCACGCGTAAGCTCTAATCATTTGGTTCCATAAAATGGTCTTGTTTCTCTTTTCTGGTTGCGCGATTTCGTCGAACACTCGGCGTGCAAGTTGAGGCCTTTTGCAGGAAATGTAGAGGCGAGTGAGCTTGTCCAAGAGGAATGAGTTGGAGCTGAAGTCATTGCCGGTGAATTTGAGGAGAAATTGATGAACGGTTTTGCCGTGTTTGAGCGATTTCGATTCTATACAAGTTTCCAGAAATTGCAAGTATTTTTCGATTGCTGAGGCCGCGCCCCCATTTCGAATCATGTTTACGGTAGGTTGTGTAAATTTTAATAGATACAATATAAATTTTATTAGCTCTTTTTCTGAAAAATAAAATACATAAATTAGTAGCCACTAGGCCCACTACTACTAATTAAGCATGTTTGTTACAAATTGACTTGTGAGGTTTGAATTTTATATTTCCAATTGCCACGTATACTGCCACATCATCACCCAACTACCACATCATTTATTTTTGGTGCCTATGTAATAAAATTTGGAAATAGTATGTGTATCCATTAGTCAATTAAAGCTCACATTTTTTGTATATGTATCTATAGTCAATAGTATGTGTGTCTATAGTTCATAGTTCATACAATACATTATCTATGGAGTTTAGAATTAAAGCTCACATTTTTTGTAGGGGTATTAAAGAACATTTGACGGTGAATAATGCAGTAGGAAACAAAAGGGTTTTGGATTGTAACTCGAAAAAAGAAGTTTAAGAAAAAAAGACTTAGCGATGATCTTTATCCTAAATAAAAAATTCAATAAACTTTTTCTATTGATTTAGAAAATAAAAGCAAGAAAACTAAATGATTCAGTTCTAAACACACCGTCTATTTATGAGAGATTTCATGTTTAAAAAAGAAAAATGGAGTATATTATATCTTTCAAGGGAACCACGATTACAAATTAAAAAGAACAAAAGGAGTAAGAATTTATGTAATTTAACCCTTTTTTCCCTTCCATATTTCACTAATACATAAATCAGACGAATTCTTTTTCCAAAATATTTCATCCCACCCTTCATATAAGCCTATCAAGGGTAGAGCAGAACAATAATTTTTGTAGATAAGTGAATACTACTAACTATTAGACACCATCAATGGAAGCATAGTTTGTGATATAATCATTCCACATTTCAGCAGCAATATTATCTCGTACCTGCGAAGCAAGTTCGGCCTCCTTGGCCCCGACGGGGATGTCAGAGAGCTCCGTTTCTGCGCTCAAAACCGTCTCTTCAGTCTCCACAGCCGGCATTGGATCTTCCACTCGTGGCAGCACAGCTTCTCGTTCGTGCATTTTGAAGATCCAGTCGTTGGGGCTCTCGTCGCGGATGTAATTGTGCAGGGCACAAGCTGCAACGATCAGATTCACCTGCGTTGGCAGCGGATAGGAAGGAGCAGACATCAAGATGGGAAACCGCTCCTTCAATGCAGCGAATGTGCTGCGGGTAACGTTGTGCAGAGCGGAATGGCGCTGATTGAAGAGTTCCGAGGCATCTTGCGGGTGGAAGTCGCCGCCGAATTCGAGCTTCGTATATGGCACTCCGGGGTATGGGGAGACGAACCCTGGGATGTTCGCGTATTTGGCATCAACGAGATAGTATTTACCTGAAATAAACAAAAATGTGTTTCACCGAACATGAAGAAAACGAGTCGCAGGGGTTGAGCATTCGGATTTCGGTTTGAATTTTTGCTATAACCGAACTGAACTTAGTTTTTTATTTAAAAAAAAAAACAACAACAAATCGAATCAAATTATCCAAAATTTCAGAACCAAAACCGAACCGAATAAACCCAAAAATTCCGAAAATCCTGGTCTTAAAAATGCCAATCCAAACCGAACCTAATACTCTGAATTTTTTGGGGGAAAAGGAGTATCATATTGAGCTGCAAAATACAGAAAATAAAATGAAACGAATTCACGATTTTATTCACATGTATAATGGAAGTGAAGCAATGAGTTTTGGAAGAGGACTTCATGTTAACAAATTGAACATACCATCGGGTACGACCAGCTTGTTGCGTCTTGTGAGAGCCGAACTTAGAACTTGCATATGCGGGGCAGAGCCTTCCCAACCGGCAAGAACGTAATGGAACTTCATGTCGAACGAGCATGCTGCCAATACGTTTTGTGAGAGGAAACCGTTCTTATTCCTGAAAGGCCCTTGTTCATCAACACCCACTGTCACTGGGAAATGTACGCCGTCAACTGCTCCAACACAATTCTTATTGAAAATCATAGCATAAAAGAATAGTGCATTTCAGCCACAAGGAAAAGAGAAATGAATAAACGATACGCAAGTGTAGATGTCGCATTCCTCACCATAAAATACGGAAAAAACTGTGGATCTTCTCGAATTGCTGGTGGAACATCGGATTTCGAAGGCTGGAAGAAATCCAACGAAACAGCCATAATTGCAGAGAGAACGCGGTTGAAATGTCGGCTGATGGTTTCACCGGAGTATCTGAACAGCTCCTGAACTGCTCGAGTCCGTAGATTATGCCCGATAATAAACATAAATATTGCCAACTGCTCCTCAACCTTGATCCGATTTGTATGATGCAGTAGGCCTCTGGCATGCAACAATTCGCACAATTTGAAGAACGCGTGTTTGTCCATCCGAAGATTCTCCAAGCAACTCTCGTCTGGTCCCTTGAGAACATCGTCCACAAACTTTGATTGCTTAGATTCCAACGAATGACCTAATTCCTTAGGAAGAGAAGCTTCGCCATTGCCATCTTTCTCATCATCGGAACTCTCCATGGAAGAAGGCGAAATTAACTGCATTTATTTTCCAAATCAACAAGAAATTAAGAAACAAAAATCCAGCACATATATTTGGTTCTAGCTTCAATGTTACATTGAGAAAATATGACAAAATACATCTAAGGTGAACCAGCAATACGAAAACACAATGCTGTTTCTAGAAACTTTATCCTTATAAGGGGGCATTGGCTGAGTATTATAGTGACAAAAATCAACAGCTCGGGGAATCACTCAACAACACCTAGACCACTCAACGGGCATTAGACCAACGGGCGGAGCTTGGGGGAGCTTAAGCACCCCCTAACCTGGCCAGTTTTCTAAACCCTACCATTGTTGATCATTTCATCAAACACATCGGAGGCATAGCAACTAAAATTGTACTACTCTAAATAGATAAAATCAGCATCCCTTTTCAATAATCACTCCTAACCTCAATTCACCACCAAACAACAAGCCCTCTGTCATCGTGCACTTCAAATTAAGGTTAAATTGAATGATTAATTCATTCTGTATATTTTTTCCACATCCGAAAGAAAATTACAATCTTTGGAAATTTGTTCACTGAGCTAAGCAACCGGCAAATCAAAATTTTAATTTCCCGAGCTAACTATCCAATCCGAATTATCAAAAAACGGAATGGATAACATGAGAGACTTAATCGCGTTTAACCATTCCAAATGACGAGCTAATTTGATGGAGTTTATACTATTTAGGGTAAATTGGAAGAACAAATGATGATTGTAGACATCAATCGAGAAAATAAGTGGAATCTGATATAGAACCGCGTACCTGAGAATGAAATTCTGGGAAAATTCTTTCAAAAATTCAGCAAAAACTTGCTGTATTTAGGCTGAAGAAAATTGAGGAGAGAGGCAACTGGCATTGGCAAGGTTTAAGACTTAAAAAGTGTGAATGGATGTTTCATTTTTCAATAAATTAATAATCCAAATACATAATATTAACAATAAATAATACTCCATCCGTCCACGAAAATAATGCATCGTTTGACTCGGTGCGGGTTTTAATAAAATGTAGTTGACTTGAGTTGTAGTGGAG
>JAYJMF010000066.1:2371604-2397062 GCA_036873715.1 Salvia sclarea
TGGGTTGTGGGCTGAAATTATTTATTTATTGAATGAGTTTAAAAAAAGAATGTTAAAATAAGTTTAAAAAAGAAATGTTGATGTGTCACTGTAGGAATGAATGGAAGACTTAGGTGGAGGCCTTGGACCCAAATCCTTTAATATATAAGATGCACTTCTATTTTCTCTTCCATTTACTTGTGTTATCTTGATTAGTTCTCCTCTTTGACTACCAAGAAAAAATATATTTTTTGTCTAACCTGTTGATGACTCTTGACATGACCATATTTAACCCTCTCATATTCGGAAACATTAATTTAGGCGTAGCTCCTACAAAAAAGGAAATTGAAAAAAAAAAATGAAACAATAATTTTAATCACTTATAACTGTTAATTAATATAAGTGGACCCCACAAGGAAATTACAAAAAAAAAATGTAAAGAAAATAAATGGTGTTAACCTACCGTTAAGATGAAGGGCTTTTTGCCTAGTTTCAAAAGGTTGAGAGTATAAATACTCCAGATCAAACGTTAGGGGTATATTTGCTCTATGCGAAAACGTTTAAGGGTCTTTTTGCACCTTTGCCCTATATGTAATTACCATTAGTGTTTAACTTATTGAGTATAAAATGTCAACTCCTGCACCGCACGAGATATCATTTTCGGATTTTTTTTATGATATATCTAAAAAATGTGCGATTTTAATCGATATTACTTAAACACTTATATTCTACATTTATTTTTATTTTTTTTCATTTAATTTTAGTTCTAATTATCTTTTATTTTACTTTTAATTTATTATAATTAACGGCAAATTCTAGTGAGATATTAAAAAAAAAACCACATATATGGTTCGGCTTTATTACCATGTGGTCAATCCATTACATTATTTTTCATTTTTTCTTGCCGAAGACAACGGTCTCCTAAAGCAGGGTATGCTTCCTATAAACTTTTACAACTAAACTAATCAAGACTTAAACTTCCACCTTCCTTTCCCACAGTTTAACAAACCAGTTTCCTCTCTCCAAATGAGGCTTCCACACCTCACACCAATCCTCTCCCTCCTCACCATTTCCATCTCCTCCATCGCCGCCGCCGACACACTCTCTCCAAACCACACTCTTCGCGACGGAGAGGTACTAACCTCTCCAAACAGAATATTCGAGCTGGGATTCTTCTCTCCAGGCAACAACACAGCCAGATTCCTTGGAATCTGGTATGCTGACACCCCAGACGTTGTCGTCTGGGTTGCCAACAGGGATACCCCGATCACGGGCCAAAACGGGCTCGTGACACTCACCACCAATGGAAGCTTGATCCTCACGTCACCACAGGCTAAAACAGAAGCCATCTGGATGAATCCGAGTTCACTTTCTACATCACCTCCCTCACTGCACCTTCTGGACTCAGGCAACCTCGTGATCAGGGGCGGGCCAAAGCCAAACACCGTGCTGTGGCAGAGCTTCGACCGCCCCTGCAACACGAGGCTGCCTGGAATGAAGATGGTGGAGGATCCCGAGACTGGCGAGGCCAAGTATCTCACGTCGTGGAAATCTGCCAATGATCCTTCTGCAGGGGAATACAGTTACAGGATCGAGAACAGGGGACTGTCTCAGATAGTGATCACGAGGAACAGAACAGAGAGGATATACAGAACTGTGTTTTGGAATGGGAATTTTGTTGGCTACCCGAATTTGGGGAACCGGGCTTGGAAGACTGAGTCTGAGTCGAGGAAGGGGAGGTTGGTCTCTGTGATGAACCCTGTGAGTGATCCCGGGATCACGAGGATCACGTTGAACGATGGGGGCTCGCTCGAGCGCTACATCATGAAGGATGGGAGGGATGGGTGGGTCTCCATGCTGGCCTCGCCACGGGACCCGTGTGAGGTGTATGGGAAGTGTGGTGGGAATGGGATATGCAGGATTTACAAGACGCCGATATGTGAGTGTTTGAAGGGATTCGAGCCGAGGATTGAGGAGAAATGGGATGTTTATGAGTGGGAAAATGGGTGTTATAGAGATGTGGGTTTGAATTGTGAGAGGGAGGATGGGTTTATGAAGGTGGAAGGAGTGAAGTTTCCTGATTCTGTAGATTTTGAGTTGAGGAGTGGTGTGGGAATTGATGAATGTGGGGATGAGTGTTTGAAGAAATGTAACTGCACCGCTTATGCTGATCCGTTCGCGGATAGTGAGAGCAACTGCTTGATGTGGTTTGGGGATTTGATCGACCTACGAGATGAGCAGGGTGGTGGAGGAAATGGAACGGGGCCGACTATCTACATTCGTGTGGCCGCCTCAGAACTAGGTAAAACAGTACAGACTAATCTACTGTTTACTTTGATGGATTCTTGATAATTTCTATCGTTTGAGCTAATTTTGCTTGATGTTTTAGTTCAAGAACACAAGGTGAATTCGGAGGGGAAGAGGAAAGGGGAGAAAAAGAGAGAGATGAAGATTATAGCTGCTTCTGTTTCTGTGGTTGGAGTGCTCATATTAGGCTTAGCTTTTGGAGGCTTTTTTCTAAGGATGAGAGGCAGAAGAGAAGGTCAGATTATTGATTATTTACATTACATAGGAAAAATATATATCTATTGCAAGAAAATATATTGTGTAGAACTAACTCCTTTGACAGCTTCTCAGAATGTAAATGAAAATGAGGATTTGGAGTTACCTCTATTTGATTTGGCAACCATTGTTGCAGCCACAAAAAACTTCTCAGCAGAAAACCTAATTGGAGAAGGTGGCTTTGGCTCTGTTTACAAGGTAAGCTTCACAAATTTGAGCTCGTTTGATCGTCTAATCCTTCAAATACTCAATCGGCCATTGCAGGGAAACCTATTGACGGGAGAAATATTTGCGGTGAAGAGAATGTTGAGGACTTCTAGACAAGGCCAGGAAGAGTTCAAGAGTGAAGTTTTCTTGATTTCCAAACTTCAACATAGGAATCTTGTGAGAATCTTGGGATGTTGCAGTGAAGGAGAGGAAAAGATGTTGATCTATGAGTACATGCACAACAAGAGCTTGGACTATTTCATATTCGGTTCGATCAAAATCTTTTAACTTTTTTCTTTTTCTCGTAGTCACGAAATAGATCTAATTAACATCGTCAACGCTTGCAGATGAGAGTAGAAGAGCAGTGCTGACATGGCCGAAGCGCTTTGCCATTATCATGGGTATAGCAAAGGGACTTCTCTACCTCCACCACGACTCCCGGCTCAAAATCATCCACAGAGACCTCAAAACGAGCAACATTTTGCTAGACGAGAGCCTGAACGCAAAGATTTCAGATTTCGGGTTGGCAAGAATGTTCGAAGGGGATGATCAGATCACAGGAAAAACAGACAGAGTCATTGGAACATAGTAAGATTCATATATATGCAATATTTATTTATGAAAAAACCTAATGTATGAAGAAAACTCATTTCACGGCAGTGGCTATATGGCTCCTGAGTATGCATATGATGGGAAATTCTCGATCAAGTCGGACGTATTCAGCCTCGGAGTTGTGATACTCGAGATTGTGAGTGGGAAAAGAAACAGAGGCTTCAAGCATCCTTCTTGCTTTCAAAACCTCTTAGAACAGGTGAAAACACTCAATCATGCCTTCATCATATATTCCTCATTGATAGAATACTTGAATTTAGTAGATCGAGCCTATTGATCACGGGCGAATCCAAGGGGGGGCTCGAGCACCCCCCACTGTTTTTGTTTCCAACTTCTAGCGTTTTACAAAATATGTGCTCAACTTACGTTTTCAATTCAAAAACTCTAATTTTGGAAACCAATGTGTCTCAATTAACTATAATCTACTTAAGAAATAATTTTACTTTTTTCTGCCAATGTTGAGGGCTGTTAAAGTGAAATGTAAGTTAAGTATATATTATTGATTTAAGCCCCTTGTAGCCATTTTTTCCACTTTGGTTCCCCTCGTGCTATATTTCTGGCTCCGTCACTGCCACTGATCGTCAACCGTTGCAGGCATGGGTTCTTTGTAAGGAAAGCAGAGAATTGGAAATGTTGGATCCGAGGTGTGAAGTCGACACTTCATCATCACGTGTGGAATCGCAAGTGAGGAGATGCATTCGTGTCGGGTTATTATGCGTTCAGAAAGCGGCCGAGGACAGACCAGCTATGCCTTCGGTGTTTCTGATGCTGAGCAGTGACGACGCGGTGCTGCCTAAGGCGAAGAAGCCCGGGTTTTTCGTGCGAAAAAGCTCCAGTTTTGCACAGAGCAGCACTTCAATGAGCAAGGAGTCTAGTTGTGGTGTAGTCACAATTAGTGATATAGAAGCAAGGTAGAGATGTTGTGGTGGATTTTTTATAATCTTATTATATACTCCCTCCGTCCCATTAGTATTGGCACCTTACTTTTGGGCACATAAATTAAGGAATTGGTGTTTTTGTGTGTAAAATGGTGGGCTCCACTAAGTTGACTAGTTTTTTTAAGGCAAAATTCTTACCTTTTTTAGTATGTGCCATCACTAATGGGACAAACTAAAAAGGAAATGGTGCCAATTCTAATGGGACGGAGGGAGTATACGATTATGAAACAAATGCATCAGGTTAATTCTCTATCTTAGGTGGAACTTTCCACTCATTTTTGCTTGATCAAGAGATATTGAAAGTGATATATATGGGATAATCTTGAGTTCTATTATCTATGAATTTTCAAATATTATAGCATCTACCTTGAGTATTATGTGGGCAGGGGGAGCTTCAGCACCCTCAAAAATATATTATTTTTTAATCGTATATTTAATATTTTGTCGTCGGGAATTAATTTTCCATTCCCTCAAACTATTTTGTGTGTCTGCCCATGCTCACCATTTAATTTCAGGTGCCGAAAATATCACATCGATGTATAATTGTGCAGAATATTGAGACGGTATGTAGCCGTTAATGAATTTATGCATTTTGCATACTGGAATTAGTAAATTAAATAATTAGCGACCGTAAACAAACCATTAGGTATGGGCAAATACTAGAATTCATGTTGTTGTTTAGAAATATTAAACAATTGTGATTTTTTCATATAATAAAACAGACAGTTTCAGTTATTTGAATATTGCATAGCAGAGCAATCACCCCAAACCCCCCCGACCAAAGATGACAAGAAAATACTATAAATTGTTGACTGAAAAATTAAAAATCCTACACCCATAAATTTGGTTGGGGAGCCAGCTACTGCTTTCATTGTAGCATGGATGATCTTTTTCTAAGATAATATATTTTAATAAGTCGAAAGATTTGACTATTCATTTATATTTTTCATTTTGATAAATAGTACATTTGACTGTTTCTAGACGTACGTGCTAGCGAACCCTTATTTGACTTTCAACAAAACAACGATTATTGAGAAAATGATAGATAATTTTACCGCTGACTTCTAAAATTAGATTATCAAAATATGCATCTAGCTCAATCTAAAATCTGCGTTCGGGTTAATGGTTTTTAATGGAGGCTATCGCATTCATTACTCATCATTTATTAATCAAATACTATTTGAGTGTCACGATGTTGCAATTATCGAATCCTACTTCTAGTGGCCAAAAAAAATGTGTATGAAGGGGAAATGGTTAAAAACTTATACGGTGTAGTTTATTTATTTTTTGACAAAATGACAATTATTCTTTTCTGAAACCAATACCTAAATTCCATTTTATTCAACATCTTCTATCTCCAAATTTCTTCCATAAGCGGAATAAATTTTTAGTCCATAATATCATAGTCAATATTCAACCTTTTTATGAAATTCAGCTGCAATTAATTTAAAAAGTTACATGAATGCAATGCAGACTGATTTGATTGAATCAGCAAGAATATATAATTCTTTCTCTTATACTCTCTCCATTTCAAAATATAAGTCTTCTTAAATATGGATACATATATTAAGAAATTTTTTTATTCTTATTCAACCTTAATTAATCACATTAATGAAGTAATTTATTTTATTGAATTGCACACTTTTATTCTAACACATCATCTTCCTCCAAAAATCTTCCAATAAATAGACCACACATATGATAGTAATAAATTTGAAATTAATATTTATTTAAATAACAAATGTAATATTTCATTCAAATAATAAATTTATAATTAATATTCATTGAAATATCGATCATTAATGTAAAATTAAGCCAAAACGACTTACATAATGAAAATAAGAAAATATGGTCAAAAACTTACATTTTGAAATTGAGAGAGTACTGGTATTTATTAGATTTTTTTTTTTAAAAAAAACTGTTTTTAAATATTACTCCCTCAATTTCATATAAATATAAGTGTGGTGATGGAAAAGTATCATTTTAAAGCCACCCATTTATATCCCACGTCGACTTGGTAAAGAGTCCTGACTCAATATATAAATTTGGAGTACCCTCCCCTCTTATAAGGCCTTTTAAGGGGTGATGATCTATTTCTAACATGATATCAGAGCAGGTCCAAGTATCGATTGGAGATCTCTTTGTCCACGTTCATTCCGGCCCACATGTGCTAGGACATGTTAAAGCCATCTAAAAAATGTGATTAAGATCTTACTTTTTTAAAAATTTGTGTATATTAATTAGAGATTATTGATTTTTTGATAGAGTAAGTTTTCGGAAGAAATGTATACACTTACATGAAATTGATAAATAAAAAAATTTATACTATATGCTTATATAGGAATGAGGAAATATTAACAATAAAATAATAAGATATTTTAGGATACGTAATGAATGATACTCCAAAAAATCTTCCGAAATAATTGCAACAAAACAATAAGATACGGTAAAAATTATCGTGAAAAAGACTGCACTGTCTCTCTATTGCCTACTTATTTGCAACTCATGCAAAAACAGACAAAAAAAACTGCCGCCATCCTCTCTTACCTTCTCTCTCTAAAAATGGAGCAACAGCTCATCCAAATCCTCTGCGCTCTCTTCATCTTCGCCATTCCCAATCCCTCTCTCGCAGCTGCCGCCGCCACACTCTCCCCCGGCGAAACTCTCTCCGACGGCCAACTCCTAACCTCTCCCAACCAAATTTTCGAGCTAGGATTCTTCTCTCCCGCCAATTTTACCGCCAAATATTTGGGAATATGGTACCGAGCCACACCAGACGTCGTCGTTTGGGTCGCAAACAGGCAAAATCCGATCACCGCTCCCACCGGAAACCTAACTCTATCCAAAACCGGCAATCTGATTCTCACCTCATCACAAGGCGCAGTCGCATGGTCTTCCAATTCCTCCACCGCCGCCGGATCGAGGCCGGTCCTCCGCCTCCTCGACACCGGAAACCTAGTCGTCGTCGCCGAGAACGCCGCCAACATTTGGATGAGCTTCGATTACCCGACCGACACCAGGCTGCCGGGGATGAAGATGGTGGACGATTCCGCCGCAGGATTGCACAAATACTTAACCTCGTGGAAAAGCTCCGGCGATCCGTCGCCCGGAGATTTCGTCTACACGATCGAGAACAACGGATTGCCTCAGATGAGCATTCGCACGGCGAACTCGAAGAAATACAGAACCGGTCCGTGGAATGGGCGGAATTTCACCGGAGTTCCATTCACGCGCAATCCGTTTAGCGGGGCTGAGATAGTCGACGGAAGGTTAGTTTCCTTCTCCGAGCCTTACAACAGCACGATTTACCAGAGATTAGTGATAGATCCATTGGGATTGCTCCAACGTTACATCATGAATGAAGAGAGAGATGGATGGATCCTTGCTTTCACTGTTCCTGGCGAAAACTGTGGTAGTTACGGTTGGTGTGGTGCTAATTCTATGTGTAAACCTAATAAATCCCCTGTTTGTGAGTGCTTGAATGGATTCACGCCTAAATCTGAGAAGGAATGGAGCTCGTCTGCGTGGACAAGCGGCTGCAGTAGAGCTCCACCGTTGGATTGCCGGAACGAGGATGGATTTATGAAGGCTGATCGCGTCAAGTTCCCTGATACATTGACCTTTCGTGTGGACGATAGCACAAGTTTTGATGATTGCCGTGATGAATGCTTGAGAAACTGCAATTGCTCGGCTTTTGCTGATCCTTACATGAGCTTGAGCGATGGGAGGGATGGGTGTTTGATGTGGTTTGGGGATTTGGTTGATGTCACGGAGTTCATGGGAGAAGTTAGTGTCGGGCCGAGCATCTATATTCGCGTGCCTAAAACCGCGCTAGGTAACTGATTCGTGCTGATTTTGTGAAGAGTTCTGTGTAGAGTTTGTCACTATATTGATAATGCTTTCACTCTGTTTTATAGAACATATGACGGATTGGAGTGAGAGAAAACGTTCTAGAACGGTCGTGTTTGTTGCAATTGCTGTTGGTTTAGGGATGCTTTTGTTGATCTTGTGTTTAGGAGGGATAATTGTGATGATGAGGAGGAGGAGACGAGGTAATGTTTTACTATGATCTTTCCTGTTAAACATATGCGTGTAGAGAATTGTGTAAGAATCTGAAACATGTGTATAACTCTTGCAACAGCTCGTAAGAAGGAGAATGAGGATTTAGAGTTGCCTTTGTTTGCTCTGAAAACCATTGCAGAAGCTACTAAAAACTTTTCGGACGAAAATTTGATTGGAGAAGGCGGTTTTGGTCCTGTTTATAAGGTAATGCTCTGTTTCAATGACGAGACGTTGAGAAATTTGTTTATTTCCTTGGCATTTTGATGAGTGACTGTGGCTGTTGTAGGGAAACTTATCGGATGAGTTAGCAATCGCAGTGAAAAGAATGTCGAGTACTTCTGGCCAAGGGCCTCAAGAGTTCAAAAATGAGGTCATTTTGATTGCGAAACTCCAACACAGAAACCTTGTGAGGATTTTGGGATGTTGCGTTGAAGGAGAGGAGAAGATGTTGGTATATGAGTACATGCACAACAAAAGCTTGGACTATTTCATTTTTGGTTTGTTCCAACTTTATTCATTTGTTTTTGTTGAAGCCAAAAACATGTATGCCTACTTACCTTATACTCAATGGCTTGCAGATGAGAATAGACAGGCACTGCTGACATGGGAGACGCGTTTTGATATAATTATGGGGATTGCGAGAGGTCTTCTGTACCTCCACCACGATTCCAGGCTCAAGATCATCCACAGGGACCTCAAAACGAGCAATATCTTGTTAGATGAGAACTTGCATGCGAAGATCTCAGACTTCGGATTAGCTAGACTGTTTGAAGGCGATCAGGTTATGGCAAGAACAAGAAGAGTCGTTGGAACATAGTGAGTTCCGTTTCCTTAACTATATTAGTATTCAAAGTACATTCATCTCATGCTAAACGAAGCTCGTTGCAGTGGCTACATGGCTCCAGAATACGCCTTTGATGGGAAATTCTCTGTCAAGTCTGATGTGTTCAGCCTCGGAGTTGTAATATTGGAGATAGTGAGTGGGAAGAAGAACAGAGGATTCAAGCATCCTTCCTGCTACCAGAACCTTCTTGAACAGGTAAAAAATATACAATGCTGATGCTATTTCCATTATTGGTTAAAAATTAGAGTAGTGATGATGAATATTGACATTTCATTTGATCACAGACATGGCTACTTTGGAAGGAAAACAGAGAGTTGGAGGTGATGGATCCGTGCTATTCTAGTTCGTGCGTGGATTCTCAAGTTCGAAGGTGCATTCAAGTCGGGTTATTATGCGTTCAGAACGCAGCAGACGAGAGGCCAATGATGCCGGCTGTGGTTGTGATGCTGAGCAGTGAGGATACAGTTTTACCCCAGCCGAAGAAGCCGGGGTTTTTCTTGAACACGAGCCCTAGTTTTTCGGAGAGGGATACATCAGGAAGTGAGGAATCTAGAACTTGTTCCATAACAATAACTGAAGTGGAAGGGAGGTAGGTAGTTCTTGAAATGCATGGAACAGTTTTAGCTTAGAAATTGATGGTAAATACGAGTACATACCCAATCTTTATTTGTAGTGTAGCAATATATTTCTTTGCCCCAATAACATGGTAGTCACATTTACAATAGTCTCCAAACAATGTGAATAATGGTAGTGCTCTCTTTCACATGAAGAAAAGATTCAATTATGGAGTTATTGGACGGTGAGAGAAAAAGAAAAAAGAAAAAAGAAATAAACAAGTAGTCTCCATTAAAAGTTTCCAACTCATTGCCAATTTAGGTATGTAGCACATTCGCAATCGCAACCCTCCTTGTGTTTTAACTTTAGTGTTGTTCAAATCAAATTTGCAATTTGTTGTTGATTTTAATTTAAATTTAGTATATAATTATAATTCTGGTTCAAGTTCCAGAGTATATATACATTACTCCATCCAAGTTCAAGTTCCGTCCCCATCGACATTTTGGTTCGGTTTAGTTGTTTGAATCCAAATATTTTGTTAAGAAGTATTTACTTTGAGTAATATGATCGACTTTGAACTTATTTGACTATTTTATTCTTCAAATACTCAATTATACAATTTTTCGATCTATTAGACCCAACATACTGAGCATTGGGAAAATATTTTTCCAATTAAGTCAATCTGTCGGTAAATTAGAAAATTTAAATATATTTTGTTTATAAAATCTAGTAAATATAAATTATTCAGTTCAAAATATTCTACCCGAAATCAATAATCAATACTCGTCCCGCAATAACTTCTTCTGAAGGATAATTATTATATAGTCCATATAGAACGTTTTAAATGGCAAGTAGGAAATGGACTATTTGATGAATAACTGAATACAGGAAATGTTGGTTTGTAGAAAAAATAACTGAAATTTGAATAGTGAATATTTAATTATTGCGACTTTGAAGTATGAATATAAAGATTTTACTCGGGAAACACATGCACATGTGCCGTAAAAACTCTGTATAAAACCACAGTAATGTGCAAACTCATGGAAAGAGCAAACTTTGCCATCATCGTCTCTTTCCCAAAGGGTAGAGATGGAGCAGCTCATCCAAATCCTCTGCGCCGCTCTCTCTCTCTTCGCCATTCTCTATTCCTCACTCGCAGCTGCCGCCGCCGCCACACTTTCTCCAGGCAAAACACTCTCCGACGGCCAATTCCTAGCTTCTCCCGCCAAAATTTTCGAGCTAGGTTTCTTCTCTCCCGCCAATTCCACCGCCAGATATTTGGGGATTTGGTACACAGACACACCAGACGTCGTCGTTTGGGTCGCAAACAGACAAAATCCGATCACCACCGCCCTCACCGGAGCTCTGACTCTATCCAGAAGCGGCAATCTGATTCTCACCTCAGGGCAAGGCACAATCGCGTGGTCTTCCAATTCCTCCACCGCCGCATCGACGCTGATCCTCCGCCTCCTCGACAGCGGAAACCTAGTCGTAATCGCCGAGAGCGCCGCCGCAATTTGGATGAGCTTCGATTACCCCGGCGACACCAGGCTATCGGAGATGAGGATGGCGGACGATTCCGACGCCGGATTGGACAAGCATCTCACATCATGGAAAAGCTCCGACGATCCGTCGGCCGGAGATTTCGTTTACAGGATCGAGAACCACGGATTGCCTCAAATGAGCATTTTCAATGGAAGCTCGAAGATATATCGATCCGGTCCGTGGAATGGGCGGAAATTCACCGGTTTCCCGATTGCGAACGACCCGATCTTCCACCCAGAGGCAGTTTTCCGCGACGGAAGGTTGGTTTCTATCTCCTACCCACACAACACCTCCTCTTACATGAGACTGACAATGAATTACACTGGCTTGCTCGAGCGCTACGTCGTCAATGGAAATAGAGATGGCTGGGCTCTCGCGTTTACTATACCGAGCGACGGTTGTGATAGTTATGCGGTGTGTGGTGCCAACACTGTGTGTAAATTTTATCAAACGCCTATGTGTGAGTGTTTGAGGGGATTCACGGCTAAATCGGGGAAAGGATGCAGTAGCGTTCCACCATTGGATTGTGGGAAGGAAGATGGATTCGTGAAGGTTGATCGTGTCAAGTTCGCGGATACATTGAGTTTTCGTGTGGAGAATAGCATGAATGCTGATGATTGCCGCGAGGAATGCTTGAGAAACTGCAGCTGCTCGGCTTATGCTGCTCCGTACTTCATTGATGAGAGGAATGGGTGTTTGATGTGGTTTGGGGACTTGGTTGATGTCAAGGAGCTTATTGGAGAAGTTGACACGGGGCCGAGTATGTATGTCCGTGTGCCTAATACAAAGCTAGGTAATGTTTTAGATCAAGGATTGATGCTCTGTTTTAGTGTGTTGATGATGCTTGACTCTGTGCTGTAATCATATGACAGATTGGAGGAAGTGGAAAGGTCGCGCAAAGCTCGTGTATATTGCAATGGTTGCCAGTTTTGGGGTGCTTGTTTTAATCTTAGGGATAACTGTGACTGTGAGGAGGAGAAGGAGGAGACGAGGTAATGTCTTGGTGATCCTTTCAGTTACATGATGCGTGTAGAGAATTGTATAAGAATCTGAAACATATGTATCACTCTTGCAGGAGCTTGTGACAAGGAAGGTGAGGATTTAGAGTTACCTCTGTTTGGTTTGAAAACCATTGCAGCAGCTACTAATGACTTCTCAGAGAAAAATTTGATTGGAGAAGGCGGTTTTGGTCCTGTTTATAAGGTAATGCACACTTATAATGAAATTGAATTTACTTTTTTGGGCATTCTTGTAAATGATTGTGCTGTTGTAGGGAAATTTATCAGCTGGGGTGGCAATCGCAGTGAAAAGGATGTCGAAAACTTCTGGACAAGGGCCTAAAGAGTTCAAAAATGAAGTTATTTTGATTGCTAAACTCCAGCACAGAAACCTTGTGAAAATTTTGGGATGTTGCAGTGAAGGAGAGGAGAAGATGTTAGTATATGAATACATGCACAACAAAAGCTTAGACTATTTCATCTTTGGTTTGTTTAAACATAGTTCATATTACATCTACTATATCCCAAGTAAACTAAGCATGTTACTTATCATGTTTTCTTCACTGCTTGCAGATAAGGATAGACGGGCGCTGCTGACTTGGCAGAAGCGGTTTGACATAATTATGGGGATTGCGCGAGGTCTTCTCTACCTCCACCACGATTCCAGGCTTAAAATCATCCATAGGGACCTGAAAGCAAGCAATATCTTGTTGGGTGAGAACTTGAATGCGAAGATCTCGGACTTTGGATTAGCTAGAATGTTTGAAGGTGATCAGACTATGGCAAGAACAGAGAGAGTAGTTGGGACATTGTAAGTCCCATTTCCTTTACAAGCTTTGATTATACAGTTTGCAGAAGTACATTCATTCATTTGTTTGCTAAACGAAGCTCGTTGCAGTGGCTACATGGCTCCAGAATACGCCTTTGATGGGAAATTCTCAGTCAAGTCGGATGTGTTTAGCCTCGGAGTTGTGATATTGGAGATAGTGAGTGGGAAAAAGAACAGAGGATTCAAGCATCCTTCTTGCTATCAGAACCTTCTAGAACAGGTGAAAACATACCCCATTTGTTTTCAATCTCTCCAGATTAGTGATGAATGTTGATATTTCCTTTGATCACAGGCATGGCTACTTTGGAATGAAAAGAGAGAGTTGGAGTTGATTGACGAATGCTACAATAGCTCATATGCTGAATGGCAAGTTCGGAGGTGCATTCAAGTCGGATTATTATGCGTTCAGAACGCAGCAGACGAGAGGCCGGTGATGCCGTCTGTGGTTCTGATGTTGAGCAGTGAGGATACAGTGTTGGCCCGGCCGAGGAAACCTGCTTTTTTCTTGAACACGAGCCCTAGTTTTTCGGAGAGGAATACGTTAAGAAGTAGTGAGGAATCCAGAAGTGGTTCCATAACTATAACTGAATTAGAAGGGAGGTAGTTGTTGACAGATATGAAATAGTTTTGCTTAAAAATTGATTGTAAATAGCTAATCCACACGGAATATAGTTCCATTTCTTATGGCCTAATTGTAGGAAGCCGTTTGATTTGGAGGATACAATAGATACGATTTATAGGATTGTCACACTTCAAATTCCCCCTTAACTCCCACTATTATATAGTGATGCGGAATACGTATTTCGTGGATATGACAAGTTGGTCTATTTATTTTATTGAGGCACATTTATGTTAGGCCGGCCTAACGTTAGGCCCGGCTAAATTAATATATAAATAATGAGACCGGCAACAATAATAGGGGGCGACAAACAACAAACGGCTCCGCCTTCGATTTTGATAATTAATATATAGATAATGAGAATGTATAGATATAACCATTTTCATAAAAAGGAGTTTTATAGCCACCTCTACAAATTATGAGTTTTATTTGGTTTGAAAATACTAAAATGCCTTGCATAAAAGTAAAATGCATACTATCCTCTTTTTTTTTATCCATAGATTTCATTTTAAAAGTACAAGTTATCTATAAATTTATAATTAATTATTAATTGGAGCACGGAAAGTGGTGGATTATTAGTCTATTTTATTAGCTTATATCTGGTTATTAATTAATCTTCTATATTATTTCTGTTAATTTAATAAGTATCAGGCCTTATATATTATATGGCCTTGAGTATTTAAATAGATTTTTTTGTAGATATTATAAGTAATATTTATGTTAGTTTGATACTCCCTCCGTCCCACGAAGCATTGAGGCGTATTCCTAATTAGGCCGTCCCACGAAGTATGAGGCATTTCTTTTTATGAGAACCTTTATTACTCACACACTTTTAAATATTATATATTTCTATCATCACTTTATACTACTTTTTTGACTCTCCTTAAATCTTGTGCCAAAAGAAACACCTCACACTTCGTGGGACGGAGGGAATAAGTATTATGCCTTAGTATATATTGTCTGGACTACACTCCTGCATGGGCCTCGAGTATTTACATAGATTTTTGTAGATTGCGTTGCTGTAGGGCCCCATTTTGAGGAGCGTTCTTGAGTTATCGATATTTTCTTTCTCCCATAATTACGTTCATTCTATAATAAATGTCCAGGCCCCATATAGTAAATACTAATGCAACCCATTTCCACACTTAGATGAGGATCACATATAGTCATAGAAGAAAGGTTCCTGCTTTGAAATTTTTATAGCTTCAGTGGACTTGGAATTTTTCCACACTACAAGTCTCTCAAGTCACCGTTTCGGTTTCACACCATATAGCCATAGATTATGAATCTATGATGTCTTCATTCTTTGGTAGATATTGTGATTTGATTCCAGTTCTTATACAATATTTACTCTCTCCCGATCTCTATTTTACGTAGAGAAAATGGTGAAAGAAGAAGCAGCAATGCTATTGTTGTTGTTGTTGGGATCATTATACCTCAGAATCTGCTCTGCTTCCACTCTCAACAGATCCACCATTGATGAGTTCTCTCTTTTAGCCATCAAAAAACACATAAATTCCGACATGTTGGCTAAGAACTGGTCACATGAAACCTCTTTCTGTAGCTGGATTGGTGTTCTTTGCAGCACGAGGCACCCGGGAAGAGTGATGAGCTTAGATCTCTCGAACATGGATTTAGGAGGGAGCATTGCCAGAGAAATCGGCAACCTCTCATTCCTCACATTCTTGAATATCAGCAGCAACGATTTCAGCGGTTTCATCCCTGCTGAAATGGGGCAGTTGAGACGCCTTCGCGTGCTAGACATGGCCTTCAACCGGTTGCACGATGGCATTCCTGAGAGTGTTGGATTGTTGAGGAGATTGGAGTTGTTAAACCTCAAAAACAATTACTTGAGTGGAGATATTCCGACGAGTTTATCCACATGCGTCCAACTCTCTAGACTCGACCTGTCTTACAACAATCTCACTGGAAGTATTCCACATTCATTTGGAAACCTCTCGCGGCTTCAGCGACTCAAGCTGAAAGGCAATCAGTTGGCAGGCATGTTTCATGATTCTCTCTTAATTCGACAACCTCAAGGGTCATTATATAATTAATTAGTGTCGGAATACTACATCTGTTTCAGGGGAACTACCATCAACAATCTTTAAGATATCCTCTCTGTTGCGTCTTGATGCGAGTGAGAACAGATTGTCTGGAAACCTTCCAAATGATATCTCTGCACCAAAGCTTGAAGAATTACGGCTTTATACAAATCAATTTGAAGGAGAGATACCTTCAGCACTGATGCGTTGCCATTCTCTAGAAGTGCTATCTCTGGCCTACAACGAACTCGAAGGAGGTATCCCAACTGGATTCAAGAACTTATCCAAAATTCAATTTGTTAGTTTGGCTAGTAACAAACTTGGGGGCATGATTCCTCCTTTAGTTGGATATCTTTCAAAGTTGGAGGTGCTTGAAGTTTCTTTCAATGGTTTCCAGGGGACAATACCTCAAGAAATTGGACAACTATCCAATTTAAAAGTTTTGGCTCTTTCCTTTAATAGGCTAAATGGTGAAGTACCCAAATCTGTTTTCAATCTATCAAGGTTAGAAGAGCTTTCTCTTGCATTCAACAACTTCTCAGGCAAACTTCCGTCTTCTATAGACACGAGCTTGCCCAACCTCAACTCTCTCAATCTTGTAGGAAATCGTTTCCATGGAAGGATTCCTAGCTCCGTATCAAATCTCTCCAGCCTCATTCTATTCCAGATTGGTGATAACTCCTTCACTGGAGTTATACCAATAGATCTTGGGAATTTGCATCAACTAGAATGGATAAACTTGTATAACAATCAGTTCGCCAATAACATATCCTTGCCGGAGCAAGACTTCCTTTCTCCCTTGACAAGTTGCAGGTACCTGAGTCGAATAGACGTATCAGGTAATCCCATAACAGGAGTCCTTCCCAAATCCTTAGGCTCCACCAACCTGTCTGCATCTCTTGAGGTTCTCAATCTTGAATCTTGCAGAATAATAAGCCCACTCCCTGATGAGTTGGGGAACTTAAGCAACCTGGCCACGCTAGGGAACTTAAGCAACCTGGCCACGCTAGTCCTTTCAAACAACGGCTTGACAGGATTCATCCCAACGGCACTGGGACATTTGAATAATATGCAGCAGTTGTATATCAAAGGTAATAAGCTGAAGGGGTCTATCTCACAAACTTTGTGCAATCTCACAAAATTGTACTCTATAGATTTTTCAGAAAACTATTTTTCTGGACCAATACCGGGGTGTTTAGGGGACCTTCTTCTACTGAAAGAAATTAATTTGGCCAGCAATGCATTCAGTTATGATATTCCACCATCTTTATGGCTTAGTGGGCGTATTGAGAGGATAAATCTGTCTAACAATTTCATTAATGGTTCTTTGCCTCAAGAGGTTGGGTCTATGAGGAGCCTGATAGAATTGGATCTATCTGGGAATAAGCTCTATGGAGAAATTCCAGACACAATTTGAAAGCTTCAAAATCTAGTCACTCTATCATTGTCAAATAACAAACTATATGGCCCATTGAGGACATCTTTTTCTGAGTTAAAGGGGTTGGTAAACTTAGACTTGTCTAGGAACAATCTCTCAGGTTCAATTCCCAAGTCTTTTGAGGTACTCACATATCTAAAGTACTTCAATGTTTCCTTCAATGAGCTCAGTGGTGAAATTCCAGATGGAGGGGCTTTTGCGAACTTTACGTCAGATTCCTTCTTAGGTAATCAAGGTTTGTGTGGAGCACCGCGATTCAAAGTGGAGGGGTGTAGAAGGAGCGTTCACAGACCTTCAAGAAAGACCCAAGTCCAACATCTCAAATATATACTACCTGCCATAATAATAAGCTCAGTACTTGTTGCTGCCTTTTTTGTGTTGTTAATTAGGAGAAATCGTTATGTGAATCCATCTTCATCAGATGTTACTCCTATACTTGAGCATAGAAGGATTTCATATTATGAAATCCTACATGCCACCAACAACCTTGGTGAAGGCAACTTGATTGGTATAGGAAGTTGTGGCTCAGTTTACAAGGCATGCTTCTCTGATGCAATTGTTGCTGCTGTGAAGGTGTTTGATTTCGATGTACAAGGCGCCCTCACGAGCTTTGACACGGAATGTGAAATACTGAGCAGCATACGCCACAGGAATCTTGTGAAGGTCATAACATCTTGCTCAAACCTTGAATTTAAGGCTCTGGTGTTGGCTTTCATGCCCAATGGGAACCTCGGAAAATGGCTCTACTCTGCAGATTGCACATTGAACATTTTCCAGACATTGGAAGTAATGGTAGATGTGGCTACTGCTTTAGAGTATTTACACGACGGCTATTCATCATTCCCCGTTGTGCACTGTGATTTGAAGCCCCAAAATGTCCTTCTAGACGAAAACATGGTTGCGCATGTAGGCGACTTTGGCATTGCCAAGCTTCTAACACAAGAACAGAGAGTGCATCGGACCAAAACTTTAGGCACCATCGGATACATGGCACCAGGTAAACCCCCTGATACATCGGATACAAAGCTTCTAATACTTTATTTCTTATTTATATACTCAATCATATGTATTGTTAGTAAGATCCTTCACTGAAAGTAAACCCCCTCTTTGTAGAGTATGGGTCAGAAGGATTGGTGTCAACCACGGTGGATGTTTACAGCTACGGGATTTTGCTTATGGAAATTTGTTCGAGGAAGAAGCCAACAGATGAGATGTTTTTTGGAGAGTTAACGATGAGGAAGTGGATGCAAGAATCGTTCCCTAATTCTGTGATGCATGTTGTTGATAATGAACTATTAAAAATGGATGTTGGACGTAAAAGAGTTGAATATGGAAGTAGCTTTACATCAATTATTGAACTAGCTCTAGAATGCACAGAAGATATGCCTGTAGAGAGGCCTACTATGAAAAATGTGCTAGCGAGGATCAAGAAGATCAAGTCCAACCTATCGCAAGGAAACTAGAAAGTTAGCATCTGCCTTCGATTGAGAGATGAGACTTGCATGATTTATAGATGGCTCTACTCTGCTGATTGCTCATTGAACATGCAGTTATTGGATGTCTATTTTGTTGTAGCTATATGATTTATAGATGTGATGTGTGTGTATTATATATGGTGAAGTACTTTTTGTTAACGAAACAATAAGAATAATTGGTAGCAAATCTACTTTTATTCCTATAAGAAGTCAATCTTTGTCAATGTAAGGACATTGTGTATTTTTACAAGGAAAACAGAGAGTTGAAGGTGATGGATTCTTTAATATGTGTATAACTCTTGCAAGAGCTCGTAAGAAGGAGAATGAGGATTTAGTGTTGCCTTTATTTTCTCTTGAAAAAACATTGCAGCAGCTACTAATTATTATTTTTCAAATAAAAATTTGATTGGAGAAGGCGGTTTTGGCCTTGTTTATAAGGTAATGCTCTGTTTCAGTGTCAAGTCGGATGTGTTTAGAGTGGGAGTTGTAATAGTGAGTGGAAAAAAGAAGAGAGGATTCAAGCATCCTTCTAGCTATCAGAACCTTCTAGAACAGGTGAAAACATACCCCACTTATTTTCTTTGAAACATAGTGATGAGTATTGAGATTTGTCCCAATAATATGGTAGTCACTTTTGCAATAGTCTCCAAACAATGTGAATAATGGTAGTGTTTTTTTGAGATATTAAGAGACTTTGGTAATTTGACCATAGAGATAGTTGCGGAATACGTCCAAGTGCTCTCTTTCACATGAGGAAAAGATTCAATTATGGAGTTATAAGAAAAAGAAATAAACAAGTGGTCTTCATTTAAAGTTTCCAACTTTCACATTCGCAACCCTCCTTGTGTATTAAATTTAGTTTTGCTCAAACCAAATTTGCAATTTGTTGTTGATTTTAATTTAAATATAGAATTACATTTATTTAAATAAAATTAATATTATAAAGATATAATTATGATTTCGGTTCAAGTTTGAGAATATATATACATTACTCCATCCAAATTCAAGTTCCATTACCATTCCGTCCCCATCGACACTTCGGTTCGATTTAGTTATCTGAATTCCGAATATTTTGTTAAGGGATATTTACTTTGAGTAATACGATGGATAGATTATAGATAAACAATTCAAGACTGTTACTTTAATTGAGTGACCAATTTTGAACTTATGTGTCTATTTTATTTTTCAAATACTCAATTCTACATTTTATAAATCTATTAGAACCCAACGTACTGAACATATTTTTCCAATTTAAGTCAATCCGTCGGCAAATTAGATAATTTAAATATATTTTGTTTATAAAATCTAGTAAATATAAATTATTCAGTTCAAAATAGTCTACCCTAAATCAATAGTCAATACTCCTTCCAGCAATAACTTCTTTCTGAAGGATAATTATTATTTATATAGAACTTTTAAATGGCAATTGGCAAGTCGGAAATGGAATATTTGATGAATAATTGAATACAGGAAATAATCTCAAAAAAAAAAAAAAAAAAAAAAAACCATCTTGAAATGTGGTGAGAAACTGCACACTCAACCAGCCATGTCACACCATATCTGCAATTGACTGGTCAAACCAAAAACAGCTCTCTACTTAATAATTGATATTTTCCTGCTATAATGAAGCAATACCTATATGAAAGCAAGTAAAAACATTGACCAATTGTATTCTGGAAAAATAAATAATAATGTGACCAATTTTTCCACACTTGTTGAGGATCATAAGAGACTTCGAAAATTGTATAACTTTGGTGGATATGAAGTTCTGAACATGGAAATAAAGATACATTTAAGAAATAATTGAACTTTATTTAATAGTATGAGATAGTATAAGACAATTATCCAAAGATTATTCTTTGTTATGTCTCTAAAGTCAAGGTCTTCTTGTCTTTTCCTATCAGTTAGTGTGGGACTATGTCCATCCATTTCTCACCATATGCCCATTTTTTTGTCACAAAAGCAATAAAGGCGTAGAATTTATCATGTGCTTCGAGATTTCCAGTTCATATAGAGATTTATTTTCTTTCTCTTTCTCTTAGATTTTACATTGAAAAAATGGTGAAAGAGGCAACATTAATGCTATTGTTGTTGGTATCATTATACCTGAGAATCTGTTGTGCTTCCACTCTCAACAGATCCACCATAGATGAGTCCTCTCTTCTAGCCATCAAAAAACAAATAAATTCTGACATGTTGGCTAAGAACTGGTCACATGAAACCTCTTTCTGTAGTTGGATTGGTGTTATTTGCAGCACGAGGCACCCGGGACGAGTGATCAGCTTAGATCTTTCGAATATGGATTTAGGAGGGAGCATTGCCAGAGAAATCGGCAACCTCTCATTCCTGACGTCCTTGGATATCAGCATCAATGATTTGAGTGGCTTCATCCCTGCTGAAATCGGGCAGTTGAGACGCCTTCGTGTGCTAGACATGGCGCTCAACCGGTTGCACGATGGCATTCCTGAGAGTGTTGGATTGTTAAGGAGATTGGAGTTGTTAAACCTCACAAACAATCACTTGAGTGGAGATATTCCAACAAGTTTATCAACATGTGTCCAACTCTCCACACTCGACTTGTCTTGGAACAATCTCACTGGAAGAATTCCACATTCATTTGGAAACCTTTCACAGCTTCAGACACTTATACTGGGAAGTAATCAGTTGGAGGGTATGTTTCATGCTTCTGTGTTAATTAGTTCCCCTTAAGTAGTAGGGTGCATATATAATTAATTAGTGTTGGAATACTAAATCTGTTTCAGGGGAACTACCATCAACAATCTTCAACATATCTTCTTTGGTGTATCTTGATGTGGGTATAAACAGATTGTCTGGAGGCCTTTCGAGTCATATGTGCAATACACCAAAGCTCGAACACTTGCGGTTATACTCGAATCAATTTGAAGGAGAGATACCTTCAGCGCTAATGCGTTGCCATTCTTTAGAAAGGCTATCTCTGGGGTACAACAAACTCGAAGGAAGTATCCCAACTCAACTCTGGAACTTAACCAAAATCCGGCTTGTTGATTTGAGCCGTAACACATTACTTGGCGGCATCATTCCTCCATTAATTGGCAATGTTTCGGAGCTGGTGCTGTTTGATATTTCTGACAGCAGTTTCCAGGGGACAATACCTAAAGAAATTGGGAAACTGTCCCGTTTAACATATTTGGTTCTTTCCACGAATATGCTAAATGGTGAAGTGCCACAATCTGTTCTCAATCTCTCCAGGTTAGAAGAACTTTGGCTTGGATTCAACAATCTAGAGGGAAGATTTCCGTCTCCTATACACACGAGCTTGCCCAACATCAAGTTTCTCGATCTTGCAGGAAATCGTTTCAATGGAAGGATTCTTAGCTCTGTATCTAATCTCTCCATGCTTATTCTATTTCAGATAGGTGGTAACTCGTTCACCGGAGATATACCAATAAATCTTGGGAATTTGCATGAGCTAGTAAAGCTAAGTTTGGATAACAATCAGTTCACCAATAACATATCCAAGCCCGAGCAAGACTTTATTTCTTCCTTGACAAACTGCAAGTACCTGACGCATATGGACGTATCAGGTAATCCAATTACAGGAGTCCTCCCGAAATCCTTAGGTTCCACCAATCTGTCTGCATCTCTTCAGGTTTTCGCTGCTCGATCTTGCAGAATAATAGGCCTGCTCCCCAATGAGCTGGGAAACTTGAGCAACTTACTCGAGCTCTCCCTTGGAGAAAACGACTTGACAGGACTCATCCCAACGGCGTTGAGAAATTTGAACAATTTGCAGGAGTTGTATATCGGAGGTAATAAGCTGAAGGGTTCTATCTCACATGTCTTGTGCAATCTCACAAAATTGTACTCGGTAGATTTTTCAAAAAACTATTTTTCTGGACAAATACCAGAGTGTTTAGGGGAACTTCCTCTACTGAGCAAAATTAATTTGGCCAACAATGCATTCGGTTTAGATATTCCATCATCTTTATGGCTTGGTGGGCGGATTGAGAGGATGAATATGTCTAACAATTTCCTTAGTGGTTCTTTGCCTCAAGAGGTTGGGGATACCAAGAGCCTAATAGAGTTAGATCTATCTGGGAATAAGCTCTTTGGAGAGATTCCAGACACAATTTCAAAGCTTCAGAATTTAGTCACTCTGTCATTGTCAAATAACAAACTAGATGGCCCATTGAGCAATTCTTTTTCTGAGTTGAAGGGGTTGGTATACTTAGACTTGTCCAGGAACAATCTCTCTGGTCTAATTCCCAAGTCTTTGGAGGCACTCACCTATCTGAATTACTTCAATGTTTCCTTCAATGAGCTCAGTGGTGAAATTCCAGGTGGAGGGGCTTTTACAAATTTTACGTCAGAGTCCTTCTTGGGTAATCAAGGTTTGTGTGGAGCACCGCGATTCAAAGTGGAGGGATGTAGAAGGAGCGTTCACAGACCTTCAAGAAAGACCCAACATCTCAAATATACACTACCTGCCATAATAATAAGCTCAGTACTTGTTGCTGCCTTTTTGGTGTTCTTAATTATGAGAAATCGTTCTGTGAATCCATCTCCATCAAATGTTGCTCCTATACTTGAGCATAGAAGGATTTCATATTATGAAATCCTTCATGCCACAAACAACCTTGGTGAAGGCAACTTGATTGGTAGAGGAAGTTCTGGCTCAGTCTACAAGGCATGTTTCTCGAATGCAATGGTTGCTGCTGTGAAGGTGTTTGATTTCGATGTACAAGGCGCCCTCACGAGCTTTGACATGGAATGTGAAATACTGAGCAGCATACGCCACAGGAATCTTGTCAAGGTCATTACGTCTTGCTCAAACCTTGATTTTAAGGCGCTGGTGCTGGTTTTCATGCCCAATGGGAACCTCGGAAAATGGCTCTACTCTGCTGATGGCTCATTGAACATTTTTCGGTCATTGGAAGTAATGGTAGATGTGGCTACTGCATTAGAATATCTACACAACGGGTATTCATCATTCCCCATTGTTCACTGTGATTTGAAACCCCAAAATGTCCTTCTAGATGAAAACATGGTTGCACATGTAGGCGACTTTGGTATTGCCAAGCTTCTAACACAAGAACAGAGAGTGCATCGGACCAAAACTTTAGGTACCATCGGATACATGGCACCAGGTAAACCAATTCTCCTGCCCAACTCTTTCTATTTTTTATTCTTTATTTATGATTTATATAGTCAATCATATGTATTGTTAGTAAGATCCTTCACTGAAAGTAAACCCCCTTTTTGTAGAGTATGGGTCAGAAGGATTGGTGTCAACCATGGTGGATGTTTACAGCTACGGGATTTTGCTTATGGAAATTTGTTCGAGGAAGAAGCCAACAGATGATATGTTTTTTGGAGAGTTAACGATGAGGAAGTGGATGCAAGAATCGTTCCCTAATTCTGTGATGCATGTTGTTGATAATGAACTATTAAAAATGGATGTTGGACGTAAAAGAGTTGAATATGGAAGTTGCTTTACATCGATTATTGAACTAGCTCTAGAATGCACTGAAGATATTCCTGTAGAGAGGCCTACCATGAAAAATGTGCTAGAGAGGATCAAGAAGATCAAGTCGAACCTATCGCAAGGAAAGTAGAGTGTTAGCATCTACTCTAGACTGGGCCGGAGATGAGTCTTGTCGTTGCATTCAGTTATTGAAGGTCTATTTTGTTGCAGCTATATGATTTATAGATGTTATGTGTGTGTATTATGTAAGGTGAAGTACATTTAATTTGTTAACGAAACAATAAGAATAATTCGTAGCAAATCTACTTTGAATGTGTATTTTTGCAAGGAAAACAGTGAGTTGATGGTGATGGATTCGAAACATGTGTATAACTGTTGCCACAGATGGTAAGAAGGAGAATGAGGATTTGGAGCTGCCTTTTGTTGCTCTTAAAAAACTATTGCATTTGCTACTAATAACTTTTCAAATGAAAATTTGATTGGAGAAGGCGGTTTTTGTCTTGTTTATATGGTAATGCTCTGTTTCAGTGACAGGAGATGTTGAGAAATTGATGGTAAATATCCAATCTTTATTTGACCCAGTCCTAGAGTTTTTTCTTTTTAGCAAATATATATATATTCCATTGTTCCAATAATATGTAGTCAAAATTACAATAGTCTCCTAACGATGTGAATAATGGTACTGTTTTTTGAGGTATTAAGAGACTTTAAGAATTGGAACCATCTGATTGTGAGTTATTGGATAGCGCGATAAAAAGAAAAGAAAAAAAAGAAATAAACAAGTGGTCTCCATTATTTGGATGGACTCGATTCACAATTCAATTTTGGAATAATGCTACATAAGATTAGTCAATGCCTCACCCTATAAGAAATTAATCTTAAATAACTTCGGGCCACTTTAATCTTAAGTAATTTGAGGCTAATTTAGCCTTGCCCAACCAAACACCACTTTAATAGAATAAATAGATAAAAACAATTCAAGTCCGTTATTTTAATTGATTGATCAATTTTGATCTTATTTAATTAATTATCTTATTTTTCAAATATTCTATTCTATTATCATATGTAGGAATGGCAATGGGTCGGGTACCCACCCATTATGCATTTCCCAAATCCAAACCCGTCTAAAATTTTCAAACCCAAACCCGACCCAAACCCGTCACGGGTATTAACTTTAAGACCCATACCCGACCCGAACCCATTGGGTAATACCCGCTAATTACCCACCCAAACCCGTTTATATTTATAAAATAATTAAATATGAACTATCATGATATTTATAC
>JAYJMF010000066.1:2397162-2451971 GCA_036873715.1 Salvia sclarea
ATAATTTTGTCACAAAACAATAATCTACCCAATAATATAGATTACAATTTTAATTGTATATATATGATTATTTATTTGTTATAAGCGCATAGTCTTCAAGTTACATATACTCCTTACTTACGCTCATCATTTATTTTTCGCAACATTATTAATAAAGTTGCTGAAAGTGGTAAGACCCACTAGATTTAATATTTTTTTAAGATAAAAGAAATTTATTTTTCTAAACGAACCAAATCAAATGAGACAACTCTAAATGTAATATGTGCCTCGTCAAATAGAACAAAAGAAATATATGTTAAATAATTTTTGGTAAAGTGTCCAGCCCGATGGGCCAGCACGAATGGGTTAGGATTAGGGTTAGGGCCGGAAAATTTTAGTCCGAAATTTTTTTAGCCTGAATAGCCCGACAACCCGATAGGGTTGACTCGAAACCTGATGGGTTGACCCGATTGACATCTCTAGAAATAACTAAGTTCGTTGGGACCGTCCAAAAAAAAATATCGCTCATGTAATCATGTTCGTTGGGACAGATAGAATATATGTATATAATCATTTTATATTATTATCTTCCAATTCTTCTTAAATTCTGTATCTAAATCAAGTGAACCAATTGCTGCAATAAATTAAATCATCCAATCAATGAAAAAAAAAAAAAACTAGTATACCCTAATCCTTTGTTCATCTTCAGTCATTGAAAAACCTTTGCCTCACTGCGGTTTTGTAGCAAATTCACAAACCAAACGACGACTGCTTAGGGTGGTGGTGGTACGTTGTAGTCCACAGAAACCAGCAAGAAGCACAGGATCGAGCGCGGTACAGAACATTGATTGGCGGGAAGATGTGCCCTGCCAACCAAGCACCGACACGTGGCCGATCCGACGCATTCTGTTTGCTTATGACATGTCACGAGTGGGTCAGGTGGTGCAGGCGTACGTACGCCAGTGCCAATAGATTCTTGGACCGTACAACTCGCCTCAGCAGTGCCAGCCTGGACTCCACCGCATAAATATGAGCGATTCTCTTTATTCCGACTTGGCGGAGGAGAGGGAATAGAAACTTGAAAAGGAGCTTTTATTTGGTGCTTCGCAGTTGTCGAAACAAATTTTGGTGTACCTATAACTTTTATAAGATTCATGAGTAAAACCAAAATTCACACAAAATTTGTGTATTTTGATGCCAAGAACCCTATAATTAATATAAGTAGCACATTTGTAAGCATTCTTAGATTTTAGATCTTATTAAATGATGGACAAATATGCAAATACACCCTTAAATATTTTTGCGAAGAGCAAATACACCCCTAATGTTTGATTTGGATCAATTGCACACTCAACATTTGGAAACTCGGGCAAAAAGGCCGCTACCTTTTAACGGAAAATTAACGGTGTTAAAAAATATTGATTTTTGTTTATTTATTAATTTATTTTTTATTTGCACATTTAAAAAATTTATTTTCATGTATTTATTTATTAAAGGTGCAATACACCCTTAATTTTTTCAAGTAATTTTATTTTTCATTTTATTTTATTTTATTGACAAAAAAGTAATTTTATTTATTTGTTAAAAATAAGTTAGAAAATATTTAAAGGTGTATTTGCATTTTTAATAAATAAATAAATAAATGAAAATCATTTTTTTAAAGGTGTAAATAAAATTTAAATAAATAAATAAAATTAAAATCTAATTTTTTTAACACTGTTAACTTTCCGTTAAAAGGTAGGGGCCTTTTTGCCCAGGTTTTCAAACGTTGAGAGTGCAATTGATCCAAATCAAACGTTAGGGGTGTATTTGCTCTTCGCAAAAACGTTTAAGGATGTATTTCAGTTAAATTAATAATTAAGGTATATATATAATTATAATTATTATTACTCTTTAGTCCATAGTATCTGATCAATAAGTATTAATGTAGTATCTGATCAATAGTATTAATGTAATACTTAATCATACTCAATAGTCCCCTTTCTTGTTGAAGGAGCATTGAATCCTTCCTCATTACACAACTACTTAATTCTATGGAATCTACTCAAAATAAACCAAGGTGTATAGAAAAGGTGTGTCGATGTATATTATTTTTAAATGCAAATTCTCAGGGATTTCATAAAGTATATAAAACAAACTTTTCTGTTACACACTCCAAACTAGATGAATTTGAAATTAAACACATAAAATAAGATATTTCAGTAAAGGTACATATAGACTTTCAGCAATCATAAATTAACTAGTTGTCACTTTCAGTTGTAAGATTTATGATTGACGTTGGATTAATTGAATAGTGTTTAAGTTATTATATTTTGATACAATAATTGTTATATACACAATGATGTAATATTCTGCAAATATTAATTTATATATACTGAATTCCTAGCATTTTCAAATCCTTAATTTAAATATTCTGTTAAGAAACCTCAGGCTCAGGCTCCATTGGTACTGTGGGCGCTTAGAACTTGGACTGCATTGGTAACTTTACTACTGAGAAACAATTTGGGGGCCCAATATATATTTATGCTTATTTTGGTCCAAAATAAACGGGGTAAAGGATTATTACGCCAAAAATAACTCACCATGCATTGGTTCTTTTATTTTCTACAAATTTTGTGTGAGAGATATAGATCCATATCCATAGTTCATGATACATTTGTAATTATAAATATCAGTAAAATTACAAATATGTCACGAAGAGAAGAGTACGTTTGACCCCGAATTTAACCCATCTCAAAGTGAAATGATTTCACAAAACTTTTTGTATTTTCTTTTCGATTTTCACATTTTAAAATTTTAGATATTCTTAGCCATTAGGCCCATTACTAATGTCATAGTTGAGTAAAACTATGGCTGGTCGGACGAGTTAAATTATTCCGTGATAAACTTAATACGAACAACTGAAAATTACTTTAATTTTGTTTACCTACTTTTCATGAAAGGAGTCTGATAAAATAATCGATTTTAATCAAATGTTTTAAAGTAAACAAAATATTAAATTCCAAATTGTATATTTCAAGTGTTTTATAATTGTTGAGTTCCTTCGAGCCCATCAGCATTTTAGCCGGATCGGTGCTAAGTAGCGGCGAGATTCGGATTCGTCGGAGATTTGCAAGTGAAAGAGATATGAGGAATGGAAAGTATAGAGATCGTATTTAGTAAAAATGAGGATCAACCAAAACTTACTTACAAATGAAGTTATACGCTATATATGAAATACATTTAGGGTAAAATAGTAATTTCGAGTTTGTCCGTATAGGGGAAATTTCGTCTTCTCAGGTCTGCAGACTGCCACGTGTGAGGGCATTCTAGTAAATTTCCAAGCTGGCTTGAGAAACAATCCTGTAAACCGCCGCTTTATACGTTAGCCGAGCCCATGCCTTTTCAGTGAGAATATTCAGTGGTCCCTCACCGAGAAGGCCCCACGTGTTGATATGCATAGATAACAAATCTTCTGCGTTTCTGTGGGTCTGTGGGTCTCCCAATCTGGCTTTTCTCGTCTCTATGTCAGGCCATTTCTTGAGTACAGTCTTGGCCTTGTGGAGATTGGGTCGATTCTCCGCAAGCTTGGGCCTACATTACTTTGAACATCCTTATCTCTGAAGATCCATGACTTTAGCTTGGGCCTACATGACTTTGAACATCCTTTTGTCTTTAATTGATGGAGGGTGGTGTAAACCATCCTCATCAATAGTTATAACAATTCAAAATTTTAGAGGAATATATAATCTTTTAAGTCAATCGCAAGTTCACAACAAATGCAAAATATGATCAACGGTTTAGGTTTTTCTTAAAGAGATAGATCACTCGTGGCAAGCATGTAAGAACAAAATCTAGATATTTCTAATAAAAGACATTAGTTTGATAAAGATTCATTATCAGTAAAGTCTCCATACTTGAAAATAATATATGTGGTACACTCAAATCTATAGAGGCATTGCTGATGTTCGAATCTATATAATATATAATAACAGCTCCGGGCCGTTAAAAATAGTAAGTTTAATTTTTCATTATTTTCCTACTTCTGTTTTTCAAAAATAATTCTAATAAATATTTTATTGAATATTCAATAAATAACTTGACTTATTTAGATTTAGTTTTAATTTTGTTGAAACTTATAAGGTATTAATTAACCGGTTAATGTAATATTTATCATTAGCGCAATTTAAGTTATTAGTCTAAATTAGCCGATTCAATTTTCAACCATAAACTTGACGGTCATTAAGTCATTTCTATTAGAAAATGAAACTTTTCTAGATTTAGCTTTTTTGTATTTCAAACTTGGGGTATTAATTAATTGTTTAATAGAATTTATATAATTAACGTGATTTATGTTATTAGCCTAAATTAACTAATCCAATTATCAACTATAAAAGTGGCGGCCATTTTCTCTTAGAGGATGAGACCTGTTTTAGTTTATTAACTTTTTGTTAGAGTTCATATAGTGAAAAACATAAGCCAAGTTTTCATTTGCATCAATAGATTAGATATGCAACTCCAAATTCATTGGTGACGAGGATATTGTGGAATTGTGCAACCATCATGCACAATTCTTAAAGCGAGGTCCATTTTTTATGATAATCCTTTTTTAGCTAATTCATCCGTTTATCGTTACCTGATGTCGTTCAAAATATTTGTAGGAGCATCTCGATCGATAACATCTCAAAAAATGATTATATCGAATTTAGTTTAAGCCATTGCAGCGCACGTGGGAATTGTGTGGTTAGCTTAATGGGACTTCACATGTAATGTTGAAACATATGTAATGAAATTATCTTCCCAAAGCAAATTAGGCATGGGACTATGGGAGAATTCAGTTTCATTCATATTTTGTTTTTGTATTAGCTTGTCGATGTAAAATAGCTACCATATTAGATTTGATTAGCTAAATTGTTAAATTGTTGAAAAAATATAAAGTGATACGTCAATGTTACAATGTACCAATATATATATCTATCAAGAACATGTAAGAACTATTTTTAAATATATTTAAGTTGACACTCTTATACTATTTAATAACAACACGGATTCTATATATGATAAGTTCATTTTTATTCATTTGTGAGCTATTATGTAAGTTTTTAGTTATTCATTTATTATATAAATATACTAATTTTTTGTATATAACTAATATGAGATATTTCATGTTTTTATCATGCTTAAGTTAGACACTCACAAAGCTATCGTCAATTGGGTATTGTTAATTTGTATTTATATATAGATGTATAGTATGCTTCCAACTTATTTTTTAACACACGAAATTTTAGTAGTAGAAATTTTGTTAGAATGAATCTTACTAAATACGTTGTATTGATTATTATAAGAATATGCAATGAAGCTCTTTTTGTTGTTTGTTTCTTTTTTCTTGATGAGTCATGATCAGAATAAACTTTCATAGTATATATGGCTCAAACGTCATCTTCCATCAAAGAAAATGGATCGATTTCAAATAAGTTTTGCATACACTACAATTATTTTTTCATGTATGCTTATGAAGTATCTACGTGAGATATATTTTAATTTGATTTCAATTCTAATATTATTTGAAATTTGAAATTGCATTATAATTTTTGTTGGACGTGATGAGAATTCTAATATCACATGTCCTTTTGAAATTTTGATTAGTGAAGTAACAATTTTATATATATTGTAATCATGTAATTATTTGTTGAAAAATATACTATCAATGTTTTTGATTTCTTTACCCACTTTTTTTTTCGATTTGTTATTGGGTCAGTTTGAATTCTTTCAACTTTTTTCCTTAGAATTAATTTTTTTTTTTGGTAAAATTTACATTTTTTTTATTTTTTGTTTGTTATTTTGAACTTGTTTATGCTTACAAATTATAGGTAATATACATTAATCGGTCTTGTTATTATTAACATGTTTATGTTTATGTTTATTTCATAGTGTTATAATTTTCATTAATTGATCACTGTGTATCATGATAGTTCATATTTAATTATTTTATAAATTTAAACGGGTTTGGATGGGTAATTAGCAGGTATTACTCAATGGATGCGCATCGAATTTGGATCATAAAGTTAATATTTGTGACGGATTTGTGTCGAGTTTGAGTTTAAAAATTTTAGACGAGTTTGAATTTGAGAAATGGGTGGGTACTCGACCAATGGTTATGGGATCCTAAATTTGCCGCGTATTAATCGAAAAATAAAAATAAAGTTTATGTGTTGTATTGAGCCTGGACTGATGACTACCGGGTCTCTAATTCACAAATGCAATTCTGATAATTTTGAAACCCCCAATTCTGAAACCCTCGTCTACTCCGACACTCCCGACGGACTTCTCTCCCTGCTGCACCCACCAACTCCTCGGCCTCTGGCCCTAACCACGGGGCCGTAACTTCATCACGGCTTCAAGACCATCTGGAAATTGATGTTCACGGCTGTAGGTTCTTTTTTCTCGTATCATGACAATTTATCTCGAACTTCGTATTTTTCTTCCAAAATTATTTGCTCGTGCAAATTTGTTGTAAGTACACGAGGGTTGTTGTCTCATTCGTGAGCTCTTCTAAGGCATGCATTTCTGGTTACCTTGTCTGATCATCTGGAAGTCTCGATTTCATTTGAGAATCGCGAATTTTATATTTCTACAGATTTTGGCCTTTACTTATTGATTTGAAGAGTCTAGAAAACTTCTCATCTCCAGTGAGATCAATATTATTAAGAGAGAGAGAAAGATAATTTCTTTTCTTCCGGAAATCTGGAATGATAAATACTGTACACGCACATATGCACTCTGGAATTTTGTATAATCTGGAGACTCTCTTGAAAAAGAAACCGAGAAACTGAACTCAAATGGATTGGTTCGATCGGTTACCTTAGTACAATAAATTCGGTTTGTATATATAAAAATCTGGGTCATGCTGTTCGGAAGATTGTTCAGTCAAAACTGACATAGTAAACCGACTGCCCATTGCAAGAATGGACCACTAGCGCTGTTATGTTTTTCTATTTCTTGGGTGCGCTTACATTGTGTATTGGGATATCAGGTGAGATGGCTAATCCTCAGAACGTTGAGCTGGAAGCAGCGAAGTTTCTTCATAAACTCATCCAGGAGTCTAAAGATGAACCTTCCAAATTGGCTACAAAGCTCTATGTGGTGTGTCAAAATTTTCCTGTTAACACATATAACAGCCTTATTTAATTCTCTATGCCTATATGTGATTGATATGGACATCATATGTTGGGTCAAACAGATTTTGCAGCACATGAGGTCTAGTGGGAAAGAAAATTCCATGCCTTATCAAGTCATATCAAGGTAAGATGCCCACTATATTGTAAATGACAGACTAATTTAGCCTGTTACATCGCAATCTTTAATTGCTTATTAGCTCATTTAATATGCTAGAGACCGATACTTCTAACTTTTTTTAGTAAAAGCACCTAACAAAAAATTATGTGCTTGTGTATGCATATATTCTATAGATGCTGTAGTGTTTTACCGAGCAAATTTTTAAATTTTCTTGGGCCAAGGTTGAGCCTAGGCCCAATAGTGCGTGTTGGAATAGTTTAACCAAACAATAGACAATCCTAGTTTGAATGTCATGAGCTGTGGCATTGCCTTAAAAATAGAAATGAAATATATCTGTTTTTCTTTGAAATTTCTGTATGTCACATAAGCTTTCAAAACATCCTCTTGATAACTTTTTTTTTTTTAAAGTAATAATTTAGTTTTTGATGCTTTGTTAGTTTGTAGTAGAACATATCCAACAGAGCATATTATTTCATAATGTGTTGTCATTATAGATACTCTGGTATTTGTTTTCTTTTAGTTGGTATGTTCTATTTGCTCAGGTATTTATTTCATACTTTCCTTTTGTCTGCAATCTATGAAGGGCAATGGAAACTGTAATCAAGGAACACAATCTTGATATCGAAACTTTAATGTCGTCGCGCCTGCCAATGGCAGCTGGAACTCAAGTTGGAGAGACTGCATCACAGCAATTAGCTGGTAAAATATTTATGTTTTTCGCGACTAAAATGGTATCTTCCATTTGTCATCAAAATTACAAAACATTGTGAACTATTGAGTCAAGTTTATGGCTGCTGTCATTAAAAAAAAGAGTTTTTGATTTTCTATGATGGTTTCTAATTTATGATTGCTGTAATTTTACTGCAGGATCTTCTCAGCGGGTTGGGACTGCTAAAGACTCTAAATCTGGAAATGAGCTCGAAACACCGGAGACATATGCATCAACTAGGACACCTAGCGGTCCAGTTAGTGGTGGGCAGGAGATATATCAAGGCTCTACAGCTCATATAGGTGGTTAGTCTTCATCTATAACTTTTGGTTTTATGTTAGATCAATGATGTTGCATCGTTGACTTTTAAACTACCCTAATCAATTATCACTTTCGAGCAAATAGGGCAGAATGGTGCTTTGAACTGAATGAAGGGCAGTTAAATCTAACCAAAGTTGATTTTTGTTTCAAATTATTGCAACATGTAAAAAATGTTGTTAGGTTCCTGTAAGAGTCTAAGACCATTATTTGGGCTGTTTGCTTATCCGCTCAAGGGATTGCCTATCAGAGTGTGTTGCTATTGTTGTTCTTATGCATGTAGCACAAGCTTTTGGAATTAACTTTATTTTGTGCCCTCTTAGTGTTTGGTTTAGTGTATCTTTTGTTTTATGCCCTTTCAAGTGTTCCTTTGCAGATCATCAAGTTTGTAGCACTACTTTCCCTATCGTGAGTATCTTAGTCTAACTTGGGAGAAAATATTAGGTGTTGGTGTCAAGGTTCATGGTGCTCCCCCTGGTGCTCCAGGTTCTTATTTAACAGCAGACTCAACAAGTAGGATGCAGTTTGGTAACTCTTCCTTCGACGGCCAGGGCCTTGCTGCCAAGATGTCCAAGGACAGAAGTGTGGAAGTCCTTGGTGATCATTCTGGAAAAATAGCTGGAAAAACATTGGAGCATGGCGGATCTAGTCTAGTAACAAATGCAAATATGGTACTGCTGCTCTGCCAAAGTTAAAGATATTCAATATATTAAACAACCTTTCTTGCACTACAGCCTTTAGATTAATTGCAGATAGTATCAGTTTGCTCTGTGTTTTGTTGTTTGACCTTTTCTTGGCAGAGTTCTTTTCAGGGCAGTCTCGCAGAGCAAAACTTGACCAGAACTGCTGGTTCTAGAGATTTTGGGAAATCTCCAGCTCCTCAGGCTTCCAATGGAGGCCTTCCATTTAAGGAACAACAACTAAAACAACTCAGAGCGCAGTGCCTTGTCTTTTTGGCTTTTAGGTTGTGAATACTTGCTAGAGATACTAATGATATTTGTTTCATAGTCAGAACTCTGCCTTCTCTTTTCTGATCACTGTTGCTTACATCTGCAGAAATGGTTTGATGCCGAAGAAACTTCATCTTGAAATTGCTCTTGGAGACATATATTCTAAAGAAGGTATTTAGTATACTAAATTTTGAATGAAGTATCAAGTAATTTTGATTGAATTTAAGCATAACATGGTCTTTTGCAGATGGGACCCGCAGAGATCTCCTTGACCAGAAAGGGAAGGAGCAACTAGTTCATGATGCAAGCAGTGTTCCAGAAGCCCCAAGGTCAATTGAAAGGCCAGATAGCAGCAAGTGTACCCCCCCTCTCTTAGATTCTAATTCAACAAAAGAAGCTGGTCCTGTTCCAGTTGAAAATGAACAGGACAGGAATTGTTCAGTGTCAAGAGGTAAAGCAGAAATTGAAGTTGCAAGAGAGGATGCTATAGAATCACATGCATCTGCACCGAGAGAAATACATGATTCAAGTATAAAGGAATCTTACAGCTGTGATCCCGAGGATGATTTGGGGAACCACCGCCAGCGCAAAGGCTTATCTTCTGCAGTTATGGCCCCTTTTGAACAATCAATGCTTGAGGATAGTGGTCCATCTGTAGATGGGTTTGCTAATGATATTGCTAATCCACCAGTACCTACCACTTCTTTTACTAATGAAGGGGTGCCACAAAGACCAGAAGATACCATTAATCATGCACAAACTCCATTGGATTGCAATAATCTAGGGAAGTCTTACTCTGACAAGAGATATCCAAGTTTCCCATTAAAGGACAAGTGGAAGCCTGCCTCAGGAATGAGTGGCCAAAACTACCCTGCTATGCCAGTTAAGGATTCCAATATAACTGTAAGAAACTTTTATCAAGGTTAGTAAATAAACACTCTCATACATGAAGACGCTAATGTGCTTTTTGTTTCTTCTAATTCTTCAACATTCTTCTGGTGCACTGAAACACAAGTATTCATCTACATTGTTAGAGACAGACCAGGAAGAAGGTTATGCTTCAATGTCTACCAACAGGCAACCTTCACCAAAGCATACCACTGTAGAAAAATGGATCTTGGATCGGCAGAAGAGAAAAGTCCTTGCTGAGCACAACTGGGCTCAGAAAAAGCAGAAGACATCACAAAAAATCAGCGGTTGTTCTGATAGGCTAAAGGTTTGCATTATAATTAGACATTTAAGCCAAAGTCCCGTAGTCTCATAGAGTCATAGTGATAGAACATTACCGATCATTTTCTTAGCTTTCAGATTATTGGATGTTTATCATACTTGAGACAGTGAAAATGTATACTACAATATTTTTTAAAATTCGTAACGGAAAAAAGGATTTGGCATTCCTGCTTGTGTCTTATTATGTTCAAATCACTTTACGTGCTCGTGTTCTCTCTAAATCTCCATAGTTGTTAATGTTTTCTTATAATATCTCTGATTGAATTGTTGCATATGATTGTAATAATCTTGTTTTTGTGCTGGATCCTAAGATGTTATTGCTTCCTTTAGTTTGTAATTTCCTAATCATTAGTAGGTCTATCGGTGGATTTGTGGAGGCCAAACTGGTACCGGAATTTCTCAAATTATTTGTAGCAGTTTGACCTTTTGTCAAATTGAACCTTCCCCTATACACTGATAACTGACATAGTTTACTTTGTTTGAGGAAATTGTTCATCTCTCGCTGTGTCTTTGTTCAATTTTCCTATATTTGTATGAAGGCTCAGAAATCTTATTGATCTTTAGTTCGTATCTGTGCAAAGTGCATATTGTTCTTTTGAAAGTTTTGCCGTGGCTTCCCTTGTGCATTCCTCATAGTGTTGTGAAAGCTTTGACTTAAAGCATGGTATAAACTTAATATACTTAAACTAACTCAAAAAACTCTTGGTTTGGGTTGTTTAATTTTGGTCTTGCGTTTATGCTACAGGACGTTGTGAGCTCTTCTGAAGATATTTCTGCCAAGACGAAAAGTGTAATTGAATTGAAAAAGCTTCAGTTGCTAGAATTGCAGCGACGTCTTCGGAGGTAATCTATCTGTCGATGCTTCGAGTTTCCATTCTTTGCTTATCCTATTCATTTGTTTTTTCCCCACCTCCTCTGTCTTTTCTCCCACATCATACAAGCAGAGAGGAGCTTTATCCATTCTGCTAAATTCTACTATTTTAGTTCTATTACCGTGCTCTTGGCCTTTTGCTTACATACTTCATTAATTCTATTTCTTGGATTTGGCTTTTTGATATCATATATTCATCTCTGGTTATGATGGTTGATAATTTTTTGTGCAGTGATATCTTAAATGATTTTTTTAAACCAATAGCAAGTGAAATGGATAGATTGAAATCAATCAAGAAGCACAGGATTGGAAGGAGATCAAAACAAATTGAAAGATATGAGCAGAAAATGAAGGAGGAGCGGCATAGGAGAATTAGGGAAAGGCAGAAGGAATTCTTTAGTGAGATTGAAGTCCACAGGTAGTTTTGTCCTATGCAGTAGCTGGCATGGGTTGTTTTCTGCTAAAAATCTACTTACCTTTATCTGATCAATGTGTTTTTCCATTTTCATTTAGAGAAAGACTAGAAGATGGTTTTAAAGTAAAGAGAGAGCGCTGGAAAGGATTCAATAGATATGTAAGGGAGTTCCACAAGAGGAAGGAAAGATTTCATCGTGAGAAGATAGACAGGATCCAGCGGGAAAAGATTAATTTATTGAAAATTAACGACGTTGAAGGATATCTTCGCATGGTTCAGGTGCTTTATGGGCCTAAACACTATTGACACCCTTGATGCTGAATTTATTCTTTAACCTTCAATCTCTCTTATCTCTGAAAATGTTGTATATGCCTCTAGGATGCAAAATCTGATCGAGTTAATAAACTGCTAAAAGAGACTGAGAAGTATCTCCAAAAACTTGGGTCCAAATTGAAGGATGCTAAGGTATTGGCAGGGCAGTTTGAGAATGATATTGAGGCGAGTAAGGGTGGTGCTATTGAGGAGAGTGAAGATGTTGAGAATGAAGATGAAAAGGACCAGGCCAAGGTTTTCTTTTGTTCTTCTGTTTTTGATTTATTCTCCATAATTCTACTGTCATTCATTGAAAAGTTTGATTACATCATTCTTTTCTCACCCTTTTCATGGCCTTCTGTCTGCAGCACTATTTGGAAAGCAATGAGAAATACTACATGATGGCACATAGGTAATATGAATAAACCTGCCCCTATTTGTACTCAATATGGCAACTTTACGTTAAAACAGTTAGTTTTTAAGTGTATCCAACTTCTTGATAAACTTGTTTTCATGTTTTCGTTTTTGTTTTGTTTTTCGGTTTTGTTTTTGTTTTTCTTTTGTTTATTTTTCCTAGCTTTATTGTTATGTGTTTTAACATATCTGCACCTCTACTGTTTTAAATGCATTTGTATGGACATACTACTCAATTAGATTATCTAGGTTTTAGTTTCACTTACTTCCTTTGTCTCTAGGTCTTATAATAGCACATTCCGGGAAGGAAATTTAATTCTGATAAGTTTTTGCTTTGATTGTTGATGCTGATTCTGTTGTTAAATTGTGATTATTTTTTGACAGTGTAAAAGAGCAGATTACTGACCAGCCATCCGGGCTTATTGGGGGAAAACTAAGGGAGTGAGTCCATTTATTTCGTTTTCTGATCTTTCATTTCTCTGTTGTTTTTTTCTGGATTTTTTGCTTCTTTCTTTGGTTTGATCTCTGATTCCAAATCGTTTTGGTTGCACAGTTAGTGCCGGTGTGGAAACACAGTTGTAATGTAATTTGCTTAGTTAGTGCCGGTGTGGAAACACAGTTGTAATGTAATTTACTTCCTAAATGTTCTGTTTTGTGGTTCTTGTAAGGTACCAAATGAATGGACTTAGATGGCTGGTTTCTCTTTACAATAACCACTTGAATGGCATACTAGCAGATGAAATGGGCTTGGGAAAAACGGTTCAGGTGTGACTTATGATTGATTGTATGAAGCTATAGTCTTTGTACCCCCCTATCAGGCCTTTTCTTTTTTATTTTCTTTTTCTGAGAAAATTTTCATATGCATAAAATCCACTTTGCAGGTCATATCTCTGATTTGCTACTTAATGGAAAACAAGAATGACAGAGGACCTTTTCTAGTAGTTGTGCCATCCTCTGTTCTGCCTGGATGGGAATCAGAGATCACTAACTGGGCTCCTAGTGTCCACAAAATTGTTTATTGTGGCCCCCCTGAAGAACGCCGGAGGCTATTCAAGTAAGCTTTGTTAAATCGCTGGATAATTTCTTGTTGCTTCTTTATTTCCTATTTGGCTTCAGCTGTTCATTTGCGCCTTTTCCATTGCAGGGAACAAATTGTTCATCAAAAATTTAATGTTCTTCTGACAACATATGAATATTTGATGAACAAACATGATCGTCCAAAACTGAGTAAAATACAGTGGCATTATATTATTATTGATGAAGGTCATCGCATAAAGAATGCTTCCTGCAAGTTAAATGCTGATTTGAGACATTATCGCAGTAATCACAGATTACTTTTGACCGGAACTCCTTTGCAGGTTTATATTTGCTAATTGATCAGCTTATGGTCTACACATGCATTTATTTAGATTTTCAACACTTGTTATTCACCTACTTTATCTGGTGTGTTCTATGATATATTCTCTATTCCTGGCTGCGCTTGCAGAATAATCTCGAAGAGCTATGGGCATTGCTTAATTTCTTGTTGCCAAACATCTTTAACTCATCTGAAGATTTTTCTCAATGGTTCAATAAACCATTTGAGAGTAATGGTGACAGTACCACAGATGAAGTAAGTTAAATAAATGTCATGCACTAATATTTTCAGTTGTTTCATGATTCTTCACATTTTATTTCATTCTTAATATCAAATACAACTAGGCTTTACTCTCTGAAGAGGAGAATCTTCTGATAATAAATCGTCTGCACCAAGTTCTGCGACCATTTGTACTTCGAAGATTAAAACACAAGGTACTTGCTGATGTCTTGTTATATGGTTCAAGGTAACTGCTGTGTATAGGGCGTATGCACTCATTCCTATACTATGTAAATATGAGAATACAATGTTTACTGCAGCCGGTCAAGAGTTTACCATTAAAAAGTACTATGTACCTTTTGGTTGGTCACTAAGTCTGTAGAACTTCACGGAAGTACCTGGACATATTTTTTAAGCTTGTTGCTTGTCTTAATTCACTTGCAACTTTTAATAACCTGGCCAGGTGGAGAATGAATTACCTGAGAAGATTGAAAGACTGATTAGATGTGAGGCTTCTGCATATCAGAAGTTATTGATGAAGAGAGTTGAAGAGAATCTTGGTGCCATTGGAAGTTCAAAGGTTTCCCACTTTCTAATTTCTAGGATCCTCTTTTAAAATTATTGTCTTCATTGTATATGTACATGCACATACAGATGGTTTTCTCTGTTCTGCACTTGTTTATATGTACATGATGGGTATATATAGTTGCATGCAGACACTTAGGTAAGGAACCACAATTGTCAATATGCTTGTACTATTTCAAGTTTATATAGCATGTGAACTATGGGCAATAATGATTCTAGCAAACTCAATATATAATGTATGCGTGGGATGATGCTTCATTTTTTTGTTTTCCTGATCTTGCAACTTCATCAGGCTCGCTCTGTGCACAACTCTGTGATGGAGCTACGGAATATATGCAACCACCCATATCTCAGTCAACTCCATGTGGAGGAGGTACTCTCTTTGTCTGTCTCCATCTCCAATTGGAGCTATCAACTCTATACATTTGGCTAATGAGTAAGATGAGTGTTTGTGGCGATTTTCTTGTAAGCTGAACATTTGTTTTTTGAACTAGATAAAGTTTTCCTTCCTACTATGTTTTATTTTTGCAAATTTTTGGATGCATTTTGTGCACAGTGCTTTAATTCACTGAAGCTTTCTGTTGTCTTGATTAGGTTCATGATCTAGTTCCAAAGCATTATCTTCCAAACATTATCAGACTTTGTGGGAAGCTTGAGATGTTGGATCGGTTATTACCCAAACTAAAGGCAACTGATCATCGAGTAGGTTTTCATTACTATTCATATGGAGTTATAATTCTCTTTTTCTGTATCATGGGAGCTTGAAACTTGTCTTCATGCTTCTTGTAGTTGTAATGGCTGATTATTTTATTATTGCTGTTGGTAGTATATAGAATGAAGCATTTGATACTACATTTCTTAATCATTCTTATTTTTGCTACTTGATAATCATTTCTACTTTAAAAAGTTGCTCGCTAGTTCTACAGATTTGCATAATCCTCATCTGAAAGATTTGTGTATTTAATCCTATTTCCTTTCCTTCTTGTGCCACTTCATCAATCTTTCTTATTTGATATTTCTGTGTGCTTCAGGGTTCTCATTTACTTTTTCAACTTATTCCAATTTTATGCTTATGCATCTATTTGTGTGCATCTCTGAATTAGTGGGTAGTTTGTTTGTGGCTATATTCAAATATTCAATTTTTTTGAAAGGTGTTGTAAGAGTTTTGTATAACACTATTACTGAAAGATAATAACGGTTAAATTCTGGTACTTCACTGACATTTGATGTCGAATCCTGTGGCTTACTGTTCTCTATATGATTTGCACTCTAGCTGATGCCTTGGCTTCTTCTCTGTGTTACTCTTCTAATATCTTCATTTTCACTACTCACATTTGTGGGCATGCCTTTGGTAATTCTTTTTTGGGATCCTATTTTTTTAATAAATATATAGTATAAATTTATTTTCTTTAAAAAATTATTCTCTCCCAAACTTAAGTGTTTTTTGGAGGGGGGAACTTCCCCCCTTTTTTCTTACCAAGTCCATTTTTGTTTTTGCATCATGTGGTGGAGAATGTGTGAGCTATAAGTTGCGTCTATTTAATTACTTCCTCATCGTTATATGTCTCTTGGTCTTGCAGGTTCTTCTTTTCTCGACAATGACTAGACTACTTGATGTTATGGAGGACTATCTTTGCTGGAAACAGTATAGATACCTTCGACTGGATGGACATACATCTGGTGGTGATCGAGGTGCCCTCATTGAGAAGTTCAATAATCCTAGTTCTCCATACTTTATTTTCTTACTCAGGTAAATTCATCCTAAGGATTCTTTTTGAGTTACAATGTTACATGCATTTAGACTTTGGTTTCTAGTAGTTATGGACAACCTAGACATATCGACTGAGAAGGTTCTAGAATTACTATTGCATTGATGTTTACTAAATTTCATTCTTAAAGTATTAAATACAATTAGATGATTAGATCTTTGTTTGTTGAAGATGAGGTAAGTCAGGGTTTTATATATACACTTAAAAGTAATGGGTATATCAATTGAATTGGAAAAATTGGAATAAAATTCCAATAGTTATTGTGAGAATAAATTATAATTTAGAAATTCTAGTTAAAAGTAATTAATATAGAGAAATTAATTGTATGGTTATTTTTTCTTTTTTACCAAATTACAATACAATTGAACATTTAAAGACAGACATATAGTGAAAATCTCATAAATTGACTGTTAGATCAAGAATGATAACTACCAGATTCATAAAGTAATTTTGGACAGAACAAAATGTTAGTACTATTTTTGAAGAAATACAATATAGATATATTGTCTGTGCAAGTATGCTTGGTAATTGCCAATATTGTGGTGGCTTGGATCCCTTGAATAAAGCAATGAGTGTCTGGTAATAACAGATTGAAATAAAATGAGATATTCTGTCATGCTATTAGCCATGTAATATTAGACAGTATTGTGATCAATTCAAGTAAGGTTCCATTATATGAAGGAATGGCGACTACTGCAATAATACTGTTCTAGAGAGAGAGAGAGAGAGAGAGAGAGAGAGAGAGAGAGAGAGAGAGAGAGAGAGAGAGAGTTCATTCTTTCAGAGAGATTGATTTCTTCTATAAGCTGGCTTTATTGTTTGGTGTTTCTATGTTTCTACTTTCACACTGATCTACAATCTTATGTCTTTTAGTATCCGAGCTGGGGGAGTTGGTGTGAATCTCCAGGCTGCTGATACTGTGATTATCTTTGATACGGATTGGAATCCCCAGGTTATATCTAATGCCTTCCTCCTCACTTTGAGTTTAAAATAAAGTCTCATTCTATATTGTTTATGTTTGTTCAGGTTGATTTGCAAGCACAGGCTAGGGCTCATAGGATTGGACAAAAGAAAGATGTTCTTGTTCTTCGTTTAGAAACTGTAAGTACTTCAATCTCGAACTTGAGAGTAGCGTTTTTAGTTCTTTCTCTGTAATGAGAATAGAAACCCTCTAATTTCAAATAATGTAGATTATTTTTCGTTATGTTACAGAATGTCTTGCTTAATAATTTCTTATGATTACATTTTCAATCTTTAACAAAAAGTCAAAAACCTATCTGGTCTTACTTTTCATATACTATTATTGAATTTCAATTAATGTATTTATTCTCTGCATGATGGAATATTTCCATGTGGCAATCTCACAGCATTCCATCCTAGTGTGTACTTATCTGTTTCCTATTGATACTCTCTTCCCATGTGGGCGAGTCCGGATTGGTCAGATTGAGGAGGGGTCTCTCTGAGCGTCTTCTCTGTGCTTTAGGACTAATTTGACTTCCCCATCTAGCTACTCTAGGTTGAGACAAATGTTTTCACTATTAATATTTTTCCCGTTGATACTCGCAAACTATTCTTACTTAATGTCTTTCCGATTGATACTCTCAGACAACTAAAGAAAGCTATAATTTTCATATCTGCCTTATAAAGATGATTACAAATCAATTTTTTCTGTACTAGAAAATCTGACTGCTGCTTGAATTAATGGCTTTAACACTATAACTATTTACTGAAGTGTGAACAGAACTTGAATGCTTTTCTAATACTCCTAGATTATTGTAATTTGCTTTATTTTTCTTATAACAACATGATAAATAATTGTGATATAGTCTCTTTGGTGGTGGTTTTCCTTTTTGTTTCTTAGTTAGTTTAGTTGACTGTTTCTGCTATTTGTCTGATCACTTCTGTGGAGCTCCTATAATTACTTTGAATGTTATTCATTATGCACTTTATGTATTTCATTTTATTTTTTAACAAGATTAAAGTATTAAACTAATGCTAGTGTGTACTTAATGTCATTATACTGCTTTTCCTGAAACAATGTGTGGTATCAACTATCATGAAAATTTCCAAGTATTTCACACTTCCTATGACCATTCTTTCCAAAAGACCCCTGTAATTGTTGCAAGGTAAATCTGCACACGAGCCTATGCAGACCGGGTTAAAAGCGGTAGATAGGTTGGTTCCTGTAGGTCATGGTCAACGAGAAATACTGGTCGGGGGCCAACAAACTAGAAAAACAACTAGTGCTATCGATACAATATTAAACCAAAAGCAATTGAACTCAAAACGTCACCTCTGAGAGTGAGACAATGTATCATGTATACATCTTTTCTCTGCAGTAACACGCCAATAATAAGCATGATATTGAGAAGTCATAGTATGACAACAATGAGGTACAGGTAGATGGTGTTTAGTTCCTAAGTATACCTTAAAACTTTAGGACGCATTGGATCAGAGGGTAATGATTCTTTCAGTGCAATGAGCCTTACAGGGTTATTAGTATTTGGTCCTTTGGTTACAACATAATTATAATTTTTTTTTGACTGTTTTCCTATATTCCTTTAATCTTGATTAGGTCCAAACTGTGGAGGAGCAAGTTAGAGCGTCTGCTGAGCACAAACTTGGGGTTGCGAATCAGAGTATAACTGCTGGATTTTTTGACAATAATACGAGGTATGCTTTAGTAAATGGTAAAATAATTGACTGATTGTGCACTATTATTTCGTGTTTGTCAGTCTAATAATCTAAGCAACATATTTTAGTGCGGAGGATAGAAGAGAATACTTAGAGTCTCTCCTACGGGAGTGCAAGAAAGAGGAAGCTGCACCTGTTCTGGATGATGATTCCCTTAATGACATCATAGCACGCAGGTATAATTTGTTATTAACTTGTTATTGTTATTATTTATAATATATTCTTTTTCTTGTGGATGGCAAAACTCTAATGTTTTAGGCATCTGTGTATCATATAATTTGCTAAAATCTGACTTAACTAGGGTTGGGAGTTGGTAGTGAAAAGATGATCCATTGTCCAATCTTTTATCATTAATTATTCACTTATGATGATGCCTTGTCATAATACAAATTTACCATTTTAAAGGGAAGGAGGCTAAATAACGACTGTTTTTACTCTCTTATCACTCAGAAAAAAATTACTGTATCAACTTTGAAATACATAATGCATTAGCAACTTGATTAAACTCTCATTTTTATGGCATATATTTGACTGAGCACCTTGAGACATAGAACTGTTGGAAGATAGGATGCATGGAACTTGGAGATTGTTGCAGCTTTCCAGTGTGCACTTGTTCATATGGGTTGTGAATCTTTTATGTTTCTTATGTCAATCACTAAATCGTTTGGTTGGGGGGGGGTCGCAAACTTTGTACACTGCCTTTCTTCTTTCGTTATCACTAAATTTGGAACCAAGTCAATGCTATATTTATTACTGTCACATTTTCACATTGCTGTAAAACTGTGAATGAATCATTATTTAGTGTACGGGTAAGAAGTCAAATTTTGTAATAGAAAGTGATCTTATCTGTAATGCCTTTATTGTGATCAAGAAATTGCCAGAATCAGTAAAAGTTGTAGGAATTGGTCACATCTTATGAATTTTTATTATGAAAAATTCACAGTAATGTGAGCTATTCTAATTGAATTAGGGGGATTTGCTTGGTAATGTGAGGGGAATAGGAATGAATATCTAGTCAGTCACTTTCATTTGCCTCATTTGTGTGGAGAATGGCCCATTACCCCCGATTGGGATATGGGAGTGGTTTGGAATCATTTCTCCATACCAACTGACTGCTTCCATACCACTTCTCCCCCGCCACCCTTAAAAAAGTAGGAAGTAAAAAAAAAAAAAAAGAAAATTAAAAAAACTGAATCTTCATGTTTCCTCTAGGCCTGCATTCATCTTCTTCTGCTGCATAGGAATTGGCTATGGAGAATCTCTCTGCCTTCTTTTTTTCTTCTCCTTGGGGAGTTGGGGTTGGGTTTTGGGTTGTTCTTTTTTCTGGTCTGATGTTTTCTATTGCCAACTTATCTTCAGTGAACCAGAAATTGACATCTTTGAATCAGTTGACAAACAGAGGCGTGCAGATGAATTGGTATGTTTAATCCTGGAAATATTGTGCCCTAGTTCTAGTGATTTGGATAGAAGGGACTATTCTTGTTATTTAAGAAATACATAATATTCTGCAGGTTGTGTGGCAAAATTTGTGTGGTGTAAAAGGGTCAGATAAAAAGCTTATACCTCCATTGCCTTCTCGGCTCATAACAGATGATGACTTAAAATCATTTTGTGAAGTGATGAAAATCTCTGATGCACCAGCTCCCAGTGTATTACCTGATTCCAGCATGAAGAGGAAAAGTGGGTATCTTGGAGGCCTTGATACCCAACAATACGGAAGAGGCAAACGTGCTAGAGAGGTCTATTTATATGAATTGTACATTATCTAGTATACATGTGTCCTTTCTGAGTGATTATTTTGATATATGTTGATTGTGCATGCATAAATTTGACCTGAGAGCATATGGTGAGTGAAGCCTTATGTTGTGATGGTTTTCTTCCTTAGGTTCGCTCATATGAAGAGCAATGGACGGAAGAAGAATTTGAACGACTGTGTCAGGTTGAAACTCCAGATTCTCCCACAATGAAGGAGGAAGCTACTAGAAAAACATTGACAGTCACTACAAACAGTCCAGTTGTAGTTAAGGGTGAGATGCAGGCACCAGCCGTCGCTCCACTTCCTCCACTTCCTCCAGTTCCTCCAGTTCCTCCACTTCCTCAACAGCCATCTGTGGAGCCTCCGGCCCTACCGAACAAAGAGGCTACACCACCATCTAAAAGAGGACGTGGCAGGCCAAAAAGAGTGGTGGAAGTCTCTCCGTCAGTTCCTCCTCCTGGACTATTGGGACCTGTAAAAGCAGAAGAAGTCCCTAAGGTTGAAAGTATGCCTGTAGAACCTGGTCCTGATTCTGTGGTCTGCACTACTCAGGTCGGGAGTGTCAGTGGGAGTGTAAAAGAGTTGAAGTTGCCTGCTACTCCGAACTCTGGGCCACCTTTGCCCCCTTCTCCTATTCCTGCTTCACCCCCATCATCTGGGCGAGGTAGAGGACGTGGTCGGAAGTCTCAGGCAGGTGGAGAAGCTCCTGCTCCCAGACGCCGTGGCAAAAGACAGACTACAGCATTACAAACAGTTCAAATAACTCCCACTCCACCTGTGACCAACAATCCAGCTGTTGAAATACAAGGAGAACTTACCCCAAGCTCAGCTATGACCACCAGTTCTACCCCTGTCTCTGTCACTAGCAATACAAAAGAAGTGGGCATTGAACCGGATTCTGTGTCACCTTCTCCAGTTCTTCCATCAGCTTCTGTTCCTAGCAATTCAGATGTGGAGCCCCAACAAGGAGCTACACCTAACTCTTTGATGACATCTAGCAATTCAGAAGTGGGTAATTCAGTGGCTGTAGTAAGTGTAAATCCAGCAGCTCCAGGCATTGTGTCCACTTCAAATCCTGAAGCTACACCTCCCTCGCAGCCTATTGGCCCTTCCCTCCCTATAACAACACAGGGTAGAGGTAGAGGGCGGGGCCGTGGGCGAGGACGGGGGCAGAGTGCTCAAAGTCGGGAAGAAGCACCACAACGGAGGCGAAGAAGGCAGGATCCCGTAGCATCCACTATTGGTGCATTAGCTATTCAGGATTCAGAGTCAAGTGAACCTCCACAGAAAAGAACTCGAGCTTCTGTTGGACGAAAAGACACCTTAAGGCGTGAGAAGATTCAGGAATCGACAAATACTAGTCAATATGGTCGACAAGGTATTCAAGATTCTTTGGCTGAACGAGTTCCTAAGGGTAGGGACTCCTTATTAACTTAAAAAATTGATGTTTTTATTTTTATTTTTATATATAATATTATACCCAACTTTGATATGCCTAGGATTCCACAAGTTTGAACCTGTGGAGAGAAGGTGAGGTAGGGAACGGGGGATTCATTTTACCTGGGTAATTGTTAACGTTAGTGTAGGTACTCTTTATTAGCTTCAAATGATCGATTGAAGTTATTTTATTTATATATATAATAACTAGACCTAATTTTGATATGCCTAGTATATAACAAGTTTGAGCCTGTGGAAGGGGAAATAGAATGTGAGGGAGGACCGGGGGATTCAGTTGTTTGTTAGTCCGAATGCAAGTTGATCTCTAATACTTTTTTTTTCTTGGTTTCCTTAGATCAATCTTATGAATTAGAAATTGTACAATTCCACTTGATTGAGCCAACTTTCATCCTGCAAGCACATTCCTATTTGTTATATTGGTAGTTATACATTATAGTCTAAGTAGTTGATTTGCATGTCTTACATCCGTAGAGCTAGACTCGATATGTGTCTTAAGCCTCGAGGTGTTTTCCAATGGCCTCGCGAGGCGTAACTCATAAAACTATAATAATAAAATGAAACACATAAAAGCATAGCAAATACATTACTCCCTCCGTCCCAGCGAAAGTGTTACGTTTTCCTTTTTTGGGCCGTCCCAACAAAAGTGTTACGTTTCCTTTTAAAACATCTTTATTACTCACACAACTTTAAATAATATATATTTCTATCGTCACTTTATATCACTTACACTCCTTTTCAACTCTCCTTAATTCTTGTGCCAAAAGCAAACGTAAGACTTTCGCTGGGACGGAGGGAGTAAAACACATAAAAAACACACAAGTGACTACTTATGAGTCAATTCAACTGTTTGTACTTTCAGTTCCTATGGTACATTGGAACGAAATGTTGTAATCTACAGAGAGCTGTACAGCTCAAATATGTTGGTCCATTTGCAAAGCGTGCATGTCTTTTTGGTGATTGTAAATTTTGCTCCTCCATGACCTACTATTTCATTCCTACATGCTTCACTTAACTGGGATAAATTTTGACACCACAGATATTTCTGCAGGGGCTACTATAGACACAGAGATTGGTGCAGACAAGTCACAATGCCCTCCTCAGGAACAAGATGCAAATAAAAATCCAAGCAAGGATCATGGGAATGAAGTTCTTGCTTCAAAATCTAAATTATCTGATAATTCTCCATCAAGTTCAACGTTAGGTCCAACAGCTGGAGCATCAAGTTCTCTGGTTCCCAGGTCTTCAGAGGAAAATGTGGATTCTGGTGATAAAGAACTTGATACTACAGAGCCCTGCCAGGATCGTTCTAATGTTTCAGATCTTGTGCTATCACAGAGTGATATTAATTGTGGAACATCTGAAGGTTCCCAATCCTTAGTGAAAACAAATATCGATTCTGCTGTGATTGACAAAGATCAAGGCTTGAATAGTGGTGTTCCTGAAGATGGTCCTGCAACATCTAGCTCAACGCCTAGCTTGGACGAATTTCCTGCATCAGATAATATATCAAAGGAACTAACTGATAATGATCCTTCAAATCCAATATCTGAGTTTTCTAACCGTACAGATAATCTATCAGCATCTGAAAATACCCAATCCTTGCCTGTCTCTGATAGCAACTCCGTCAAAACAGGCAAAAGTGCGAACATTCAGCTTGCATCAGCTGTTGGACCAACTCCTTTGCCTGGTGAGAGTGGCTTACATGGATTTCCTTCTGGAAACGAAGGCAACAGAATCCCCGACTCTTCTGAAAACTCTAATCCGAATGTATCCTTAGTACCAGTCAAATTATCTGTGTGTGAAAAGTCTGATTCAATTTCTGGGATGACGAAAAGCACAGAAGGTGAGTCTGCAAAAGTTGTAGTGAATGAACGTGAAACGAATACTCCTGATGAAGTACCTGTTTCTACCACTATAGAGAAAGTCTACACTGAACCAGATTCAGCTCCACCTGCTGCTATACTACCGTCAGTAGTGTGCTCAATTGATGTTAGTGTGGGGTCAGAAGGAGTCACAGTGAGCTCCTTAACGGCTTCTGCTCATGCTTCAACCGATCCAATGGGCGTGGCTAGTTCTGATCAATTGACTCCTGACATTTCCATGTCGAGTGCCCGAGCTACTGTGGAAGATGTTTCGTATCCTTCTGCAGGGCAAGTTCCCGAGGGTAGGCTTCTTGCTCTTTGAGGGCATAAAATTTTAAATGCTAATGAGTTGTATACTTTTGGAATGAATTTTATTATGAATTATGTGCCAAAACTTTTCATATGCAACAAAATACATTTGGAAAATTGTCAAGTTAACAGTCAAGAACCTTGAGTCTAGGGGAGATGGACATTGAAGGGGTGGGGGTGGGGGTTAGAAATTATATTAGTAAGTATCTCAAATGGAAGGTCATGTTAACTACCTTCTTCCACATGTTTGGTATCTAGTTTCATTTGTATTTTTCTTTTTCTGTTGTGGCCCTCCGAGTATTAACATTAATTTTATTGCCTGGTCTTTTTTATAGCCCAACCCTTAATATGTGTAATTACAAACCTATGTTTCTTAAGTCCAGATCTTATGGTTTTTTTCTAATTTCTTCTTTATATTTGTTGACATTTAATCCGTGTCCATTTATTCACAAGATGGATGAGTGATTTCGAGTTGTGGAGTAGACGTGGAATTCAAAAATCATTTTAGATGAGGAGCCATATAAGATTCCCTTTATTTTTGTATATCCTATCCTGTATATCATTTGGGTTTCTGGAATAAGTAGTTATTTGAGTCGTATGAAAACTTGATAGTGGACAGGTATCGGGAAATTAATCTGATCACTCTTATAAATTTATGGCAAGGATTGCTTGAGAAGTACAAGAAAGTGGCATATGTTAATGTGGCGATATAGAATATAATAGTTGTGATATACTTTCCAACACTGGATATTGTTAGCATGCAAACAATTCCCCTTTTCAAAATGTCCCTGGACATCTGAATGGTCCATGTGAAAAAAAAGTAACTCACTGAATGTTGCATTTTCCAAGTGCTAGGCCTCTGCCTTGTCATATACCTCTAATTGTCTGCCTAATCGAATTTGTATATCTAACGGATGGATGCAGACATTGCGAAAGATGCAGGCATTGATGTGACTAAGCTAGGGGATCCACTTCAGGAAAAAAATACATTCAAAAAAGAGGGTAAGGCCAATATGTGAAGTTATTGCTTAAAAATATGCTGTTTTCAATCATTTGCCTTCAGTTTCTACTTTAGATGCCACAGTTGTTTTCAAGTGTGGGAATCTGTCTGCAGGAGAAGGTGAAGAGCCTGATATTAGAAACCAACATGATGCAGATTGTTATGGAGTTAGTCCTTTGGTTTCAACTGTGTTTTCTCAAAGTGTTGACAACAATCATGAAACTGCAGAAGATTCTCAATGCTTGCCAGAAACACATACCAACTCCATTGAATTGGAAAAAGAACAAAGTACTGTTGAAGCTGTGTCAGTACTCGCATCAACTTCACTTCCTGCGAGTGACCAATTTAGTTCTCCCAGCGGAAAGGAGGATGGCAAAATAATTGTTAGTGAAGAAACTCCTAATATGGAGGGCTTTCCTGTTTCAAAGAATGTATCAGAGACAGCAACTGATGATGCTTCATTTAAGTGTGTTCCTCAGTCATCTAATGGTGAAAATATTGGGGTAGCATTTGGAGATCCCCAACCTCTAGCAGTACTAGGTAGCAACCTTGTTGAGAGGGAGAAAGAAGATTTGGCTAGCCTCCATGTTCAGGCTGCATCAGGAAAGGGAACAGATGAAATTATTGAGTTCTCTGAAGACTTGCAGGGAGCCACAAATTTTACTTGTGAGATGACTAGTGACACCAAAAATGAACATGGAAAAGCACTTGTAGATGAAAATAAGAACCACCATACATCTACTGGTGTACTTTATGCTACTGCAAATGTTGCAGTTCCCGCTTTCAAGCCTGCTGAGGAAATATCTAATCAGTTGCATAGAAATGAATGTCTAGAAGCTCAAGAGAGTATAGTGCCACTTGAGAAGGATTTTGATCCAAAGGCTGTCTCAACTTCTACAAAGATGCCTGATGAGTCATTTCCAAATTATATGAAGGAACAGGCGGAAATGAGCTTTGTTTCAGGTTTGAGGGAAGGTGACAATCAGTCTGTTAGGGAGACTGAGAATTTGGCTGTGACACAGTCTGTGGATAAAAAGGATCATATTGACACAGAAGAATGTTCCTTCCCAACCTTATGCGATTCTGCTGACAATGCAGAGAAAGCTGTGGACAAGTTGGAGAATAAAGAAGAGAGTGAAAATATCCAAGTTGAAGTAAATGCGTCAAAGCCACAGCCATGTGATAGTTTGACTTCAAATTCTATCATGGATCCTGATGTTGCTTCGAGTTCTCCTGTTCCATTGTCCGGGAGTCAGTCTGTGGGTAATGAACATCAGGAGAGTAAAGAGTCTGATGATAAGGTCTCTAGTGTGAAATGCTCGGATGATCCAGCTCCTGGTGTATCCGAGACACATTCCCATGCTTTATCAGATCAAAGCAGCAATGATGCTCAGATGACTGGGGACCAAGGGCTTAACAGTGATATTCCTAAAACTACAGTGCTCTCTGTGCCACTACCGCTTGCTTTTGAGTCTGAGTTTGCTGGTGAGGAACACGAGGAAATGGTGCAGCCTGTCACACATGCTACCCCACCTCTTCCATTGAGTAATTCATCAGATGGAGATGTGAACGTAATGTCTGACTTACCTGAGGACAAATCTTGTGCTGAAGTTGAGGTTACAGATAAATGTGAAAATGGAGAGGTTTCTGTTTCTGCTACTGAAGTTTCCGGTCCCATACAAGAATCATTTGAATTAGGTGCAGGTGAGGATGCCGTTTCTGTTGTAGTCAATGACAGAATTTGCAGTGAATCTACTGAACTGCATTCTGATGAATGTGCAGGGGAAAATCCCGCATCTGATGCTCCCATTTTGACAAATGAAGTTTCTCATTCTGCGGAGGATGCAGTAGCATCAGATATTACGTCTGGTAGAGCGCAGGATCAATCTTCTGAAGGCAAGCCTGCCATTGAATTTGGTAGCGATAAACAGGATCAATCTTCTGATGGCAAACATGCCACTGAATCTGGTAGTGATAAAGAGGATCAATCTTCTGAAGGCAAACGTGCCACTGAGTCTGGTAGTGGTAAACCTGCCACTGAATCTGGTAGTGATAAACATACCATTGTAGACGACGTTCAGGTCGTGGTTTCTCTTTCAAATACAGTTGAGGACAAGGGTATTGATCCAAAGTCTGAATCAACTGTGGAGACTCCTACTTTACCGGAGAGTCATAGCAACCCTTGAATGTGCGATCTGGATAGAGTAAGATCCAAGTCCGATGGTTGATGCGACAGCAAGCTTAATAATTTATTAGGGTGTATGTATGTAATGGTCATTGGACGTAATGCATTTAATGTAATAGAATGAAGTTACAGTAGAAGACATAATTCTTTGAAATATTATACTATGTGCTGCTCAGAGATGTCATGGGCTATGGGCTGAGGCAGGCACTGCCAACAAAAATATATCGTCTAGGCTAATGGTATAATGATATTTGATGTCGTAGCAAATGATTTAAATTGGAAAGAAACCAGACTCGAGAAACTTTCTAGCTCAGTATTCCTACAACTGCTGTTGGGTTGGTCAAATTGACTCCATGGTTAACTGAGTTTGTGCAAAGATTTCAAATCAAAGCCGCACGAATTTGTGTCATAACCGCCAAGTTTCATTCTTTAAATATTAAGAGGTGAACTCTTGTCCAAATCTAAAATTTATTTACATTCTATCCCCATCACCCTAAAATATAGGGATATATATATATATATAACTCCATCACCATTGGGCAGTTGTTGGGATAGTTATCATTCTTCAAATATTAATCACTAATGTGTATATTTGTTATGTAAGTAGTTCTTATTCAACTTATCACGGTTGCGTTTTGGTTCCCTTGGGAACGAAGACGTCACAAAAACTATCAGGGAAACTTAGTCTTGTATGAATGTGGCTTAAAAAGTTCTTGGTTGTCCCTAGAAGTACTCTTGCTAAAAAAAACATTGAAGCATTATTTTAGTGTGCATCAAGTTTGATAATTGAAATGCTCTTCTTCTTTTCCTTATTTTTTTGTTCATAGCTCAAAGAACCCCTAAAGTTTAAAAACAGATATCTTTTCCTTCTGCATTTCTAGTTTGAAAAATATGCACCATTTAAAAACATCCTCAAGAGGACACGTTGACCATGCAATGCTACTATATAGTCTCAAGCCATAGAATAAATCTTGAACATTATTGCCGACTATGTTGAAATTCATTTAGATTAGTTGTCTATTATTGCACGGAAAAATGATCTTGAGTAATTTATGGTGGTCATGAAATTTCAAATATGATGATAACACACTGTGCGAATATATATACACCAATGCTTAATGTTTTGACACGTTGAGAGGTATATTAGGCTAGTTTTCGCAGTTATGCCTGGACTTAGATCCCCATGCTATGGCTTCTGCTACTGCTCTCTCGCGTTCTTGGCTGGTTATCTCGGCACTCAAGTGGGGAGCGGGAGAGGGAGGGGAAACGGGGCGGGAGTATCCCGTGTCCCCTTGCAACGGGAGGCAACTAAGCGCAGTCACCACATCGCTGATCAAAGGCCGCACCGTTGCATCTTCTTGAAGACACATTGCCGATATTGCAACCGCTTGGTTGAAGCTCTTCTTGGGGAAGTCTCCTCTCAGCAGTGGATCTGCCAGCTCCGAGAATCTACTCGGCTCCATGAATATCGGTTCAGCCTTCACAAAATAGTAGCATTAGTTAGTTTGCTCTGTTTGAAGGAAGGATTAGGTAAGTAATTAATTACCCATGTGACAAGATTTTGCTGGTCGGGACTCCTCCGGTTATCGATTGCTCTCTTCCCCGTGATCAATTCGAGTAGAACGACGCCGAAGCTATACACATCCGACTTGACAGTGAGCTGCCCCGTGCGTTGATACTCGGGGGCGCAGTAGCCGTAGGTCCCCATAACCCTGGTGGAGACATGGGACTTGTCTCCAATAGGGCCAAGCTTGGCAAGGCCGAAATCGGAGAGCTTGGCGTTGTAGTCCTTGTCGAGCAAGATGTTGGAGGATTTCAAGTCGCGGTAGATGACGGGAGGGTTGGCCTTGTCGTGCAAATACTCGAGTCCCTTGGCAGCGTGCAAGGCGATCTTCATCCTGGTGAACCAAGGCAGGGGAGAGCGGTTGGGCGGCAGGTCAAGGAGATGGTCTTCGAGGGATCCGAGCTGCATGTATTCGTAGACGAGGAGCCTCTGATCGCCGTCTGCGCAGTAGCCGATGAGGTTGACGAGGTTGTGGTGGTGCAGGAGGCTTAACATGAGGACCTCCACCAGGAACTCACGGTTGCCCTGCAGGCCGTTGCGGTCGAGCTGCTTCACCGCTACGAGCTGGTCGGTTTTGTCGAGGCGGCCTTTGTAGACGCGGCCGAATCCGCCTTCGCCGAGCAGGTATTCTTGCCTGAAATTCTTGGTGGCTGCGGCCAGCTCCCGGAATGTGAATGTTTGAGCTGCGATGTTGTTGTTGTTGTCTCCTCCTCCCTTGTTGTTGTTGTTATTTTCTATAACATTATTGGAAGGGCGTGGGTGATGGGGATTGGAGGGTTGTTGGGGGAATGCTCCTTGCTTCTTCTTTGATGCTCTCCTCCGAGATGAGAAGCATGAAAAACAACTCATTGTCATTGCCTTTATATCAAAAGGCATGCAGCATTCCCTGCATTTCATAATCATTCAACTTCCCAATGCTAATCATTAATTTATAACAATATTTCATGTTCTTCACATGAGATTCTTCCAACAATGAATACATTTGTGCAAAAGAGGGCAGAGATATGATATGGTGGAATTGTAAAAGAAAAACGAAATAGTAGTAATAACCTAACCTGGTCATTTCCAAAAGCCATGTTTTGGAGGGCCGATGACGACGAACAAATGCTTTTGTTTTTTCTGCACATTTCCCGAGGAAAATGGAGATACACGGAAGGAAGAACGGCTAAAATCCCAAAAACAATTCTTTTTTTTTTTTTCAAGGAGGAAAAAAGGAGCTATTGCTGGCTTGTATGGTATGACTCAATTAAAGATTTCAAGTTCATACATAATCTTTTATTCATCATAATATATATATGTGAACAATATTATTTTCTCTTTTGGCACTAATGTATCATTTATAGCTAGTACATTTGAATCTTCTATTTATTTATGATAGGGGCATAAATACAAAAGAACATCTTGTTTGCTATATAGCTTGTACGGGATAAAATTTATATGTAATATTCTCGCGCGAAACTTGCGAGGATGATAAAATAAGTTTCATAACCTTAGTACAAAGATCATGTCCCTCTTTGAAACATTAAATGCATATCTATATAAGTATTTCATTCTTATTTTACTATTGGAGTTACTTACAATCCTTGAATGGAAACTCACTTAAGTATCAGAGTGATATATCTTCGAAGAGGAACTATAATCTAGTCTCTCTGTTTCACTCACAATGTCTTATTACTTTGGATATGAAGATTAGAGAGACAAAATTAATGAATGTAAGATATTATTTAGTGTGGCCTACACAGGATTCACATGCTTTTTTGTGTGTAACTTTTTCAGCTCATGTTCAGGTTTAAAAAAATTTAAACAGGTCGGGTCGTTATCAACTCATTCCGATAACAATACAACCCGCACAATTTGTCACCCCTGCACAATACAAATCGAAATTATAACAAATTTTAGTTATATTTTATTTTAATACATCATACCAAACAATGGATTACCTATTACTAGTATTTTTATACATACTATTATATGTGATATTAATTTATTATAGACAAATATTTCTGTCAGGTCGACCTGACCGTCAGACCCATGGTATTTTATGTTATATGAATTGGTACTTTATTCAATATATATTGGTACTCTATATGAATGAACTGTGTCTTAAGTAGTACTTCACGTTATATGAAATGGTACTACGTGTATTGGTGAATGGTACTTTGGCCTGATAGAAATGTGCCTCTTTATTATATTGTAAAAGACATTTCAAACAAATTAAAAGACGTATTAGTATATTCTTTCAAACGTCCAAAAATTATATTTTGTAATTATGTAAGACGTATTTTTCTTGAGATAGACATATTTTTGCAGTTGTATATTTCCAACAATCTCTAACAGATTTTTTATTGGAAGAGATTTCTCTTACAGATTCTTTTTCAACAATCTTTTTGCTCATACCATTTAATAACAGAAAAAGACACAATAAAAAAGATGTAACTTTAAAAGAGAGACGAGAAAGCGATTATATAAATAACGCTTATAGAGAGAGAATAATTACAAAATTACGTAAACAAGAATCACAAAATTAAGTTGTTTTGGATGTTTGAAAGAATAAACTGGCGTCTTTAATTAATTAGTAGTAATCGATAAAGATTTATTACGATTGCGATTATTTAACTCTCTCTGAGTGTAACATAAAAAAGTATTCAAACATTATTCATCGTCCGCGTGGATAATTACATTAGTCACGTATTAATTACATTAATCATCACGTATTTTAAATGCTTAGTTATGCTCACAAATGCCATTTTTTATGAGCTCTAAATCACATGTTCACCATACGTAGTTGACGACAAAATCAGTTTAATATTCAACAAATAATTTCTTTGTTATTGTTAGTTGGTCAACATCTAAATGCCTAATTCAACCGGGTCAAGTATCTTTGTTTTAGATTTAAAGGAAAACTAGTTTGCTTTGCTCATTAGTTGATATATAGTTTTGTATTGGATCTACTAGTATCTAGTGGAGTAGTCAGGATTTTGTATTTGAGGGTAATTTTAGTGCTGTGTCTCGACCTTTTACTTTTTCGTTTTTGTTTTTGACGCTCCGGCCTATTATTGCATGAGAAAACGGAGAACTTTTGTTCGACCCTGAACTTTTGTGCAACAATTAGGATTAATTTATTAATTATTGCATAATTGGAGGGAATCAGTGTCCCTTCTCATTGGAGATCTGTAATTTTTTATTATCTTCCTTTTGCATGGTGCTTTTGAAAATTAAAATAAGCTGCGGATAATCTTTAATAATGGAAAGCAAGAGTGCTTACTCTAGCATGTGCTTAGTTTCATGTTAAAGATATAAACTTTGCCTGCGTTCATACGGTGAAATATTAATAGATAATTCATTTTGTGTATATAATAAGTCCACACCTTTAATCACATGTTGAGTTACTTGTAATAGTTTATTGGTTCACATTCAACTACTTTGATTAAACTAGTTTATTCCCATAGGTGGCGTTTGGTTTGTGTGATTAAATGGATATGATTGATAGTATAATTACTCTTTAAATCTCTCCCTTTTAATCCATCCTCCCTCCTTCTTATGAACTCCACCACTCCTTATGCTCTCCTTTTCACTCAAATGTGTGATTATTGGTGGGATTAATAATCACACCAAAATGTGATGTGATTATTAATCCCACCAATAATCACACATTTGACTAGAAAGAAGGGCATATGAGGTTGTGGAGTTCATAAAAAGGAGGGAGGATGGATTAAAAGGGGAACTTTAAAGAGTAATTATGATCTCAATCCTATCCATTTAATCACACAAACCAAACGACTCCATAGAGAAATATTGTTGTGATCCACCAACCCACCCCTTTGTTGGCTTATTTGCATATTTTCTGCTCCAAAATCTTTCCAATTAATTAGGTGATATGCTGTATGTCATAGCTTTCTTGTTTTCTTGCTTAGCTGGTTTGTTCCATGGAATTAGCCTATGTGACCTATTTCACCTTATCTGCTGCATTTGATGCTGTTTGACATTAGCAATACAGATTTGAAGAGTTGTAAAGAGGCATGCTTGAAGAATTGTTCCTGCAAAGCTGCTATGTTTATATATGGGTCCAATTCTTCTAATGGTTACTGCTATTTGCCAACAGAGATCTCTTCATTGATAAATAATGAAAAGCATGTCGATAACTATAACTCTTCTGTATCTATAAAGATACAGATTCCTGTAAGCACATCCTCAGTTGCTGCAAAGAGAAGGCCTCGTTTGTTAGGGCGTATTCTGGGATCAATTCCGGATCTTGTGGACGAATGCTGTAAAGAAGAAGAATGTGATCTCGAAGAAGTGAAGAAAATGATGCGAGTGATCATGAAAAGAGACCTTCGATGTCAATGGTGGTGAAGGTGATGGAGGGTGCTAAGGATGTCCCACATGAAAAGATATTGATTGCAACTTGTTGATTCCAAGGTATTTGAGTAGCGAAACCTATGAAACGAGTAGCTTCAAAGATGTAACTCCTCTACTTCCTTCTCTTCTTTCAGCGCCACGTTGATTTTAGAGATGTAACTGTTATTTGATTGAGTATGCCATGATTTGTTTCCAATGTCAATATTCTTCTGCTTAATGTAATGCAAATCTGCACTAACATTTGAATTTTGTCTGTTAAAGAACATAAGAGGGAAACAGCCTGCCTGCTAGTTTTGGAGCTAACTAAATCATTTCACAGCTTATGACAAGAGAAGACAGAGAACTGTTGCAGCATCTATCTCTAAAGACTTGACTGAATCAAGCAAAAATGTTTTCTTACAGCGTCGGCATCTCTTTTCATGATATCTTTGTAAGCACCAAGCTGATATTTCCATGACACATTCCACTTTCTGAAATTACTAGGCAGCCATTTTGAGCTCATTTATCTAACATACTCCACTTTTTAAAAGCATATTTATAAGTATAATGGGCCATCCATCCTCGATTCATTTCTCAATTAGGATTTATTAGATGTTGCATTAGTTGCAATTTTTCTAATGTTTTGATTCTCTTTCTTATGCATGTTACTATTAGTTGCAAATAGTCTTTAATAATGAGCACCAAGAGTGCTTAGCATGTGCTTAGATTCATGTTAAAACTACAAACAAGAAATGCAGGGTGTCAAGATTGGCTGCATAATTAAACTATGCCTGCATATTCATATTTTCATACGGTGAAACAGTAGATTACTCGTTTTGTGCATATAATAACTCCACACCTTTAATCACATGGTGAGTTACTTTCAATAGTTTATTGGTTCATATTTAACAACTTTGATCAACTACTTTATACCCCTACAGAAAATGTGCTGATCCACAAACCCACCCATTTCTTGGACTTGAGTTTCAAATAGTCATAATTGTATCCAAATTAGAATCCATCAAAACTTATGTGCACATTCTTTCTGCTTCAAAAATGTCTCCATCTCCATCATGGAAGATGGTATCATATGCCAAATCCATAGCTTTCCTCTTTTCTTGCTTATTAGCTGCTTCTGTGAGTTCCCAAACATACAAGTATGATCATCCAACTGCAAACCTCTCCACAAAGTGGATCAATGCTTTCAATAGCAGTAAGTTGGAAAAGCCACTCTACTCTCCCACTCTTGATTCTTACACTGTTAGACCAATCCTTGTTAAATCATTGCCTAGAGAAGCCGATTGGTGGCCAAACTCCATCCCCTCGTACGCCTGCGGCTTCTATTGCAGCAACGTTACTTGCGATTCTTACCTGTTTTCTATAACAATTGTTTATATCTACGAAGAAGGGGGTGGGACTTTCTTCGAAAATACCCCACAGGTTGTCTGGTCTGCCAACCGAAACCATCCAGTCGGAGAGAATGCAACGGTGGAGCTCACAAATGGTGGAGACTTGCTCCTCAGAGATGCAGACGGCACGTTGGTGTGGTCTGCTAACACTTCTGGCAAAGCTGTTGCTGGCTTGAATTTGACAGAAATGGGAAATTTAGTTGTGTTTGATGCAAATAACTTTGTGGTTTGGCAATCTTTCGATCATCCCACCGATTCCTTGCTCGTTGGCCAGATCTTGCCGACTGGTAAGAATCTAACGGCAGCTGCTTCTGCTACTGATTGGAGTGCAGGTTTGTATTCTGTCTCAATGACTGACAATGGATTAGTGGCTTCTATACTTTCTCATCCTCCTCAGGTATACTCCCAAATCTCTTTTGTTGAGAGTGATCTAATTGGGGAGCTTAGCTATGCTGAGTTTCGGAAAGGAAATCTAGTGTTGTATGCAAATGTTTCTGGTGAATCTAGTGAACCAGATCGGACTATACCTATCCGTTCGACTAGAACTCAGTACATAAAGTTGGAGGCCGATGGGCATCTTCGAGTTTATGAGTGGGATCTATCTTGGACGCCGGTGGATGATATTTTTCCAGTTAATAAATGTCTTTATCCTATGGTTTGTGGTGAATATGGGATTTGCACGAACGGGCAATGTAGTTGCCCGGAGACGGGCTTTAGGCAGAAAGACGTTAGGCATGCTGATCTAGGCTGTTCTGAGGTCGTTCCGCTTGCTTGCGAGGGTTCGGACAAGCATAGATTCTTGGAGCTTAACGACATGACCTACTTCACGTTTTCTGCTAACTATGACTATGTCTCTGACATTAGCAATACAGATGTGGAGAGGTGTAAAGAGGCGTGCTCGAAGAAATGTTCGTGCAAGGCTGCTATGTTTAGCTATTGGGTTAATTCTTCTGATGGTGACTGCTACTTGCCAACAGAGATCTTGTCATTGATAAATAATGAAAAGAAACTGGTATACCATAATTCTTCTGTATCTATAAAGATACAGATTCCAGCAAATGGGACATCCTCAGTTGCTGCAAAGGGAAGGCCTCGTTCTTTGGGGCGTATTCTGGGATCAACTCTTGGAGTTCTTCTTGGATTCGTATTGATTGGGGTCGCGCTTTTTGTATACCGAAGGAGGAAGAGGAAGACTGGTCGGGACGTCGAGGTTCCGGTTATGGAGGAGGATTATTTGGATGGTGTGCCGGGCATGCCAACCAGATTTTCATTTGAAGAGTTGGTAGCAGCGACGGAAGATTTCAGTAGCAAACTCGGTGAAGGTGGATTTGGCTCGGTTTATGGAGGCTCGTTGAGTGATGGCTCGAGGATTGCGGTGAAGCACCTTGATGGAGTCGGCCACATCAAGAAGTCATTTCTGGCAGAGGTTGAATCTATTGGAAGCATCCACCACATAAACTTGGTGAGACTAATTGGCTTTTGTGCAGAGAAATTTCACAGGCTGTTGGTGTATGAGTACATGTGCAATGGCTCCCTCGAGAAATGGATATACTCGAGGAGGCATGAGATGTCTCTTGATTGGAGCACGAGAAGAAAGATCGTCCTTGACGTGGCCAAGGGGTTGGCCTATCTTCACGAGGATTGCAGGCAGAAGATTCTCCACTTAGACATCAAGCCTCAGAATATACTCTTGGACGAGCACTACAACGCCAAGCTTGGTGATTTTGGATTGTCCAAACTCATCGACAGGAACCAGAGTCAAGTCGTGACAACCATGAGAGGCACGCCAGGTTATCTCGCCCCAGAATGGCTTAACGGAGTAATTACAGAAAAGCTAGACGTCTACAGCTTTGGAGTTGTGGTTCTTGAGATTCTAACAGGAAGGAAGATTTTTGAGGTATCTAGGCCGGAGGAGGAGAGGCATCTGCTGACGGTTTTCAAGAAAAAGGCCGAGGAAGGACAGTGGCTGGATCTTGTGGACGAATGCTTTCAAGACGAAGAATGTGATCTACAAGAAGTCGAGAAGATGATGCAAATGTCAGCTTGGTGCCTGCAGAGCGATCATGAAAAGAGACCTTCGATGTCAATGGTGATGAAGGTGATGGAGGGTGCTAAGGATGTCCCACAAGATATTGATTGCAACTTGTTGATTCCAAGGTATTTGAGTGGCAAAACATATGAAACAAGTAGCTCCAAAGATGTAACTCCTCTGCTTCCTTCTCTTCTTTCGGCGCCACGTTGATTTTTTCAGTGTTTTGGGAATGTTTCCTTTTAGAAATGTAATTGTTGTTTATTTGAGTATGCCATGATCTGTTGCCAATTTGAATATTCTTATGTATCACTTGCCATATTATTTTATTTGACTTAACAACACACAATTCAAGAGTGCTTAGTTTCATGTTAAAACTACAAACAAAAAAAATGCAGGGTGTCAAGATTGGCTGCATATATGTTTTCTGGCTCTTTCAACACCTAATTAAACTTTGCCTGCATATTCATATGGTGAAATAATAGATTACTTATTTTGGTATATAATAACTCCACACCTTTAGTCACATGGTCTTTATTCTAAGAAAAGAAGCCTTTAGTCACATGTTGAAATACTTGTAATAGTTTTGGTTCACATTCAACTACTTTAATTATACTAGTTTATTCCCATAGAGAAATATAGTGTTGATCCACAAACCCACCCATTTCTTGGAGTTGAGTTTAAAACAGCCATACTTGTGTCCAAATTGGAATCTATCAAAAAACTTATGTGCACATTTTTTCTGCTTCAAAAATCTTTCCAGTTATAGGTGATATGATGTCTCCATCTCCATCTCCATCATGGAAGATGGTATCATATGCCAAAGCCATAGCTTTCCTCTTTTCTTGCTTATTAGCTGCTTCTGTGAGTTCCCAAACATACAACTACGATCATCCAATCGCAAACCTCTCCACAAAGTGGATCAATGCTTTCAATAGCAGTAAGTTGGATAAGCCACTCTACACTCCCACTACTAATGGTTACACTGTTAGACCAATCCTTCTAAAAACATTGCCTAGAGAAGACTATTGGTCACCTTACACCATTCCCACATACGCCTGCGGCTTCTATTGCAGCGGCGTCACTTGCGATTCTTACCTGTTTTCTATAACAATTGTTTATATCTACGAAGGAGAGGGGGTTTTTTTCGAAAATACCCCACTGCTTGTGTGGTCTGCCAACCGAAATAATCCAGTTGGAGAGAATGCAACAGTGGAGCTCACAAATGGAGGAGACTTGCTCCTCAAAGATGCAGACGGCACATTGGTATGGTCTACCGGCACTGATGGAAAGGCGGTTGCTGGCTTAAATCTCACGGAAACGGGAAACCTGGTTATGTTTGATGCAGATAACTTTGTGGTTTGGCAATCTTTTGATCATCCTACAGATTGCTTGCTTGTCGGGCAGATCTTGCCGGCTGGTAAGAATCTGACGGCAGCCGCTTCTCTTAGTAACTGGAGTGCAGGTTTGTATTCTATCTCAATGAATGGAAATGGATTAATGGCTTCTATACTGTCTCATCCTCCTCAGGTATACACCCAAATCGCTCTGGGTAATTGGAGTTATCCGAGTGATCTAAATGGGGAGCATAGTTATGCTGAGTTTCGGAAAGGAAGTTTAGTGTTGTATGCAAATGTTTCTGGTGATTCTAGTGATCCATATAGGACTATACCTACTCATTCGACTAAAACTCAGTACATAAAATTGGAGGCCGATGGGCATCTTCGAGTTTATGAGTGGGATATATCTTGGACGGCGGTAGATGATATCTTGGCAGGTGATGAATGTTTTTATCCTATGGTTTGTGGTGAATATGGGATTTGCACAAATGGGCAATGTAGTTGCCCGGGGACAAGCTTTAGGCCGAAAGACGTTAGGCATGCTGATCTAGGCTGTTCTGAGGTCGTTCCACTTGCTTGTGATGCATCAGACAAGCATTCCTTCTTGGAGCTTGATGATGTGACCTACTTCACCTATACTTCTGTATATGAGTTTGTCTCTGACATTAGACATACAGATGTGGAGAGGTGTAGAGAGGCATGCTCGAAGAAATGTTCGTGCAAGGCTGCTATGTTTCGCTATTGGGATAATTCTTCTGATGGTTCCTGCTACTTGCCAACAGAGATCTTTTCATTGATAAATAATGAAAAGCATCTGGCTGACTATAATTCTTCTGTATCTATAAAGATACAGATTCCTGCAAACGCGTCCTCTACAGATGAGACATCCTCAGATGCTGCAAAGGGAAGGCCTCGTCTGTTAGGGCGTATTCTGGGATCAACTCTTGGAGTTCTTCTTGGATTCGTTTTGATAGGTGTCGCGCTTTTTGTATACCGGAGGAGGAAAAAAAAGACTGGCCGGGATGTGGAGGTTCCGGTTATGGAGGAGGATTATTTGGATCATGTACCGGGCATGCCCATCAGATTTTCATTTGAAGAGTTGACAGCAGTAACAGACGATTTCAGTAACAAACTCGGTGAAGGATGATTTGGCTCGGTTTATGGAGGCTCGTTGAATGATGGCACAAGGATTGCAGTGAAGCGCCTTGATGGAGTCAGCCACATTAAGAAGTCATTTCTAGCAGAGGTTGAGAGTATTGGAAGCATCAACCATATATACCTGGTGAGACTAATTGGCTTTTGTGCAGAGAATTCTCACAGACTACTGGTGTATGAGTACATGTGCAATGGCTCTCTAGAGAAATGGATATACTCGGGGAGGCACGAGACACCTCTTGATTGGAGCACGAGAAGAAAGATCGTCCTTGACGTGGCCAAGGGGCTGGCGTATCTTCATGAGGATTGCAGGCAAAAGATCCTCCACTTAGACATCAAGCCTCAGAATATACTCTTGGACGAGCACTACAACGCCAAGCTTGGTGATTTTGGATTGTCCAAACTCATCGACAGGAACCAGAGTCAAGTCGTGACAACCATGAGAGGCACGCCAGGTTATCTCGCCCCAGAATGGCTTAACGGAGTAATTACAGAAAAGCTAGACGTCTACAGCTTTGGAGTTGTGGTTCTTGAGATTCTAACAGGAAGGAAGATTTTTGAGGTATCTAGGCCGGAGGAGGAGAGGCATCTGCTGACGGTTTTCAAGAAAAAGGCCGAGGAAGGACAGTGGCTGGATCTTGTGGACGAATGCTTTCAAGACGAAGAATGTGATCTACAAGAAGTCGAGAAGATGATGCAAATGTCAGCTTGGTGCCTGCAGAGCGATCATGAAAAGAGACCTTCGATGTCAATGGTGGTGAAGGTGATGGAGGGTGCTAAGGATGTCCCACAAGATATTGATTGCAACTTGTTGATTCCAAGGTATTTGAGTAGCAAAACCTATGAAACGAGTGGCTTCAAAGATGTAACTCCTCTACTTCCTTCTCTTCTTTCAGCGCCACGTTGATTTTTAAGAGAAATGTAGTTGTTATTTGATAGAGTATGCCATGGTTTGTTTCCAATTTGAATATTCTTCTGTAGTGTTTTTTTTTTTTTTTTTGAGACAATTCTTCTGTACTTGCTATATGTACGTTTTACCATATTATTTTGATTGACTTAACAATACATAATTCAACTCAGACCATTGTCAAATTCTGCATTTCTGCAAACCAAACTCTTGCTGATGGAGAAGTAGTTATTTCCATTTCTGAGGTGTATGACAGTTCATCTATCATGAGATCGACCTTGAATTTTTCGGGGTTGCTTTTCTGGAGCCTAATGACGTATGCAACAAATGGGATCTGCAGAGGGTACAAGCATGCAGTCTGAGGGGCTTCGTTTCGTGCCTAACTCTCAGAAAGCATTGAATGGCTCCATTATCGAACTGCGTGAAGGAAGACGGGTTTTTGAAGGTTGAACGGATCGAGTTTCCTGACACGCTGAGTTTTGAGATGAACTCTAGCATGAGAATTGGTGAATACCGTGATGAATTCTTGAACAACTACAGCTTCAAAGGTCCAGCATTTCTCAGTTAAGATTTATTAATTGTTGAATGATTTGCAATTTTATGAATATTTTGAGTAGAGCATATTGATAGAAATCAGTGTCTCTTCTCAGTGGAGATCTGTAAATATTTCTAGTGTTTTGATTCTCTTCCTTTTTTCATGGCAGTTTTGGAAAATAAGTTGCAGATAATCTTTAATTATGAAACCAAAGAGTGCTTAGCATGTGCTTAGTAATTAAAAATATATACACAATAAATGCAGAGTATCAAGATTGGCTGCATGTTCTCACTCAAATCAACACCTAATTAAACTTGGTTGCATTCATACGGTGAAATAAGAGATTATTCATTTGTGTGTATAAATAACTCCAAACCTTTAATCACATGTTGAGTTACTGGTAATAATTTATTGGTTCACATTCAACTATTTGGATTAACTAGTTTATTCCCATAGAGAAATGTGCTGATCCACCAACCCACCCATTTGTTGTACAATGTGTTGAACAATCCTAGATTAGTTTAAAATAACCTTTCTTGTATCCAAATTCAAATCCATAAACATCTTTTCCATATGTTTCTTCTCCAAAATCTCTCCAATTAGGTGATATGATGTATGCCTCAGCCATAGCCTTGTTGATTTCTTGCTTTAGCTGCTTGTGTGAGTTCTCAGCCATACAACTACGATTATCCAACAGCAAACCTCTCCACAACGTGGACCAATGCTTTCAATAGTAGTAAGTTGGAAAAGCCTCAGTTCGGCACCCGCGATGCTTACACTCTTAGACCAATCCTCATCAGAGCATTGCCTAGAGAAGACGATTGGTCGCCTTACTCCACTCCCTCGTTTGCCTGCGGCTTCTACTGCAGTGGCGTCAGCTGCGATGCCTACCTCTTTTCTATATCCATAGTTCATATCTATGACGAAAATGGGCCTTATTTCGAAGGCAACCAGCCGGTTGTGTGGTCTGCCAACCGAGACCATCCAGTTGGAGAGAATGCAACGGTGGAGCTCACGAATGGCGGAGACTTAGTCCTCAGAGATGCAGACGGAATGTTTGTATGGTCTACCGGCACTGATGGAAAGGCGGTTGCTGGCTTAAATCTCACAGAAATGGGAAATCTGGTTATGTTTGGTGCAAATGAGTCCGTGGTTTGGCAATCTTTTGATCATCCTACTGATTGCTTGCTCGTTGGCCAGATCTTGCGGTCTGGTATGAATCTAACGGCAGCTGCTGCTGCTAATAACACGAGTGAAGGTTTGTATTATGTCTCAATGGGAGAAAGAGGATTACTAGCTTCTATACTGTCTCATCCTCCTCAGGTATACTCTCATATCTCTTTTTCTACGAGTGGTCTAATTTCGAAACATAGTTATGCGGAGTATTCCAAAGGAAGTTTAGTGTTGTATGCAAATCTTTCTGATGATTCTGGACTTACTTATAATCCAGAAGAGACTATACAAACTCATTCTAATACAACTCAGTACATAAAATTGGAGGCCAACGGGCACCTTCGGGTTTACGAGTGGGGTATATCTTGGAATTGGATATTTGATATTTTGAAAGGTGATTGTTTTTATCCTAAGGTTTGTGGTGAATATGGGATCTGCACGAATGGGCAATGTAGTTGCCCACTGTCGGGCTTTAGGCCGAGAGACGCTAGGCGTGCTGATCTTGGCTGTTCTGAGGTCGTTCCGCTTGCTTGTGATGCTTTAGACAAGCATACATTCTTGGATCTTAATGATGTGACATACTTCACCTTTTCTTATACTGAATATGACATTGTATCTGACATTAGCAACACAGATTTGAAGAGTTGCAAAGAGGCATGCTTGAAGAATTGTTCCTGCAAAGCTGCTATGTTTTTCTATGAGTCAAATTCTTCTAATGGCTCCTGCTACTTGCCAACAGAGATCTTTTCATTGATACATAATGAAAAGCATCAATCTTTATATAATTCTTTTGTATCTATAAAGATACAGATTCCTCCTCCAAAGGGAAGGGCTCGTTTGTTAGGGAGTATTCTGGGATCAACTCTTGGAGTTCTTGGATTCGTTTTGATTGGCGTCGCACTTTTTGTATACCGAAGGAGGAAAAGGAGGACTGGTGACGACATGGAGGTTCCGGTTATGGAGGAGGATTATTTGGATCATGTACCCGGCATGCCCACCAGATTTTCGTTTCAAGAGTTAGCAGCAGCGACAGACGATTTCAGTAACAAACTCGGGGAAGGAGGATTCGGCTCAGTCTACAAGGGGTCGTTGAGCGATGGCACGAGAATTGCAGTGAAGCGTCTTGACGGAGTCGGCCACATCAAGAAGTCATTTCTGGTAGAGGTTGAATCTATTGGAAGCATCCATCATATAAATTTGGTTAGACTAATTGGCTTTTGTGCTGAGAAATTTAATAGGCTTTTGCTGTATGAGTACATGTCCAATGGATCCCTAGAGAAGTGGATATACTCCGGAGGGAACGAGACGTCTCTTGATTGGAGCACAAGAAGAAAGATCATCCTTGACGTCGCCAAGGGATTGGCGTATCTTCATGAGGATTGCAGGCAGAAGATCCTCCACTTAAGACATCAAGCCTCAGAACATACTCCTGGACGAGCACTACAACGCCAAGCTTGCTGATTTCGGACTGTCCAAGCTCGTCGACAGGAACCAGAGTCAAGTCGTGACGACCATGAGAGGCACGCCAGGTTATCTCGCCCCAGAATGGCTTGACGCAATTATTACAGAAAAGCTAGATGTCTACAGCTTCGGAGTTGTGGTTCTTGAAATTTTGACAGGAAGGAAGATTTTTGAGGAATCTAGACCAGAGGAGGAGAGGCATTTGCTGACACTATTCAAGAGAAGAGTTGAGGAGGGACAGTGGCTGGATCTTGTCGACAAATGCTGTCAAGACGAAGCAGAAGCGGAGAACTTGATGCAAATTTCAGCTTGGTGCCTGCAGAGTGATCATGAGAAGAGACCTTCGATGTCAATGGTGATGAAGGTGATGGAGGGTGCTATTGCTAAAGATGTGCTAAAAGAGATTGAATTCAACTTGTTGATTCCAAGGTATTTGAGTAGCAAAACCTATGAAACAAGTAGCTCCAAAGATGTAACTCCTTTAGCCCCTTTGCTTCTTTCTGGGCCAAGGTGATGTTGGTGGTTTTTTTTGGAATGATTCATTTTATAAATGTAATTCCTATTTTACCCTGTTATATTTCATGTAAAACAAGTTCATAGTTCCAGAAAATTATGCAAAATTTATTTGTTGTTGATCATAGACAAAAATGTTTCCTATACAAAGTTGTGCACACATTGTTTCTGCATCCCTTTCCCCAACTTCACTAGTTTATCCATTTTGGGGAAACTAGTTAGCATCTTCTAAAACTAGAACAACTCAGAGCATCCGAAGACGATGCCTATTTTAGCAAGTATCGAAACATGCTCACACAACCCGAGTACCAAAATGACGCCTCTCGTTCAGATACGAGTGCCAGACGCAATTCCCAGCTTCCGACTTGGACAAAATCCTGAAAATGTGTTGCTGTGTAAAATGAGGAACAAAGTTTAGTCCGAAATTTCATCAATAGAATTTATGACCTGATGTATGGATGAGAACTCACTGAAAACCTTGGTCGTAAAATCATTGGTCAGAATGTGAACTTGGGCTCGTAAGAGGGCTGCTCTCTTCTTCATCGACGTCCTCCAGGATAGTATACTTGGGTGGCGTACCATCCGTTGGCGAACCACCATGCCTCCTGCTCTTGTGCAACTTCTGATATCTGGTAAATTTTGAAGAGTAGACTGTTAAGCGTGGATTTCGCACTGCCAAAATGCTACTGCTTAAGTTAAAGATCTCGTGTATTAAGCAATCCGTTGACTAGACGAGTTTCTCTTCCTACATATGAAGGAAGCTATATGAAGGAAGCTAAGAATGGCTCATTTAGGCTATAAAATCATATTAGTCATATATCAGAAGAAATCTAGATTCAAATGCAGCGCTGTCAATTATCTCGTGCCACGACTTATCCACATTAGACGACAGATAAGTATAACATCGTCGTCATCTGATTGATCTGAGCTCGTGAGAGATGAGTAGTATGATACATAGCTACCAATGCAACATTAATATTATCGAATGGTTTATAGTTTAATAGTAGAATTGAGCTTGATCACTTACTTGTACCAGTTGAATAAACTGACACCAAACATGATTGTTACAAGGCCATACCCTTTCATCCAAGTGAATTCATCATGAAAATAGAACACAGCCACCTAAAAGAAATATCAAAGGTTAATAATGCTTCTAATATATAGGGAAATGTTATATTTATTTGTTGTCTTACCAAAATAGTCACAGCTTCCTTCACAACCCCGGCGACTGTCACCGTTACTGCGCTGGTCACTGAGACGAGAATATATTCGGTCAATACCTGCAATACAAGAACAAGCGATCAAGCTCAGTTCAATATTTCAAAAATTCAACAAATTTGAGGAGACGTTTAACGATAAACCAAAAGAATCCAACATGAACGACGGGGCACCAGACCAACCTATATCTTACCATGAAAAAAGCCAGAGTTCCGCCAAACAACATCAGCAAACAACTCTTGACAATATGCCACGAGCTGTCGAAGTAATCGCTCTCTTTGAACTCCTGCCAAGGATCCAGCAATAGAGAAAGCAGAGCAGTTCCAACAGCCATAATTGGCGTCACGTAGCTCATCAAGGTAAGAGGATTTTTTAGACCTGGAGAAAGAGAGGGAAATTATCGGCATTCAAATGCGTTGATATGAGTTGGACAAATTCCAGCCTCTGGCTTTGAGTGACACTCACCATAGGATTCTTTCTTCAGGTGGTTTTGATATCAGCAGATACCAGCCGATTGAGACGAGCCAAGAAGAAAAAACAAGCAAGTATTTACTATTAAATGTAACAAAGAAAAATAAGTTCAGCAAAAAAGAAAATAACGAAGGAAGTAGCAATATACTGCTCCTTGTACCTGGAGAAGAATCTGTGTCATTGTCCATCGAAACCCTGACATGACAGCAGCAAGCATAACAAATATGAAACCCCAAAAATCGAATTCTGTCTCCTTAGCAACTGCAATATGGAAGAAAATAAATTAAGAGACTTATCTTGGATGAGCTTCACCCGTTTTAAATGCATTTACATTTTTCATATTACTTTAATGGGCTGGTTGTTGTAGATTTGGAACTCCATAATTAAGTTTTTCCACAATTTGGGTGGATAATTTTGATTCTTTCATTCTCTATAATTGTATAGTAAAGCTTGTGACATTGAAGTTAAAAAGGTCTCAATCTTATGATTGCCACTTTTCAAATATTACCTTATGTTTAACATTCATGTCTACTGCATATTTTCCAAAATACAGTACCAACCAAGATGCAGAAACTCACCTGCAGGGACAAAAGGAGAAACTACTTGCCTGTTAATAGTATCCCGGCAGAAATTACGAACATTATGCCAAACAGCTTCACGCTTGGAGACTCCAATCTTCACATAACATTGTTCGGGTCAGCGCAAGGTTAAAGAATCTAATATATATAGATACAGTTATACATTTATTTAAGTGCCTCACAACAGTTAGTCCAATCACTTGTAAGTAAATAATAGTGTTCTAGTTTAGATTGATACATAACAATCTTTCAAGCACTCTACATATACATATATATACTACAGACAAGATACCGGATTAATTCAGTTTTAATAAATATTATAAATATTTCATTTAGATATACCTGAAAGCAAAGGCAAAAACAAGGAGAAATATTGGTGATGCCGATTTACACTGCAAATAAACGATAGCTGGTTTAGTCATCTATGGCTTCTCACGAGATAAAGCAAAGAACACAGAGTAACGGAACAGAAAAGCTCATTTAATTATCAATCCCTATTTAGGTTTATTAATCACGTGCATCCAGAATGTTGTTTCTAAGTGACTCAGCCAAAACCCAAAGAGATTATACTTCACAAACAACAAAATCATACAACATTTCAAGAAGAATAACCAACCATAGTGGCAAATGTGACAGAGATGAAAACCAGGGATGCATTGCTCAAATTAACATCCATTGCGGTGCTGAGGGCTGTTGGTACAACTGTGAAATGCAAAGGCCATCTGTAGCATTAGTTGTTAAAGAAGTTAATCATACAACCAAACTTCAATAGGACAAGGAGAATAAAAATTTAAAACACAAGAACAAGAGTGCCTCTCATTCTCAGCTAGTTAAGCCCAAAAATAGCCAATTAAGAGTAGTGGGACGTTTAGTCGACATAGCCACAAAGAAAGGGTGAACTAAAATCAAATTGACAACGTGAAAAACGACTAAGCTGGATTACGTCCTTAGCTCTCACCATTTTCAATCAATGAGCTCATTAAACATGAATAGAATATATGAGACACTCAGATTCAGAAATTATCTCATATGAATACTGAAAATGTCATAAAACTTCCTACCTCTTGCAAAATAATCACTCCAAGACATAACAGAGGAGTGAAATTTTTCGGGCCAAAACCAAGTAATGGCAGTCGAGAGAACAGCTTGCATAACAAAGTGAATGGTGTTCATCAACAATGGTGCAGGGAACTTCCCCAAATCATCCCCTAATAACATTTTATTGTACCTATTCACCAAGAAAAAGTTACAACAATTAAAAACATAATAATGTGCAGTGAATTAACCTAGCCGGTTCAAACTGAGGAAAACTTACAATGTCAAGAATGTACTAATCGTGTACCAAGCCAGTATTAGAAACAACGTTTTCACCACATCAGAAACGGAAACCGGGCCCTCTGCATCTCTCTTAGACAGGTTCTGGTAGTGGTTTAAGCTGCTTCCACTAATCGTATGTGTTCTTCTATTGACCGTGTGACCACTTTCAATATCATTATGTGAATCGCTAACAAAGGGCGATCGATTGTGTACATCTTTACTGCTGGGAGATCTATTATGTACATCACCAAGCTCCATTCTTGGCTCAAGTTACTTCCACGGAATCTCTCACACTCTAAGATTTCCTCATCTAATCGAGCTGAGCATAATCACTCACACCAACCTAAGACCCGAAAAAGCCATTGTAATCCAACCTTTATACCTCAAATTGTCACCTCCACTTTCCTTAACGCTTCCAACTCTTTATCATATCTTTCACTGCATTCTATTTCTCAATGATGGCTTGACAAAATTAAACATTCTCAGCTAATTTTGATGGTGAAATTTAACACAGACAGAGAAAAAGGAAATCCCCAAATTGAACCAGCTCCAACTTGCTTGCTCGCAGAAATCTCAGCTCATTTCATGTCAAAGTTATATAACTACACAAACAATAAATAGAACAATTCAGCTGCGCTCCAGTGGATCAAATGGCAAAATAAAATCAGAATCCTAACAATTCAAATCCGCACAATAATGCCCTAAATAGGATGTTGCAGCTGAATAAAATATGAAAATGCATCAACATTTTAATTTTGAGGGTCACAGATACATGAAATTTAACATTCATATCGTGAAAATGCAAAATTTGTAAAAAGAATTACAGAAACGGAGATCAAACGGCAAATTGCGAGAATTAATTAGGAAAATCAAACAGAGAAGAAGATTTACCTTATATCAATTATATGCATGAGATTTAATCTCGAATCCCTTGTTTTCTTGATTTTGAATGGAATAGTTGCTGACGAATGCTTTGGTCATCAGGTGATTTCTGTCGTTGGTTTAACCGTCAACTAATTCTGGTTCGAAATCCCAATATTTTATATTTTAATTATTATAATAATCAATCAACATAATTGTGTTAACTAATTGAGGTCCCAAATTCTAATAACTTTATTTTCTGAGAAAAATAACTTTATTTTCTAATTCTAATTTCCATAGATAGAGTATATCGACAGTTATGTAACACTATTATATAGCCAATATGTATTTTTTTTTAATTCATTTTTAAAGGCATTGAGAATTCGATAGTACGCATTAACTTTTAATTATGAAATCACCTATTCCAATAATTAACTTTTTATACATTTTATTTTACATACATATGTTTAATATATTCACGCTATTATCTCAATCCAAATATATCCTTTAAATGTGGAAATCGTCGAGTAAACTCTGCCTCTAATTCTAGTCATTTGATCTCAAATTGTAAATATTATTTTCTGAATTGATTGAAGTTCTTAAGGAAAAACCAACCTCTCTCCATTTTAGTTGTTACATTTTACTAGTAAGATAAATGTGCGATCAAATACATCTAAAAAATACTAAAATAAATTTAGTAATTCATGGTTTTACTTACATACACTTGAAAATATTAGATGATGTTTTTCATTGTTAGAGAAAAAAGGCAAAGTAGTTTAAACTTTTTGCTTTTTCCTTATCGAATTGTAAAATATTTTTAAACTTGCATACCCAAAAATGTTTTAAATTATTCGTATAAATTGAAGATGATCGTGTACTAAAAACACAAAAATCAATAGTCTCCTAGTCAATATATAGATCGAGTAACAATTATTTATCCAATCTAAAATTTATCAAAAAAAGTAACAAACAAAGATCTTCGAACACTAAATCTTGAACCACTTAGAATTTACAGCAATTTAGACGAACACTTTGATTTTCGTGTTTGGGCATGTGAACTGGGCTGCCTATCCATTCCTCAATTTTCAATCTGCATTATACAATTAATTAAACACAAATGTAGCATTTTTATATATGAATATTCACTAATAAAGCTAATATTTTTATACACTAAATTAGAATTTTGGACTCACATTGGAAAGGCAAAAGAGCCTGAGCTTGTATCTGATAGATTAGAATCACAAGTCTCAAAATGATCCATCTTGATCTCTTTTATTTCATAATCATCTTTGCTCCCTTTTTCATCACCCTGTCCAAAAAAATTAAATAAATTATTCTTTCAAATTTATTTACCGTTTCCAAATTTTGTAACCATAATTGTGAGACAGTTACTGACCTTCTCTAGAGTAACATCATCACCGGCTGTTACATTTCCACTTCCGTCGCCGTCGCCGTTGTCGTCGTCATTTCCGTCGCCGTCGTTAACAATGTCGATTGCCCCGTCTTCCCGGAAGCGGAAAACTAGGTAATCCTCCTCCACAACACTCGGCTCAGCCTCCATTCGAGCCGATTTCCCTCCATTTTCGTCACTCTTCTTCGGGGGGCGGCCGCCGGTGAAGTCGAAAACGATGCTGCCGCCCGACGTCTCCGGCGATCCGCCGCGGCCGTCGGCCTTGTCCTCTACATCAAATCAAACACGAAAATCACAAGGGATCGGATCGGATCAAACATCAAAACACTGTAACATCCACTTGTTTTTAATTTCTCGATCGTTACCAAAACGTAAACGGCGAGCGAAGAAGCACGAGGCGATGTTTCGCATTCCGCATCCCGCCAAAGTGCAAGCCGAGCTCATCCCGAGCAAGTGCCGGCGTCGTCTCCTCCGTCTTCGGCGGCGAAAAAAGGTGGAGGAATTGGGAAATTAAGTGAGAGTGGGGATTTGAATTAGGAAGAGGAGGAGAGGTTGATAAATAGAGGAGCAGTTATGGTTTCTTTAGCAGAAATGGAAATGGGAGTGAAACGTGGAGATTTAAAAGGAAACCGCCATTATTATGGAATTTTGATAATGGAAACACACCATTTTCAAAATTTCATTACAACAGTCCAAAAAATTACAAGAATTTAAGGAACTTGCTCAATTTCATGGTACAAATTTTGGATGAAATTAGCCTAATTTAGCTGGTATTACAGACCAACATATAATTCTTTGACAGTGTGTCTTGAATTTGAATATTCATCAAAATTTGTAAGAATTCTTTCAATGATCATAAATTCAAGCCAAAATGTAGTCAAAATCAGTGACTATAATAACTGCAGCACTGAAAAATCTAAATGGCCCCTATAAAATCAACCTACTTTATACAGAAATTGCATCAGAATATCTTGACCTCGAACTCGATAAGATGAAGCTCGGTGGAGCAGTCGTCTCTAGCCTCCAACGCGTCTCAGACGTGTCTCTGCCCTTCACCTTGCTCGTATCGCCTGCACGAAGAATTAAATTCAGTTAGCGCGAACATAGAAGCTATGAAGTCCTCGATATTGCAGGGAGAGATGCGTTTTCAATGAAATCGATAGCTTGAGAGGATATTATGGAACATAATCGAAATCAAGAGAATTCCCAAATTGTATAATTAGACCTCTGATTCCATATTTTCTCAGAACTACACATATCTACAATAGATTAGTAAGATTTCATGACAAATGGAATCCTCAACAACATAAAGAGATTCAAAACTTTGCATTTGTTGTATCATGCAATCCAATCTATTTACACTATGATGAGATTTACATCTAATGATCTACGGAACCCGGAATCCGCCATCACAAACACACGAAAAAGTAGCAGGAAACAAGCCAAAAACAATCAAAATCAAGCCTTGAGTGATTTATGCATCTATATGCAGGTAGCATCAATCACATCTCCTCAAACATAAGCTATTTATACCTCAAGATAGCAAATAACACGTGGCAGCTTCGATCCTCGGCCCTCGAGTTAGCTAGCTTTCATTCATCAGTAACGGTCTACTCTCTTCTCTCTGATTGCACTTCTTGCACCATAGAGGAGCCAGGAGCCTCGGTGAGAAACTGCTGCCAGAAAACGTCGTTCAGCCCGGCTGCCACAGAGGGGACAGCGCCATCTTGCTCTCGATTTTTAGGTGTTTCATTATCAGGAGTCTTGGTAGGGCTCATGTTCACATCAATGCCCACTGTTTTCAGCCTCGAGTCGAGATCGATGCAGATTGAAGATATCGCAGGACTGCCAACGTAAGTCGAGGATGCAGCCAGCTCAGGGGAGGAATGGCAATCTCGTGAAGTTGATGCATTCAAATCAGAATCTCCAGAAGATGCTGCCATCAGCCTATAATCACGGAAGTCTTCGACCGGGGGCTGAACTCCGTGGATGAACTTCTCCCAAAAATTTAGGGATGAATCCAATTTCTCGACTTGCTCCAAGTTCGTCAACGGAAGAGACGAATCCACCCCTTGAAGGCCTTCGCCTTGCAAGAAATCCAAGGCCGTTGACCTTCTCTTCCTGCTCTGAAACTCCAAATGTTCCATGGCGCTTGGTTTATCCAACAGCTGAGCTAAGCTGATCATCAACTGGCGCTGCCTGTGGTCGAGGCTCTGAAGTGTCTGCCGTAAGGAGCTGAGCTGATGCTCGTATCCTTGGCTCTCGTGCTGACGCCTCTCCACTTCCGACTGAAGCAAATCCTTTTCGCCTTTCAGCTGCTGAATCTCTCTCTCGAACTGCTCCCTTTCTGGATCAGTTAACGGAGCTGCGTTTCCTTGAACTGAATGGCTGTGGATCGGCTTTCGCCTGTATATGTTCTTTAGAAGATGCTGCTGCCCTCGAATAAACTCATCGTTGGCGAACTCCCATTGATCTGGATCAGTCTTTCTAAAACCCTGCAAAATTTCAAGAATCCAATCAGATCAAACTACTTCAATCAATTTCCAATCTATGCATCAATTCTTCAATCAGATGAGTTTCATATCCATTCATCACCGAATCAAAAGGCCAACATTCCTCAAGATTACATTTGCTTGAAAAGCACATTCATCACCAATCAAAAAGGCCAACATTTTCACGAGACTTTCCCCTTCAATCAATTACTTCAAAGGAAACAAAAGCTCTCCAAAATCACACAACATAAACAACACACATAGATAGCAAAAGAGAGAAGAACACAACACCAATGATGAAACAACAAATGAAGTGAAGAGCAAAACAAAATCTTACATATGTATTCAACTGCCTAATGAAGCTGGAGAAGTTATTGTGCTTGAAATACTTGGGCAAAAAATCCCTAGCAAACTCAGGTGGATTCCACACAACAAAACTATGGCCTGTGTGACTCCAAGAAACAACAGAATTGGTCATGGGATCATCAACCATCTCATAAGTCTTCACCAGAAACGGCGCCGGCGACGAAGAACCGCCGTTTGATCCATCCATCATTAATGATCACAGCTACAAAACCTATAACCACAACCCCTTGATTCAATCTCTCCCAACAGATCAATCAACTCAATGAAAATGCCTTTCTTCCCACTTCACAATTCCCTCAAATCAATCATGAAAAGTAGGAAATCAATACCCACATAAAATCCAGCTCAAAGAATCAATCTTTCTTGATTGATGAACATCAAAGAGCACAAAATCCTAAAAATTCAGCTCAAAGGAAGAATTTTTTTCAAAACCCTTTTGATTATCTCACGTGTTTTATTGATTACAAAAGGAAGAATCTTGAAAACAGACAGGCAATTTAGAGAGCAGTGTTTTCTTGGATAAAGAGAAACCAAAACCCAAATGGAAAGAGCTACATATAGGCCAACAAAACAGAGTGAATCATAGTAAAATTCGAGGCATCAATCAATGGGGAGTGGGGCTTGACTTTCAACAGAAAAAAATGAAAAAGGGATTGTTCGAAATTGGGGGAAAGGGGAGTTGTAATAAACTGTTTCTTTAACAAGGAAAAAAGTGATCATTGCGTGGGGAATGAGTTGAATTTTCTAAAGATTCTTGCAGCATTTCATTTTGTTTGTTTGAATATTGAGCGTTGAATTCAGCGTTGGAGGGTAAACGGTAAACAGAGACGCAGTCGTTGCTTTGTCTTTATTGACGAGACCCATTACTTGTTTAGTGAAAATAATAGTATTTTTTTTTAATTTTTATATAACACAGACATCATATTTAAGAAATATTCTATACAAAATTCTGTTAGAAAAGAATTTTAGATAAACTAGTTTAAAAAGAAATGTATTTCTTAAGCTTTTAGGGGAAAAGTATCGAAGAAGATGACTTTTTTGATATCATGAGTTGTTAGACATTGTTCCCCTTGAAATTCAATACTATTAATTGAAAATTATCTTTCTGTAAAAGAGGCTAATCAGACCTATATTTGACAATTGTGATTGTAAATAAATGTGTAGATGCTTTAATCATGTACATACATATGCTTAAGGGTAATTGGATATGAATATTGGGACAGCTCTAAATTTCCAGCTAGTTGATTTTGTCAATATTATCCCAACATAAATATCTATATCTATATGTCACTTCTAAAAATGTTTTCCATCAAAACTACCATGCTAATTATAGTAGGTTGTGTAATAATTTCTTTTCATCTACTTTTGCTTCTTTTTTAATTTACTCATAAAATTATTTGATTCCATTTATAAAAATATGTGGTAATATGCATCTTAAATTAAAAATAAGAACATGATCATTAATTTGATATATATAGTAAGGGAGGGGATCAAATAAAAATTCTCACTATTCTATTAATTAGGAACCGATCTTATCCGTTGATCTAGATTAATGGATGATCCTTCAAATTTCGCATATTTTCTTATTTACAAGATAATGTCTTATTTGTAGTATGCTTTATTACGTGTTAAATAATATTTTCAATATTACGATGCTTTATAACGCATGACATAAGCACACAGCAAAGGTCCCGGGTTCGAGTCCTCCGTGACGCGGCCTTTAAAATTTCTGCATTTATTTATCAAAAAAAAAAAAAAATAGCCCAACACTTTTGCCCGTAAACTGAATTACCGAAAATACGCCTCTCCATTTCCAAACCTCAGTTCCACTCTCACTCTTCCCCCCCAATTTCAATCCCTCAAATGCGAAGCTAAAATCAGCTCAGTTGAAATCTCTGCATTGGTTGAATTGGAAATGGCGTCGAAGTTTATGCAGCAATTCGTGAAGAAGAAGACCATAGCGAATCGATCGTCGAAGAAGTACTTGGACGAGGCGCTGTACAA
>JAYJMF010000066.1:2452071-2476173 GCA_036873715.1 Salvia sclarea
TATATATATATATATATGCGCGCGTGTGTGTGAAATAAACCGACCAATAATTTGGCATTGAACACATGCGATCTATGAAGAATAGCAATTTAGTTTTTTATTTTTATTTTTTATTTAATTAAATATATATAGGTCCCATATATATGAGTGTTAAAATTAAAATAAATTTTAATTGAGTTGAGCTTTAAGTTTTACTTCATTGAATACATTAGCAAATCGAGCTACAATTTAATTCGGTTGGAATCGTGCCAAAATATTCATAAACATAACCATTGAATTATCACACTAGTCACTACTATACGAATCCAAATCTCCCTTCAAAAATATTCATATACTGTATAATATTTTTGAAGACAAATTGAATTCCAATAATTGACGGTTTAAAAATCGAGGTATAGAGTATTATTATAAAGACTCGAAAAATATTGAAAAAGTTTGATTTGCAGATTATTAAAAAAATGAATTAAAAGAAAGAAAGAGAATGAAAATGAGAGGAAAATTTACCGCTAAATTTTGCCATTAAAAATGTGAGACTAGGGTGGATTTGGTAGAATAATAACACATCATCATGAGCTAAATGTTACACATTTGGATATTATCCTTATCACATTCCATATGATTATTATAAGCAACACCATATTAATATTCAGAACTTTATCTGGAGAAGTAAGAGATTGCAATATTTCGGGTCCAAACAAATGAGCACAATTAATTAATACTCCATTAATCAAAATATAAATATGCTAGTATTATATCGTCAAATAGTTTCAAATACATTTTCAATTTGAAACACAAATTTACATATATAACCTCCAAGAGGAAGAGTAATCGTGCACGCCGCATTTCCGTAGAGCAATATGATGTTTGTTTGAAACGCAAAAAATAAAGGCTGATGAAATTATTATCTTATCTACTCCTAATAATAATATTTCTTGAAAAACGAACTCCTAAGTCAGAGTGGAGGATAGGCTTGCAGCTGCCCAACTATCCAGCAAAAACCTTTTGCACATTAATTATTTTTACTAGAAATCAAGACATTTTCTTTCACATATTCTGATTAATTATAAGAACATTCCTTGAAATTTTGATATAAATAAAAATATTATTGTATGTTAAAATTATGCAAATTTTTCTTGATTTTTGTGACCATAAATGTATGGACCTCAAACAATATATACGATGGCAGCTTAAAGATACATGCAGGCATGCAGCTACTTTACACGGCAGCAAAGAACAAAAAAAAAAGGATTAAATTTATCAGTAAATAGAGAATGTCCAAAAATTAAAACCGTATTCAAATTAGATATGTCACTCGTTTTCAAGCCCAATCTGCAACATGTTACATAACCAAAACCTATAGCAAAACTCATACTCCTCGAATAAAAAAATAATGTGTATAGAAACAAAACTAAAAATGATAGCCCAACAAGCAAAGGAACCACAACATATGCATACAAATCTTCTACAGCTTATAGCCCAACCAATTCAAACTTAGCTGGCCTACTCTAGAAATTCTAGAAAAATATAAAGTACATCATCAAATATGAATGATTGCTAACTAAATCCCAAAACGTCGTATATGTCCAACTTTGTAACTTAAAATTGATTGTGGGTTTAGCTCATTGATTAATTGAGTTGGGAGTTAGCTCATTGGTGCTAGAACTTTGCATTAGTATGGGTTGCATCTCCAAAAACCCCATGACAATGCTCACATTGATTGAAAACAATTAAGATAATGAGTTTCAATCAATTTGAGCATATTTATTACACAAATAGGAACTCGGTTGAAGGTTGTGGCCAAATTTGCAACAAGGTCACACTTACATTTCCAAGTGTAATTTGTTTATCATGTGTGGTTTGCAGATTATTGCACAAGAATATGGACTTCGACTGCGAAATCTAATATAGATGTTGCAGATTCCCATTAGACATAAATAAGAGAAGAATATATTCATGCTTATTGAACATCTCTTCATGTATGATAACATCAAAAGGTATAGACAGGGTCGTACCTATGTCTTACGGGGCCCTGAGCGAGATTTTGAAAATAGGCCCCTATAATGCAAGAAAAACAAAGTAAAGCGAAATATCAAATAATAATTTTCCCAAAATATACAAAGAATTCTTACTCAAAGAAAAGTGAAATACTATATAATAACGCCAAAATATACAAAAAAAAAATCTTACATTTACATAAATGCAATATGTCTTGCAGTTTTAGAGGCAAATGTATCTATCAAATCTTGCATACAATAATAAATAATCTAGTTATTACCATCAAATTACAAATCAAAATAAATAAAATCAAACCAAAATTAAATAAATATATATTCAAATACTAGAGCAATATCATTATCATCATCAATATAAACTTATACTTCTTATATTTTGAGGCCTACTACAACTCTTTATGTATGATGATATATTCATAAAATACAGTACACATACCCTTTAAACTCAAAATTAAATGATACAAATGTGATAAAACATGAGTTGCCTTTACCCATTGCATATAAGTACTTTATTAACTAAATAAATGGTTGCATTCCCAACTCAAAAATAAAAAAGTTTCCACATCTCAAATCTAGTCTAAAAAGCTCTCACCTCTTTCTTTCTATCTTCTACCACGCGTCCAAAAAAGTCTAAAAAATAAGTTGTTTTGCTTTTCGAATTATATGTCAAAATCGTGTCGATGATTCATGTCCGAATAAAATGGAAGGAAATCACTACAAAAGTCAAACTCATGTCCCCTTCTGTCGGTGGAGAAGGCACTTCGATATATGAGCTACAAATCAAGGGCTCAATCGTAATTACAATATTAATACTACTTAATTAGTTTCACTATTTATATTTTCCTAGCAGTTTATGAGTGAGCATGCACTAAATGTCAATCTCGAGAGGAATATATCAGTATTTAATGTTTATCGACGTAATTACTACGGCTTCAATTCAATTCTTCATGTCGATCTACGGCATTTATATTTCATAGGAGTATTTATAAATGTTTTTATTTAGTAGATTTAAATGGGAACAAGATTTTGCAAATTATGAGTGACTAATCTATAAAACCGGCGGCAATTAACGCGGCATTTCTCATTTGTTTCGGCATCGGAATTCGTGTCACTACGTTACTCGTGTGGGCCCCTTTCTAATAAATATTGATGCAGATGTGAGATATGCAATTCCACTTCCTTTTATTTCTTCTTCTTCTTTTTCTTTGTTTTTTTATGTAGAAAAATACAGTTGCATATCATTTTATTGTCTCTTTCATTATGGTATTTACTAAACTACAAATGCTTATGTATAATATCAATATTGTTTTTTGGTTTAATTTGTCGGCAAACAATTCCAAGTCAAAATTTTCAAAATGACAATATTTCCGGCGATGTTTCCTTTTCTTTTAAACGTGTTCATATAGATACATATAATCGAATTATATGATATGATAATTAATATAAAAAAATGTAATTATATATGCGTCTGAGTAATTGTCAAAAGTTAAAATATTGGGATATAAATTATAAAGTGACATTTTAACTTTTTAAGGAGTTTAGGCAATTTAAAATCAATTTTTTTAAACTTTGTAACTGCACCCCATTATCGAAGATGATATCAAGCTTGTTCGTGTCTTCTCTGATTCTTTCATTGTTACTCACATGGTCCAACATTTTCATCGTAGTATAATTAAATTCTTTGTGTGATGATTTATTTGATGCTTTCGTTTATGAGAAACAGATTGTGGTTTTGCAGTTTTCTCAAATCCATCGTGAGTAAATGAAACAGCTCATAGTTTAGCAAATTACACTGTTCTTTCTCAAAATGTAATGATTTATAAGTCGGATTTTTCATCATAACTTTTAAATACTCGTTATATTCCTTAAAAACATGCATGGACGTTTACTTCCTTTTGCACTTTCTTTTGCACATTACCTCACTACAAATTATTACAATAATACTTTTACTATTATAATTTATTTACAATAATTTTATATAATAATATTCATAAAGTGAGACCCTTTCTCCATTTATAATACGAAAACACAATAGAGCGGAACCTTTTCTACAATCACAATATAAACAAACTAAATCTTGTATAAATTCATACTCAAAATTCAGCGCATGTTTATATGGGACGAACGAAAGATCATACTCTCAAATGATGAATAAGGGTAAAATATCGTTTTAAACCCTGAACTATTATTTACTTTTATAAAAAATATTCTGAACTTTTAAACATATATTTTTAAACCCCGACTATCAGTTTTTTATTATTCGAGGCTCATTTTTCGGTTTTGTAATCTTTGAGAAACGAGTGTTTCAATGTGAATATTTAAATTTTTCAGTGGATTGAAAAATGAATTTAGGATATCTTTGAAGAAAAATCATATTTTCAACGTGTATACTTGGGCTTATGAGCCAATCCAAAAATGGTATTTTTGATAAAAAAAATGATAAATTGAAATTTTAAAAAATACAGTATTATTAAAGTTTAAAATATTTTTTGATAAAACTCAGAACATTTTTTATTAAAATGAATATAGTTGATGATTTAAAATATTCATCCGGTGAATAATTGATGTGGAATAATACTTTAACCTTAAAGAAAAGCTGTCAAATAAAAAAAACCTTAAAGAAAAAGAAAAACGTTAGAGGTCTCTTCTCTCACAGTCACACACACATGTATATATATAGTCACATGAATAAATACGTTACCCATTTGTTTATGCTTTTATCCCGACGTATACCAATGCGTGATCTTATTCTCTCTGAACTATACACAGTATTCATATTCATATATCTCAAATATATATAAGCTCCAACACACTCACCCACTGAAATCACACACACACATTTCAACCATCAAAGCAACTAGCGAAATAGGATCTGCTCTCGCGCAATCGATCTCCCAAGGTAAAATTCCTCAGTTAATTAATTCAATGCGCTCTCCAACTCAGATTCAATTCCGCAAAATATTAGATTCAAATTCAATCCATTGGATCTGGAGCTGCAGAAAAATTGAGCTCGAAGAAGAAATCGAGAGAAATAGGATCATGAAGCTCTGTGTATTGACGAGTAGAATCGCTGTTCCCGGCGGCGGCGTCTGAGGCGGAAATGAAGGCGAAGAAGTCGGCCGCGGCGGCTGTCGGCCGGCGGCTGGCTTATCGGACGGCGATGCTGCCGGCGCTGCTGCTGCTCGGATTGCTTTTGCCCTTTCTCTTCATTAGGACTGCTTTTCTCGTTCTCGAATCCGCCGCTCTCTGCTCTTCCTCGATCGGTAAATCTCATTTTTTGTTTTTTTATTTATTTATTTTTTGTAAAATTTCGTTTGTTGGGGTGAGTACGTAATATTCGGTTAATGTGTGGGCTGAAGTGTAATTATATGAAACTGCAGGTTGTATGACATGGAGGGTTTTCGGCGGGAGTGACGTGTCATTGGTTAGTATTTATGTTTCTCTTCTTTTATGTCGATGGTGGTTATTTTATGCCTTGCGGTAAAAATAAATTAAAATTAGCTCTATTAATTATGTGAACATTTTTTATTTACTTGATTGTACAATTTGCTTTAGAAAATTCAACCAAACATACCCAATATATTCGATAATTTCTTGCATGTAGAATAATGCATTTGTACCCCTCGCAAGCTAAGATTATAGACTTAATAAAAGATGCCCATATATTTAAATCCCACACAAAGTGAGTCAATTATTTTATTCTGATTTAAGTACGTCCTACTTCATTTTTTCCTTTTGCATATAAATTCTAAGTATTTTTATTTGCACAACTCTAATTTCTAAGCTTTTTAAGAATTACAAAACTAGTATTTCTATGGGTTATTTGGCCTATTAATTATTAAACTTTCATCAAATTCTCGTTTTGCATACCAATTTTAAAATCTGCCTGTAAATTAATAAACTATTAATTTTTTTTTTTTCATTTTTTACCAATCAGAATTTTGGCTTACAATGACAAATCTCTAATTGCAAAGAACAACGTCATTTCCGCCACACCTAATAGCACGACGTCGTCCCCTGCTGGTGTGACGCATTTTAATTATGTCCCGTTAAATTTTTAGCGTTACTTGATTGGTAGCAAAATGAGAAAAAATAATAGTAATTCAGTAATTTACAGACGGATTTTAAAATTGATATGCAAAACGAGAATATTGTGAAAGTTCAGTAATTTACATGCAAATAACCCTATTTCTATTATATGCTCTGCCTCTAGCCGTTGACAGCTCATTTTAGAATCACACACATTCATCAAAACTAAATTCAGTTTCTTTTATAGTATACTTTTATTGTCTTCTTCTGCACATTCTTCTAAAATAAAATTCAAATATCTCATCTCATGTGTTGTAGTATAATGGTAACAACTAAATCAGACAAAAGCTTACACTGGTGAGTGCAGAGTAGTATATGGAAACAAATAGTGAAGAGGCAATTGGTAAAGGGCACCGTGGTAATAGGGAAAACAAATAGTGCGTTTTTGAGGATGTCGGTGACCCACGCTTTGGCAACTTGTACCTTTTATTCGAGGACCACTTGTTCCTTATAATTATTAATCCTTGAATAATTAAAATGTGATTAGCAGAAGTTAATTTTCTGACATGATTTGGACACTGATGCTCTGTTGGTTTTCTTCATCATTAAAGTTGAAGAAAATTAGCATAATTTCACTAATTAAATTGTTGAAAAGGGGAACTCGTAGTGTCGTCTAATCACATGTCATAATATCAGAAATAGTCGACTTTGCCTCATTTTCAAAAAACAAAAATATTTTTGCGATTTTGACGTATTAGTACTTGATAAATTTATCTCGTCCTCAAATTTAGATAAGGTCGGCCTTTTTTTCCATTATCAGATAATCGTGCAGAGTCCATGTGGAAATTTACAATAATAATACTATGATGGAAGCGTCCCACATCATTATTTTAGTTCTGCCACCGATTCCACGTGGATTTAACTTTTTGTTTTGCCCTTTAGAGAAAACTAAAATCATATGTAAAAATAGATTACGGTTCAAATTTGGAGTATATTTAAAAAAATCATATGGACTTCCATTTGTTTTTTTTTTTATTTTTTATTTTTTATAAAAGTTGAACTTTGCATAATGTTCCAATTTTGACCCGAACCGAGAACTTGGGGTAAAAACTAAAAAAGTTGAATTATTAGCTCGTCAAATTTTTGCATGGAATATAAAATTAGATACTCCATCTTTTTACCACCTATTTCGATAAGGTATATCTCCAAAGGCTTTTTATTATATATTCCACAAGAGAATTTGGAGATTCAACTTTTTGACATCCAATTTTCGGTCCTAGGCCGAGATGAAATTACAATGTTTTTTTAAAAACAAAACAAAAAATGTCATGTTAGTTTTGAAGGAAAAAAAAACCTCCAAAATGTGCTTTGTTAATCATTGTAGAATTTTGAACATCCGAATTAAAAAGAAGAGCATATTCCATAATCATTATTGAATTTATAATGGTGTGCATTATTTTGTCTGACAACAAAATAAAGGTGAGAGAGGAGCTGACAAGGGCGTTGGTGGAGGCGGCAGCCACTAGCAAAGGCGATGATGGTGGCAGTGAAATTGAGGTTGAGAAATTGGAGGCTTCAAATGGAAGAGGCCCAATTTCATTCAAGGATCTTGTGAAGGACTTCGCGTCAAACAAACACGACATTAGATACTTCGCTATCACCACTAAAAAAATGGTAGGTTTTTTCGTAATTTCATTACTCATTACTGCTCATCATCCCATCCCATCCTCCTATACTGTAGTACTATGCTGCTCCTATCCCTATCTTTCTTTTTATGCTTTTATTATTTGGACGCATTATTATTTTATATAATATCTTTATATCTCTTCAGTAGACTGAAGGAAAAACCAAGCTTCATGTCTACATCTGTTATATAGAAAATGAAATTAGTATTTTTTTCTTCGTTGAAATACAAGTAGTACTATGTTTGGAAAAAGTGATATTATTGTATTGTATTGTACTGGATTAGATCATATGTCGCTGTACAATCTTCCTAGCTGCTATTATCTGTGTAATACTACTATATGTTATTGTAAATGTGACTTAATACTATTTTGCTGAATATCTTAGTAAATTTTATTTAATATAATTATCAATTCACTAATTATAGATAATACTATATACTCTAGTATTCATTTGATGATTTAAGTGTAATTTTTGTATGAAGTATCATTGTATTATCTATTCTTTCTGGATAGTTGAATGGGTGTGATGATTTTCACATTGTAGAGGGTGAAGTTCAAGAAGCAACTCTTCCTTTCTTCTTAAAAAAGTTATATAGATTGTCATTATATTTTTGGCCCCATTTTCACACACATATTAGTGACTATGCTTATACGTACCACCTTCAAATAAATGATTGCAAGAACATTATTGCTAATAATTATCTGTTTCTGATCATCTTGTTGAAAATTTAATTCCAAAAATGGTGTTTGGGTTGAAAATTTTACGAACTTGTCTAATATGCTGCAGATTGAGAACATGGAACGCTTAGTCCACACTGCTAAATGGCAAGAATCTGTCTACTGGAATTTGGCTGCTCATGGCATACCCAACACCCTCCACTGTCTCTCCCTCGTGTTGGCAGAAGAATATGCCGTAAACGCCCTGGCCCGCGCTCGTCTGCCTCTGCCTCAACACGTCTACCGCCTCACGGACCCTCGCTTCAACCACGTCGTTCTTCTCACCGACAACGCCCTCGCGGCCTCTGTTGTGATCTCCTCCGCTGTCAAGGCCTCCTCCAATCCGGAAAATCTGGTGTTCCATGTTGTTACCGACAAGAAGTCCTACACTTATATGCACTCGTGGTTTGCCGTGAACGCGATTCCTTCCGCTGTTGTCGAGATCAAGGGCTTGCATCAGTATGATTGGCCTCGCGAAGTGAATGTGGCCATTGAGGAAATGGTGGAAGCTCATGTCCGGATACGGAACCACAGGCGCAGGGAGATGATGGAACAAGGCTTCGAGTTCTTGAACGATGATCGCAAAACAGATGTTTTGAATCCGAGCCGCGTCTCCCTGCTGAATCACCTCCGCATGTATCTCCCTGAGGTAAATTTTTAACAGTTGGTGGATGGTAAAAAAAAAAAAAAGAACTTTATAAGTTCTTGAAATTTGCCTTGAGTCCATAGTTTGTCGGCGAATAAATCGATTATCAAACCAAACCCCAACAATATGGGTACCATTAGAACGCTATCTTCGAAACCCTTCCAATGGTTTCTTTGGAACTCCCATCGGAATTCAGGAAATCGATTTATTGGCCAGCGAACTTTAGACTCAGACGATTTATGAGCACCAACTTATAACAATCTATTCTTTTTTATGTTGATGTCAGCTGTTTCCTGATCTGGACAAAGCTGTGTTCTTGGACGATGATGTCGTGGTGCAACACGACTTGTCGTCTCTATGGGAGATGGAACTCGACCACAAAGTTGTGGGAGCAGTTGCTGATTCTCAATGTGGAGGCGACGGCTGCTGCAAGACATACAAGGATTACTTCAACTTCAACGATCCGATCATCTCATCCAGCTTCAATCGGCACCGGTGTGGGTGGCTCTACGGGATGAATGTCTTTAACCTTAAAAAATGGAGGCAGACCAACATCACCGCAACATATCACAAATGGCTCAAACTGGTCAGTGCAATTTCCACTCCTCTCACCATTATTCGATCATCTTCTCACACACACACACACTTTGCAGAACCTCAATTCTGGCTACACACTCTGGCAATCTGGAGCCCTTCCGCCGGCCTTGATTGCCTTCGGGGACCTCGTCCACCTCCTCGACCCTTCGTGGCACGTGGCCGGTCTAGGGCAGCGCTACCCCGACGTGGAACAGGTCGAAGGTGCAGCAGTCGTGCATTTCAGCGGGCCGGCTAAGCCGTGGCTCGAGACATGCTCCCCCGAGGTAAGAGGCCTGTGGTATAGACATGTTAATCTCTCAAATGCATACATTTCTAGATGTGGCATAACTGGCTAGGGGAGTAGGAGATGAGGTCTCTCTCTAACTAGTAAGTTACTAGATTATTTGACCGGGAAAAAAAAAACACGGTTCGCCAGAATATGCAATTTTCGCACGACTTATAAAACAGTTGCAATTCCAACACCACGACATTGATCCCCGTTAAAAAGTCGTGTTAAAATTGCAAAATTCTGGTAAACGCGGTTTCGTTTCCGACAACTATATGGGTTAATTTAGAGTGGAAGGAAGCATTTTGGGTGAGGCAGAGGGAAGAAGGTGATATAGCCTTCAGTCTCTTCTCAGGCCATATTATTTATATAGAAGAAGATAAGAGTTACAGCTTACACATGAGGGTAGGTGCATCCTTTACTAAGGGATGAAGAGTTAGATTTATGCTATCATTTCTCTCCATATATCAAATTGATATTTTTAATTCCCCAAATTAGAGAAAAATCTCTTTTTGTTTAATTTGGGATTACTATTGTAATGAGGTCTCCGATTTTTATCTATATTTTGAGAACATGGTTTGTATAGTGATGATAATGTTGTATGGTCGGATATAAATTTTGAAGGAAAATAAACGCTTTAATTTATTATGAATGATCTGATTTATACCTAGTGAATTATGTGTTGTACATCCGATTTCTATATAGTGGAATTTTTATGAAATTCGTTTTTTCTGCCTACTATATAGTATATATTTGAGATATTCTTGACATGGGTATTATAGTTGCCTCATGCAGTTTCTTATTTTCCACTAGTTTAAGAAATGTAATTTAATTAGTTAAAAAAAACAAACAACCCAAAGTTTGGAGTTTCCGGCGAGATGCCCGCGGTTCTAAGTTCTCACGATTCCATAAAAATCATCTTAAGATACTCAACTTGTTTATAAACTAATTTACCTAAAAACTTTAAAATTGTAAAACTAAAAACAATATTTTGTTTCGTGTGGATCCCTCGTGACCCCGTCATGCATGTTTGGGGAAATTTTTTCAATTTTAATTTTCGTGGAGAAAAAAATTACAACCAGCATTGTCACCCCATGGCATTAATCAACCTATGAGATTAAAAATTACAGCCCTATATAACTAAGAGTATTTTCTATATAAAAATATAAAAATATATGGGAGTGGGACTAGAATAAAATTTTACCCATCAACAATTTATTTACTACCAGTGCCCTGTATATTATACCGAATTACTGATTTACCAAAGCATAATTAACATCTCTATATATTCAACCTAAAAGTTAAAATTCCATGTGAACCGGTTAATAAAAGAGTAATGTTAAAACTACATAAAAAAATATTGGAGTAATCTACAATTGATCATTTATCACTTAGCATAAACGAGCATTAGGGAATTTAGGCAAAGCTAATAATGCATGCTGTAGAATTAGGAATAAACAATCTTCAAGGGTACTGATAAAGCAAGAGTTTTTTTTTACTGAAAAATTAAACTACTAACTATAGCTACTTATATTATACAATATTGAAATTAAAATCTTCTTGATAGTCCATCCATGCATCCATTTCTGGTTTCCATAGTGCCATGGTTTGCGAAATTTCATGATCACAAACCCAAGAGTTGAAGTTGTTAACTGCAATAAAAAATATGAATCTTTAATATGTTAGAACTTCATAAATTGTTATGAACATAAACTAAGGAGATTTCAAATCAAATAAGCCCTCTTTGGACACTTTCTAGAGCATTTCACCTATTTAATGACACAAATAGATCACTTTTTGAACTTGTAGTTTTATTTAGTTTTGAACTTTTTTCGCTACATTAATAAACTCCCATTAGAGCTATGCATGTTTTATGTCAAATTTACTATATACCATATACAAAATTGAACTGAACAAGAAATCCAAGAACCCAACTTCAAAAAAGATTACTTTTTGGACTTGTAGTTTTATTTAGTCTTCAGTTTTTTCACTACATTAAACTCCCATTTGAGCTATGCATGTTTTATGTCAAATTTACTATATACCATATATAAAATTGAACTAAACAAGAAATCCAAGAACCCAACTTTAGCATAATCAATATGAACCCCTCAATATATTATGATGAATGAAGATGAAAAAAAAAAAACTTACACTAGCTGGAGAGGGGTTTGATCCTGGCAAGAGTAGTGGTGGTCGTGGTCGGGTTGGAGGAGGTTGACAGGGAGGAAGTTTCTTACATCATAGTTGTGTGAACTCATACTAGGTTGCTCATATTCTTGATTCATCATGTTCATCTGCTGCTGCGCCGCCCTCTCGCTCTCTCCTATCTGCTTCATATGATCATATACACACATATATAAACAAATCTCATCATCACTTTCCTCTTAATTGTATAGCTACTTCAATTCAACAATTTTGCTAAGTGAAACTACCTTAGCTCTTAGATACATGTTTGCATTGTGCAGCTCTAGCTCCTGCTACATTTCAAGATTTTGATCACAACATTACATATATATATTTCATGTTTGTGAGAGAGAAAGAATCAAAGAGAGAGAGAGGAGTGCTACTAACCCTTTTCTGCATTAGCTCTATTTCAGCAAACAGCAGCTCATTCTACATCATTTTTTCAATTAGTTTCATCATTGAAAATCAAGATTGATTTTTTATTTGATGTGATTAATTAATTTAACAAACCTTCTTGGTCCGAATTCGGCCGATGGCTTTCTCCACTTTGCCTTCCATGTTCTTCAGATCCTTCAATTGCATAGTGCTAACACCATCTCCAAGAAGTTGTCTGCATATTTGAATGTGTGTGTGTCAAGAATTTGAATGTTTTTGCAAGATTCAATTTTGTAGGATGAATTGGGAATTAATGAATTAATTGCAACCTGTTTGAATTCTGAATTTCTCTGATGTGCCTACGGAGCTTGGTGGCTTCTTGCTGGTAGAACTGATGAGTGCATAACAAAGAAGTTATGAAATAATTTATGTTTAAAAATTGTAAGAAAAGTACTAACTCTTATGTTATTCTTAAAATTACCAGTTATACATGTAGTCATTTTATTAATTAAATTCACAAGAATCTTTACAAAAGCCAGGGAATTTTGGAATTTCGTTTAAGTTGAAGAATATCAGATGGTAAAGTGTGTAATTGAGCAGATGGTATATATATAGAAATGAATATCATGAATATATTAATTGAACCAATTTACCCAACTTTGTTTTATTAACCCTTTTGCAAAATCTCCTCGAATTATCAAAAAATATGCACCACTTTCTTTTTCCTATTTTCTGCTAGAAGATGCCATCATTACTTGGCTATATTGTCACCTCAGTGCCATTCTTTGACAAGAATTAGGAAAATCAAAGTGGTTGGGAATTTATCGAAAAGACAAAATAAATAAAGTTTATGTTTAAAAGTACAAAGCCTAATAGAACAAACTAAAATAAACTGTCACGGTAAAACATAGTAGAAACGTATAATTGGGTTTAGTGAAGCTTAAATGCTTAATTTTGGTGGTAAAAGTCATAACTTGTTATATACTTATATGCAAACTATTTAACTTAACAAGGTAATTAAGTAAGAGTTTAAATTAATTAATCAACTTGCCTGTGTGTTAGCTTCAGAGGTGGACATAGTGTTGGAGGAATCAACAGTTGCTTTCTTGTACCTATCAATCGTTGCCCTAACACTGCAAAAATAATAATAATTAAATTAAATAAAAATAAATATGATCAATTAATCAATTAAATAAATAACATGACTAAGACATAGTATATGCTTATGCACTCTCTCTGATACTTTCCTACAACCGATATGTTTTTTCAGTTACTTTTTCTCAAACTTTATAAAGGTGACCTATAAATACAAGCACAAAACTAAACAATGTGTTTTTTTGACAAACACAAACATTAAATATTACCAAAAAACATAACCAACTATATATACACACACACAAAGACACACAAAAAGAATAAAGTGGCATTTCCTTTTGCAAAAATAGTAACGACACAAACCAATATTATATGGAGAGTCTGGTACAAGATATCTAACATGTCAATTTTTTTTTATTTTTTTTTATCATATGTCAAGAAATATTAATTCGTTTTACAAATTTTGACTCGTAAAACAATGACATAAAAATATTCATATGATACTCGTAAAATTAAAAATAATATTCATACAATTTTCTTATTTGTTAGTCCCACATAAGTGTGGATATTCCTTTAAAAATTTATTTTACTAAAAAATAAATAATTTCTAATTAATATACACTATTTTTTTAAAAAAAATAGAACCTTCAATGTGCTCAAATTTACTTTATCACTAATTTTGTTAAAATTCATGTCACTTTTTCATCAACATGATTTTTTCACTCTCCAAATGTACTTAATTTCACTTTCATGGGTAAATCAAGAAAGAAAAATAAAGTATGGTCACATATTAATGCCCACCAATTAAATAAATAAAACAACATTAATATATTTAATTAAGCACATAAAAAGTAGGGATGAGTAGTCTTTGCAGAGAAACATCAGAGGTTGAAAACACACACATCCACTTCAAGTCAGCAACCTTAATTTCCTCGACACACGATTGGCTGCTCTCTGCCACGTAGGTACGAGATCCCACAAATATGATTGGCTACAGAATCTATGTCTTCAGATCTCGCCACGTGTCACCCCTCCCCCTTTTTACCCCGCGGTTAATACTCAGCAGTTCCACGGTAAAGCTTTTTACCCGTCGTTTTTTACACCACCCGTCGCCATCACCTCCAGATTTCATGCCCAGATATCTATCTTTAATTTCTATTCCAAGAAATTCTTCTTTTCGCAAATGTTTGTGTTTTTCTATGTATAATCTCTGTAGTTTGATAAAAGAAAGAGAAAAGAAAGCGTTGGGATTTTAAACCTTCAATGTTGTGTTGCTCTCTCACCCTTTCCAATTTCTTTAAGCAACCTTAATATTATCGAATACAATATATATTTACATTTTATCAATCAAAACTAGGGTTTTATCAATTTTCAATTAGAATTTTGTTAATCATCTATTATGATTTATAAAACCCTAATTCGGGCAAGTCGGGTTCGTTGCAGTATCTACCCTATAACAAGGGGCGGAGCTAGAAAATTAACTTGAGGGAGCTAATATTAAAAAAAAAAATCTTTATATAATTTTATTGTTGGGGTAGCTCAAGCACACCCCAGCTCCCCCTGGGTCGGCCCCTGATTACTATAACGACGATACTGTAAATCAAACAACATCACAATCAGTTGGAGATCTCTCTGGCACTAATCACGAACACAACACGATTTCTATAAACATGGACACGACATAAACACGAAGTTGACACGATTTTTGTGTGTGTTGAGTGTATGAGTGAAGTTGTAGGTGCAGAGAGCAGCCATTTTGCACCCTTATTGAGTGAATCAACCAAGTAATTTTGCAAATATTTTAGTGATGTTTAATTACTATCATTTCTTGGAAAACAGCATACTGAAATTAAATAAAATATCTATGTCTAGATAGAAGTAGAATTGAGGTGAGGGAGTAGGGTGTGGGGAGATGCTTTGGCAGTTAGGTGTCATTCCAATTCACCCCATCTGCAATTGATAACAAAAGCTCTTTTTCAAGCTTCAAAAAAGTCAGAGTTTTTTTCCTAGTGGGAGAAAAGAAATCTTAGTGGAGCAAATCTGCACAAAATATATATAGAAACGGCAAGATTTACACCTTTAGAGATAAAAAGGGGCGATGGAAGAGAAAAAGATAATTATGACACACCCCTTCATTCACACATTTAATGTAAATGGGGCTTAATTTGAGATGCTAGAGATGTTAAATTATGTCTGACATCACCTAGGATTTCTTGGCTAAGAAAGAAAACCCATCATTTTTCTAGCCCCTTCAAACCCTAATTTCCTAGTACCATGCCCTAATCCTTAACTAGCTTCACTGCAGTCTAAATTTGGTGCAAGAACCTCAAATCCAATTAACATCAATTTGCTCTTGGGCCATCTCAAAATCTAATCTTTTTGAGTTTTTAGTCATGCCCATTTCGAGTTCTTGAAAAATTTCGTTAATTTTTGGTTATATATATACTTTTTTTTTTTTTTTAAATTTCAGCTGTGGGTAGAGTTTCTTGGGGTGAGATATTTTCTTTCCTTTCATCTCTGACTAGAGTTTCTTGGGCTGACAGATGGCATGTGGTGTTCAGAGAGAGGGAGAGAGAAATTCAAGAATTTTTAGAATTTTTTTTGAACTTTTTCTAGGAAATAGTTCATGAGAAAACACTAGTGTAAACAAAAGCACTTTTATTTGAACCAATTAAGGCAGATCTAGGAGTTATATGATCAAATCAGACAGAAAAGAATTAGGGGAATTCATCACAGTGCCAAAACAAGACTACTCCTATTAAACTCTCTTCAAAGACAGCAAATACCACAAAATCAAGAATTAACACTCGCAAAAAACACACAGCAACGAAGAAAAAAGAAATGAAAGCTCTAATATTCTCTCCAAACAAAGCTATAGATTATGGGATTTAGAAGTGGAAAATCCAAGATCAACACACATACTCACACACAAAGCAACAGCGCTTATAAAAGTTTGATCTTTCCCCACACTGCCACACAGCTAGCTAGATCATAGATTTTTAGGTCCAAAATTAAACAAAATACACACACACACACAAACTCAAACATAGACAAGGTAACAACAAACTAGAACATGGGAAGAGCTACTGAAGATCGAAACACACACACACACACACACACAAGATTACAAAAAAAAACACATATAACAAACTAGATCATGAGAAGAGGTAGTGAAGATAAAACACACACACACACACACACACACACAGAGGAAATTAAAAGGAGAGAGTAACAACAAACTTGATAATGGGATGTAGAAGTGAAGATCATAGAAACACACACACACACACACACACCCACCCAAGAGTAACAACAAACTAGATCATGAGAAGAGGCAGTCAAGATCAAAAAAACAAAACACAGCACACAAGAAAACAGATCATCATACACCATCAACAACAAAGCTAGATCATGATATGAACCACTGAAGATCAAAACACACACACACACAAACAAAACAAACCTGTTGTTAGCATACTCGTAGAGCCTCCCTCGGCTGGAGAAGACAACAAGGGCAACCTCAGCATCACAGAGCACCGACAGCTCATAGGCCTTCTTCAACAGCCCATTCCTCCTCTTGCAAAAAGTCACCTGCCGATTCGTCGTGTTCTCAATCCTCTTGATCTGAATCTTCCCTCTCCCATTCTTCCTCATCGAATTCGACGACTCCGATTCTAATTGATTCGGAAACTCCATCACAACCCACCTGCACAAAACAAAAAACCCACAAATAAAAATACAATCTTTATCCAAAAAAATCACCACCACCACCTGAAAATTCTACCACCATCCCCAAAATAGCCCAAGCAAAAATTTCTCCCACCAATTATTGCAAATATAATTTAGCTTCTAACCTGGCAAGACAACTGTGGAGGGGAGGGAGAGATGTGCTTTTCTTTTCTTTTCTTCCCACTCCAAAAATTTCACTACTGCTAAAATTATGTGTTTGTTTAAGTAAAAAGAGTTGCTGAAAATGGAATGGAGCTGTTTCAGGAGGCCTTGTATTTATAGCTGAAATATAGTAATTTGTGTCCTATATTATTCTCTTGCCTCAAATTTTTTTTCCAGTTCTGCACGTTATACTTCAAATCGGATTTTCGTTAGGGTAAATTTTAACTTTTAGGTTAAAGTGTGTGTAAAACAGTTAAAAGTAGCCTCATAATTAAATTGATTTAGTGATATATTCTAGTCCGAATGTCGATTAATATTTTTTTATTTCTTTTATAAATTGATCCGGCCACGGTTTTAGCCGGTTAGTAATTTTCGATTTCATGAAGTTCGATTGGCCAGTAGGCGAATTTTACGTGTGGTATTTCCACTTATGATAAAAACCATTCTCATTCTAGGAACCTAGAAATCATGGTTTAAAAACATAGAATAATACTAATAAAAGCATTATATTATACGTTTAAAAGCATCAGAATCAATGAAAGCATTGTTTTTTATACATTATATCACTAAAAACATTATATTATGAGTACGAAAGCATAACGAATTTGAAAAGTCAATCTGGACCATCTATTAATTAAGATCAGTGACCTAGATTGGATCCTAGTTAACATTATGGGGAATGTTTATGTTTGATCCCCTCCCTGGTGTGGTATTTCCACTTATATATATAAATTTAGTGTCGTGGAAATCGAGATACTCCATGCCATCAAAATAATATCGTTCTATATATGCACGTATATTTTTTTTTTCAAATTGAGAGTGACATAAAATATTTTAATTTTCAACAACACTAAATTTGTACGTGTGAACACTAAATTTGTACGAGTAACGATATGTCACACGTAAAATTCAACTGTCATTAATTGAACTTCTGGCGAAAATTGCCACTAAATCGATTTGTGGAGCTTAAAAAATGTCTTATATTTTTTTTTACCATAAACATAATATGATCAGTGTGTGTTTTTACCTTAAAAAATGTCTTATATTTTTTTATACTGGAGTAATAGATTAGTACCTAAAATTGTTTTTTTTTTTTTTTTTTTAAATGTGGGACGTGCCCATTTTTTTAGTACAACAAAAAGTTGCGTTGGCAACTAAAATCTAAGTGGGAGTTAATTGTACTCAAATAGTATATAAAAAGCCACATTATTGTCGATTTTGAATTGCCAATACGAATTTGAGTACCGAAGCGAAAAGTGACTCCTCCTTGATTTTAAGACAAAGTCAATTTATTGGCTATTCATATGTTATTATCAAAAGTGTGAGACATATCTAAGAAAAAGACCATACTTTGGAAATAGGAAGTATATAACATATAATCATAATATTATTATGAAATTAGCCGATTTTTTTTTGCACCTGCATGCATGCACATGATTTATGTTGTTATATACTTGTAAGGTTTACCCTAGCTTCGACTAGAGTGGGTAAAATGAAAACGAATAAATTAAGAAAAGAAGACTTAGCTAAAAATTTGTTAATTATGTGGCTTAATAAAGTATATTTGTAGTGCTTCTGAACACGTGCCTATGCATGTTATAATGTGACATGGCTTCATTGCTAAATTCCACGTTGGCATGATGGATGATCAAACATAATTTGATTTTTTTTTGTCAAATTTGAATATTTTGAGACGCATTTGGGAGTAAAAAATTGATCGTTTTCACCGTGAGTAGACATATATACTGTACAAATTGCTAAAATCAAAGTCTAAATTCACATATAAATAAATGAACGTAATTCTAGGAACTAGGTAGAATCAAATTGTGAACATCATTAGATATGTAGATCTTGACTAGATATATAGATGGTCATAGAATAATACATCTTCTTATAATAATTGCAGATAAAAGATCAATAATACACATTTCTAGTTACTACCATCACGTATAATAAGAAAGATATAAAGTTCATACGAGATTACTAGCTAGTCATTTTACCAAAATATCCTAAATTATTGATAATTAATCACATTAAAATACGAGGACTATATGAAACTAAAACAAATGCTCATAATTTTTTTTTTGAGAATTACAAGTGGTGCAAATACAATATAATATCATAATAAATTATAGCTCAACACCGCATGCAAGCGGGACCACTATACTGTATAAAGACGGGACAACTACCCGCACGCAGGCGGGACAACTACCCACACAAGAGTGGGACAACTACCCACACAAAAGCGGGAAAATACCCGCACAGAGGCGGGATTTGAACCCGGGACCTCATATAGGAGAGTCACTGAGTGCTCAGAATTATTATAATTTATAGTAGAATACTTAGACTATCTGAAAAGTAATGAAATACCTCGTTTTTCGATTTTCGGCAAGTGTTTTATTAGCCGTCCAAAGACTCGACGCTTCATTTATGTTTTAGTCGGAAATCAGATAATGGATACGGACCCTCCGTCCCACTTCAAATGGCCCAAATTCCATTTTAGGTCGTCCGATAAATAATGACCTATACTTAATGTAGAAATGAAGTTAGGTGGGTCTCTCCACTTTATCTCCTAAACTACACTTTATTTGTACCTTTTTATATTATAATATTATATAAAGCACATGGGTTCCTGTACGTTATCTCACGAACTACAATTTCCTTATTTACGTGCCCAAATGTTGTGGGCCGTTTGAAGTGGGACGGGGGAAGTATTTTGTTAGTTTAATTTACTTTAATTCATTGATTTCATTGAAATTATTAATAATTTAGGATATTTTTATTGAATGACCAAATAATATTATGATATGCATAAATAGGCAAAGTTTGAATGAGGAAGGAGCAAAGACGGTGGTTTTGTCCACATATATATATTGAAAGGTTTGAAAAGAGGCATCCAAACATTCAAGTATGGGAAAAAGTGGGAGAAATGATAAAAGGTTGTTTTGGAAAGTGACTACTAATGGGTTTAAATCAGAGCTTTGCAATCCCAACCCTTAACGGATTTCTCACAAGTGGACTTCACTATCCAACTATAGAAACCACACTCTTTCTAATTTCCCACTACACAACCCTACCTATTTCATTTCACTATCTTATTGTACACATTTATAGACATAAATATTGCATCTCAAAAATAATACAACCTACTTATATCTCAATTTGCAATCTTGGCTAGCATCAATTTTGTAGACTTGCCTTTGTAGTTATCATGTTTTTAATATTGCGCAATTAGAATGCATGTGTTCAATTTTTATTCTACGTGCCACTAATATAACGATGTTTTACTAATGGAACAATGTTGTTTTCTTGTTTAAAAAAAATTTGAAGCTTGTTATGATTGCAAGAAAGTTGTTTCGAAAATTGAAAATTCTTATGAATTTGTTGATTTAAATAATTAAATGGATTAATTTGACAATTTGTTATCTATATATCCATCATATATATCAGTTAAAGTAAATGCACTATTAACTCTTAATAAATACCAAAATATGGATTTATATATGTCCAAATCCCAATAATATAAACCCTACCTCGAACAGTGAATTCGTGAACAACGAACACGTCAATTTGAGCTAATTATCAACAAACACATTAATTTGTGCTTTGTTGCCGCTACAACAAAATATCTAATAATGATATATATGAATTAAGTGACACCAAGAAAATTGTCATAAAAATTTATTAAATCTGTAGGTTTTACAAAATTTAGGTACATGCATCTATAAAATTTAGGTACGTATCATGCATCTATAATTTTGTACAGAACGATATAAATCGATTTTATTACATTGAGAAACATAATAGTCAATAGATTTATTACAAATTTTGTGACATGTTTTTATCTTCGTGACATGCATAAAATCATAAAAAGCGCGCTATCACAATTTGTGTAAAAAATCATGTACACACTACTAGAATATCTTGTTGCAGCGTGCATAAGTCATAACTTCTTTTTTCGAATATCTACAAAAAAATAGTCATATTTCATTTATAGATACTACCCATGATATATTACCCTCAATATATCAACTTATATATTTACGCATCCTATCATATATGACTCACCACTTTAATTCAAATTACATACCGAGTATTAAAATTCTAAATCTATTAAAATGTGGGTCATTTTACCACTCACATATTTTTTTAAACTCGTACTGCTTCGTACTAGATGTTTTTTTTTTCTTTGTGTGTGGCCAAAAAGTATAGAATTATATGAATAATGCGTGAAACAATGGGGACTACAATCGATATGAGATTAGATGAGTTTACGTTAAAAGAAAAAAATGTACATATGTTTAATTTATATGCTAATGAATTAATGTCAAATGATGCTATCTCCAAATTAGCCATGGGTTGGTAACTATGTATGATAACTATGATTTGTGTTACTCGGAAAGGCAAAAGCTAAGCTCATCTTTCAAATTAATTGCCTTTTTGGAATTTCACATATCCTTTTTTTTCTACTCGCAATATAATTTTATTATTTTTACCACTGGCTAGACACGGATAATTGTAGAATGCAATCTAGCATCAAATCATTGAAAGTTAGTTCTTTTGTGTCTCTTAATTTATTTTATATGGGTGGTTAGAGTGTATAATTTACATATGATATGGTATAAATACACAACCATTATAAATTTTAAGCCTGCAACCAAAAATATTAGACTGATATGGAAGATGGTATACGTAATACAAATGATCATATAATAAATATTCATTACATATATATTAATACATTTATTAAAAATTATATTGATATGGTATATGGTAAAAGATATCACGGTGAAATACATAATTAGTATAAGACATTAATTATTTTTGAACGGATTATTTGTGTGTATAGATTTCATCGAAATGGTTCGCAAACTCGTCGCCAGAAAACCCCAAATCAAAAGTTTTTGGCAAACGTAGGAGAAAATAGATCAAAATTGTTCTTTGAAAAGTTCTTTTAGTAGATTAATACACATCCCACATGTAACTATGGAAGGTTCGGTACAATTAATCATACCAAATTTATTTTATTGACGTCTATGTCTTTTCTACATTTATATATTAACAAAATAAAAAAAAAATGTAGACTAGATGCCGAGTTGTAATATACATATGACAAATTGGAGAGAATCAATTAAATAAACTTTTATTTTCATGTTAATTAAAAATTAATTTAGAGCATTGATCGTAACGAGAAACTAATGTTATATATACTATAAAGTATAAACAAGCATGAACGGAATATAAATATTATGTTTATATGTATATACATATATATTATTAAAACATAATTGTATGTAATGTATAAATTTATAAATACTGTTTACAGTATCAAAGGAATATATTAATTTCTCTTACGATAAATACTAGTAGTATTTGATTTTTAAATTCAAATACACGATCGATGTTTTCAGGGGAAAAAAAGTTAATAATAATCTCATGTATTTAATTCGATGATGCTGAAAACAAATGAGAAATAACGAACTTGGTCTTAATCAACTATATATGAGGATGAAATTAAATAAGTGTATAGACAGCTGGGGGTAAAATAGGAAAAGCCAAAATTAGGCAACACGAGCCAATACCTTGAATGAGCCCAAAAAACGAGAAAAGTTTTCATGACCGAAATGTGACATTAATTATTGTATGATAGATGACAAGTACCAATAAATTTGGAAATTCATTGCCAGCCTACTTAGTTTGCGTCCAACTTTTGGAAATAAAAAGATATTTGCATGCATGTATGTATATTTAATTAATACTAATAATAATATCTTATTGCCCTTAAAAATAATACTTAATGATCTCTTCTACATATATTTTAGGTTAATATATCGATCATTCTATTAGAGCGTATGGTAAATACTCACAAATGGGCATTTGAGATAATTAAGTTCCTTTATATAAATGAATCATTCATTTGGTTCAATTTTAACAATTCTTTTGAAATGTTGCAATAATTCACCATATTTTAGTATGTGGTAAAAGTAGCACACCCGAATTCTTTTTTGCCAATAGAAATTTGACATTGAATGCTTTTCCGAGCCGACATCTCGACAACCTGCAGCGATACGATTCCGTATTGTGCTCGATATTTCAACTCTTTAGCAAGCGAAAATATTTTAGATTTTAATTTTCTAACAAATTGAAATTATTGCAACATTTAAAAAAATGTGATAAACAAGTGAAATAAGGAAATTTCATGTATTTATGAATGGCAAAGACAAGGCACCAAAAGTTGTATTTGGTTTGACTCACCAAAGTGTGGGTGTCTTTCCATTTTATTTTGGTTTCATCTATACTAGTTTGGTTACTAGGCGATTGATTTAGGAATTCATGTATATATATATATATATATATATATATATATATATTCAATTTATTAGTATATGATTCTTTTTATAAAATTTATTATACTATATATTAATATCTTTTATCTGCAAAAGAAACTTCATTTCCTTCGAACTTCGTATAATATTTTCTTATTGGTTTCTTAAATTATTATCTTTTATTTAATTTGAATGAGTTATTTTTTTTTTTTGAAGCAAAAGAGGGGATATAATAAATCAGGAAGAGTCATCAACCACAATGTCCCTAAGCCAACTA
>JAYJMF010000066.1:2483975-2513031 GCA_036873715.1 Salvia sclarea
TTTAGTCTGGTCAAGTGGTTCATGTGTAAACGTCCACCCGCGTGGCTTGCATGTGAGATCATTTGGGCTATTGGGGGAATTGAATAATATTGTTTTATCAAAAGGTTACAATATTATTAATTCAAATCTTTGTGTGCTTATTTGTTGCTCAAGTATTTACTTATTTCATTTAAATATTTTCAGATATGTCTATAGATCGTTTAATCTTCTATTCGTTTCAATACCTTTTAATCCTTATATTATTCTTATGTGGAGATAAAAGAAAAATAAAATGGATTACTCCTTACTGTGTAAGAGACAAAGTCTTGTTTTCACGTCATAATTTGTCTATGAATGAGGAACACAAGAAAACAAATTTGATATTATCTTTTTTGTTGTTGTTCCAGCATTTGGGATAGACAAGAAGTTATGAACTACCGTGATCATCTCGAGAATGGAGGTGGCTCCATCGACATCATTCGGCTTATCATGAATTGTTGGATGTTGGAGCGAGCACCTGTGGATGGGAACATGACTCTTAAGGAGCTGTTTAAAGACCCGCTTTATGTGGAGTCTAAAGCTTGCAGTGTTATCCTCAATCTGCCACCTTGTTGTAGGAAACTTGTGTATGATGCCGTCAATATGAATGATATGAAAACTATCGTTCAGTTCGCCACAGACCTTGTGGCAGTTGTTGAGGGATCACATAAGTACAACAAAGCGACCGTGGCTGAGACTCCTGTCAACCCACTTCCTCTAAATGAAGTGGTGCCCAAGAGAAAGAGTGTGTAAGCGGGGCCACTACTCACATCACAAATGATCTGCAAAATCTGGCAATCAATTCTGAATACAGTGACTCTGAAGGTCTTGTGGTTGGAAACGGCTCATCCCTCCATATCAATTCCATAGGTGCTTCTTCACTCTCCTCTCCTCCGTCCTCCTCTCACTCTCTTCTCCTCAACAATATCCTTTATGTGCCTCAAATAACTAAAAACTTGCTTAGTATATCTCAGTGTACCAAGGATAATGAGGTCACCATTGAGTTTAACCATTCTTCTTGCTTTGTCAAGGACAATTGCACCAAGAAGATCCTGCTGAAGGGAACTCTCTCTAAAGGCTTGTATCAGCTTGATTTGTCTTCCTTTTTCACCTGTAATACATCTTCAAGTAATGTTTCTCCTGCCCTTTCCCATTTTGCTGGTGTATGCATTATTACATTGAACACCTTGCATAAGGCTCTAGGCCATCCTGCTCCGAATGTTCTTGCTAAAGTGTGTAAACATCTTAACATTCCTTTCAATAGTTCTGCTCTACATTTCTGTGATGCTTGCAAAATAGGTAAAATACATCAATTTCCTCATGTCTCCCAAACTGTCAAAACATCTGCTCCTTTTAATCTTGTGCACTCAGACTTATGGGGACCTGCTCACACTCCCTCAACTGCAGCTTACAAATATTATATTATCTTCGTAGACGATTTCACTAGGTTCACATGGATCTTTCCCCTTACTCTAAAGTCCCAAGCCACTCAACTTGTTCACCATTTCATTGAGTTTGTTAAGTGTCAGTTTTCTACGACTATCAAAACCTTTCAAACTGATTGGGGTGGTGAATTCCGGCATTTAGTCTCTCATCTTAAGTCTCTAGGAATAACCTTCCAACATCCTTGTCCTCATATTCATGCTCAAAATGGGAGGGTAGAACGTAAGCACCAACACATAGTTGACACTGGTCTTACTCTTTTAGCTCAGACTAATCTCCCATTTGAATTTTGGTGGGATGCATTCCAAGCCGCTGTATATCTAATCAATCGTCTCCCCACTCCTACTCTTAACCATCTCTCTCCCTATCAGGCTCTCTACCACAAACTACCAAATTATCAGCTTCTTAAGGTGTTTGGTTGTGCTTGCTTCCCATACCTAAAGCCCTACAACCAGCACAAACTCCAATTTAGGTCCTTGAAATGTCTCTTCCTGGGGTACAGTGACTCTCACAAGGGTTATAAGTGTCTCAGCTCGGATCGTCGCCTTTATGTTGCGGATACCGTTCACTTCAATGAGTCAGAGTTTCCCTTCTCCAGTCTTTTTCCTGCTGCTACCTTACCTGCAGCTCCAACCTTCATCTCTGCTGTCCCTCTTCCCATTCTTCCTATTTCTGCTCCCTCCTCTGCTCTATCATCCTCATCTTCCTCACAAGCATCATCCTCCTCCAATACATCTTCTCCAGCTCCATCTCTCTCTCCTTCACCCCACCACTCTCCTTCTCCCTCTGTCTCTGTAGCTTCACCTCACCCCTCTTCCTCCTCCTCTTCGTCCTCCACTACTCCCACTCCCCCTCCCTTCCCTCCTAAAAACTCTCATGTCATGGTCACCTCTGAGCCTGGTCCAACCACCTCTGATCTCGTGATGGTTTGGCCCGCGGATTCTGTTATGCCATTTGAAGCTCTCATTGTGACTACCAAAGACGTTGAGGGTTCTCCTATTCTCTTGCCCACAACTCCTCTCTCTGCTGAGGAAGCCATTGCTCATCCTTCATGGTTTGCTGCCATGAATAAAGAAATTGAGGCGCTTCATCTAAAAGGTACATGAGTCTTAATTCCACCATCTCCTTTGTACAAGGTCATTAGCAATGAGTGGGTATTTCGGGTCAAAACTCTTGCTGATGGATCTCTGGATAAACTCAAAGCTCGATTGGTCGCTCGGGGGTTTCAACAATTGGCCGGGGTTGATTTTCTTAAAACATTTAGCCCCGTGGTTAAGGCCTCCACTATTCGCCTTCTCTTTTCTCTGGCTGCTATGAACCACTGGTCTATTCAGCAAATCAATGTCCAAAATGCGTTCCTTAATGGGGATCTTGGGGACAACATTTATATGACCCAACCGAAAGGCTTTGAGGATGAACATCACCCAGACTATATCTGCAAGCTTCAAAAATCTCTGTATGGTCTCAAGCAGGCTCCCCGCGCATGGTATGATACGCTACGTACCTATCTCTATTCTCTTAACTTCAAAAGGTCTGCCTCCGACTTCTCTTTGTTTTACAGACGAGAGAATGGTATTTTTTCGCTTATCTTGATATATGTGGATGATATACTTGTCACTGGGGATAGCGCGGCTGAAGTTCTTGCTCTTATCGATCAGTTGAATCAACACTTTGCTCTTACTTCTCTTGGTGAGGTGCATTATTTTCTGGGTATTGAAGTCAACAAGCTCAACTCATGCTACGCTCTTTGTCAAACGAAATATCTCACTGAGTTGCTCAAAAAGACCAAAATGCTCTCATGTCATCCATGCTCTACTCCCATGGCTCCCAATACAAAGTTATCACGGTATGATGGCACCTTATTCTCTGATCCTTCTCTTTATCGCAGCATTGTTGGTGCTCTCCAGTACCTTACTCTGACTCGCCCGGATATTGCCTTCACTGTCAATAAATTGAGTCAATTCTTACACAATCCAACTGATGCTCATTGTTCTGCCTGCAAGCGTCTCTTGCGATATCTTAAAGGCACTTCTACATTGTCTCTCAACTTCACTCCATCTTCTCATTTCCGCCTTGAGGCCTATACTGGTTCTGATTATGCGGGGTGCCTCGATTATCGTCGTTCTACTGGGGGCTACTGTGTCTTTTTTGGTGATAACCTGGTGGTATGGAGTTCGAAAAAGCAATCTGTCATCTCACGTAGCAGTGCTGAGTCCGAGTATCGTGCCCTTGCGAATGTCACAGCAGAGGTTATTTGGTTTCAAACTTTGTGTTCTGAACTTGGCCTCTCCATTCCCTCTCCTCATCAGATTTGGTGTGATAACTCTAGTGCCGTTGCCCTTGCTGCTAATCCTGTCTTCCACGCTCGGACTAAACACATCGAAATTGATGTGCATTTTGTTCGAGAAAAGGTCCAAGATAGGGTGGTCGAAGTTGGTCATGTTCCTGCCGTCGATCAACTTGTCGATCTCTTTACAAAGCCTCTTCCTGAGCAGAGGTTCTGCATGCTTCGTGACAAACTTAAGCTTTCATTTCCTCCTTTCCCAGACTGAAGAATCTATCTCCTTTTGGTGTATATTAGAGTTAGATATTTTCTGTTTTAGATAAAGCTTTGTAAGATTCTTTCTGTTAAAGTTGGTTACGTCAGTAGGTTAGGTGAGAGTTTGTTAGTTCTCTCTCTCTTCTCTTTGTATATAAGCATGCGTTCATGCTTTGTAATCATTATCTTCACATAATGAAATTTACACAGAAATCTCTCACTTCTACCTCCCCTTCTGCTTTAGTCTACATCTAACAGTGGATTTGGATAGTAAAGCTTTTGTGTTTGAATTAACGTTTGGATGTGTTTGGATGAGCTATGTGAGCTATGAGTAAATTCTACAATTTCTTATTGCTGAATTGAATGGTAAATAGGTATTTTTATTAAAAAAATTAATTAATTAATTAATCGGTTGTAAATGGTTTAACCGAATTGGAACCATCTAAGAACGGTCTGGTTCTGGTTAATCGTTAAAGAAAACGGTGGGGTGTATGGTTCCTACTTTCGGCCTTATATGGTTCCGATTAACCGTTTAATCCGGTCCGATTAACCGGAATCGGACCACTTGACACCTCTACATCACACTATTCAAATCCAGAATATATTCCTTTACTATATCCTCTATCACCCTTGATTATAAGGTGATGTATACATACATTGATATACGGGAGCTTTTGGCTATAGTAAAAAGTAAGTGACAAAGATTCCTTTTAATCCTACTTTTGGTGACAGGAATATAATTGGTGACAAAGATTTCAACCACTTTGCTTGTATAATAGGTATATATATGTATATTATATATTATTAGATACGTGGAGTCAAGAATTTTGAAGAAAGTGAATGGAGCCACTAACACAAGTGGTTTTCCTTTTCCTTCAAGAGATTGAAAAGGAAATATCAATATTTACTTTTTATTTTCGATGTAGAGTTTAGAGTTTTAAAGCTAGGTCTCCAAGTAGCTTAATAATTAAACAAATGAATTCATTTTTCCGATGAATTTATGCCTATTTCAATTCATTTTTGTAATGTTCATGCAATGTGTATTATAAACATAATGAAATTAAATATATCGTACTAATTTACAAGACATGCACATATATAAGAGCACGTGAAAAGAATAAAACGCAAATAGAAAGCAAATTGTACTAATCAAATTTTGTTTAACAATCTCAACCTAAAAGGTGTTTAAGGGCGTACACGTTTCGGCCAACTACAACAAACACTATTAAGTTCACACTTTAGAGGTAACTGTGTTTTTTTAAGGTAAAAAAAAGGACAACGTTATTCTAAATTAAATTGTACAGAATCTAGAAGTCAATATGAGAATATGGTTTTCCAAATCTTTGCATCTTGATAAATAACTACTAGATAGATAATGTTATGTGATGTCCGATTAGCCTCACGTCGGGTGTGAAAAAACACAAAAACTATATGCTACTATGCGTGCATGAAAGCATTGTACAACTCGTCTTAATGGGAATCACTACCTTCAGGAGAACCATGTAAAACATGAAGGGCCATAAAGAAGTTGATAAAACCACGAAGTGTACCAAAATCATGCTCGAGACATAACCCAATCCCAAACAGTTATAAGGCATGCAACTCGTCCATCAACACTAAACTAGCATAGTAAATCCGTCCATCCACTGCTTCCATAATCTTCCCTTCTCTTTCCACACTCACTTGGTGGGATCATAATAAATCAAACAATAAAATGAAGAAATGTTTTTTGTTTTTAAAAAAAATACGGAGGAAACAACACTAATTTTTGTGATGTAACAAATACATGATGAACTTTTTGGTACCATAATTGCAAATGAGATCTTTTATTGCATTTATGTGTTACATTTTCTATATTACATAAAATAGATAAAGGATATGTGGTAAATCCTGATATTTATAAATTTCAAAAATTAAAATATATATTTTTCTTATATAAATTTTAAATTTTAAACTACTGATATTGCCACATATCTCTCATCCATAATTGTAATAGAAGACGCGACATTTGGAGGTTGACTCCTATACATCAATGTATATATACATCACACTATTTAAATCCATCTTTTTCTACCTTCATCACTCTTGATAACACAGTGATGTATATATATATATCGGGGCACGAGAAATTTTGCCCGACATTTGTATACAATAGAAGATCCAAACTCCCATAATTGGGATTGCACAATCTTTTCAAATATTGCAATTGATGCGTATAAGATAAATTCTTAAATTAATTTCATGAGATTTTCGGTACAAAAAGTATTATGAGATTTTGGGCTTCATTTCTGGCCCACCACAAATACATTCCGTAGAAGAATGTTGGTTTCTTTCTTTGGAAGTCTAATATTTAGGGTGGTTCTATTCATAGCCCCCATTTTACTCATTATAGCCCCTTATTTAAATAAAAATAAAAAATAATAATAAAAGTATTATATTACCCCTTAACCACAAATAAAAGTTTAATTAAAAAAAAAGAATCCAAATAAATACTATTTCTCTCCCATCTCCTTCTTTCTCAGCAGAAACAACAATTTCTTCTTCATCTTCAAAAACCCACACCATTTTTCCTTTTTGACGAAAAATTAATCCATTGTTGAAATCTTAAAAAACAAAATGAATACAACAAAATAATATGCAGTCATATATACACGCATGATTGGTTCGTATAGGATGAAAATTTATATTAGGAGAATGGCATCGGAGGTAAATGCTTTTAGATTTCAAGATTACACAATTGATATACTTAGTCACAATTAATATACAAGCAACGACTTTTACGTCTCACCTCAATCACACAAAAAGTGGGAATCGAACTTACAGAGAAGAAACCCATGAAAGAAAACAAATTTTTTAGAAAGAAAAGAGAGAAAAAGAAAGAGTCAAAATCAAATTAGTAGTTCTTCGACGAGTTCTTCAGCAGATTGGCAGGTTTTGTGTATTTTGATTCTGCAATAATTCCTCCGGCGGCTATGAGAAGGGATACAGTTATTTTTTGATTGTAGAATTACATTGGGGGCTATGAGTTAAAAAATACGGATATTAGTATTATTTAATTAATAGGTAATAATATACAACCACCGTGAACAATTTATTAAATATTCGAATTTGTAGCTAGGAGGATAAAATGGGAAATTTATTTTCATTTTCATTTTTATTTTAAATAAGGGGCTATGATTAAATTGGAGGCTATGAATAGAATTACCCTAATATTTATTGTGAGCCCAAAATTTGAGAAGGCCCAATCAGGTTGGATAATATGGGCAAATCGAATAAATATACCTTTTTTTTTTTTTTTCTTGGTCTTGGATTTTATTATCATAACTGAACTATGCTAATTGATACTAACTTTTCTTTTATGTGCCACCTGGAATGGTTTGATTTCTTAAGCGATTTTTAATGTATTTCTTATTCATTGCAATTATGATCTATGTGATAAATTAAAAATATTGGAATTATAAGTATTTATTTGCTGAATTAAATAAAATAGACTGAGGTCTCACCTTAATTGAGGCCCATGCCATAACTAATCCATAACCAGCCCATGTCACACATCGCATGAAATGAAAGGTGGCATTAATGTAGAATATATTTATGAGATTTTGAATCTATAACTTTTTAGTTATGGATACCCTCTATTCTCTACATTAGTTAGCCCTCTTCGTTTGGGTATGTATGTCAATATATAGGGATCACTCATTAATTTTGGATGAGAGTTATTCATCATGTAAATAAATAGATGAACTTAATACATTATTTAATTTTTTCAAAATTCAAAATGTTCGTCCAAATTAAATCTAACTTAACAATTTGGTAGCATTTATTGAGTGAGATAGTGTTGGCATGAACACCACTTCAATCAAAACAACGTATGTCAATTACCAATGAAATATATTTAAAAATAAATTTCATTTTTTTTGGAAAGAAAAAAAAAGCAAAAATTAATTTCATAAGCATGTCATCTTGCCAACTCCCTCAATTAATATATATATTTCATTAGAATATGATGCCATTTTAGTTGGAGTAGTGTCAATGTATATCATAAAAATTATGGAATTGAGTTGCCAAATCAGGTTAATTTATGCAAACTTGTGGAAAAATTGCTAAGATGTTAGTGTTTGTATATTAATTAATTCACAACCTTCAAAATTCATGTGTAAAAACTAAATTACCCTCAAAATTTGTATATATAATAAGTGTGTCGATAACACTTTCGTTAAAATATTTTTACGCCGTGGGAAAGTGGTAACAATTTAACTCCAAGTCCACTAAATAGTTTGCCAAAAAAACAAACAAATGATCATATGTGATTTTGTATCACGGCTTGAACAACAAAGTAATAAAACACCCTAAAATACACGAAAAAGCATAAAAGCAAAAAATCATAAATATAATTTTCCTATTAATATACATATGTATATAAATTTTTTTCCAAACACTTAAAAGAGCACCGACACACCACCAAACCCTCTTTGACTTTATTGAGCTTTGTAGGAAGGGAATTGGGTACCTTTCACCCTTGCCACATTATTGATTTCGACTTAACATGAGAATTGTGTAACTACTTCAAAAATTAAGTACTTTAAATTAAATGGAGAACGTTTTTAGGTACTAATTTGAGACTAAAAAAAATAAAAATACATTAAGATAATTTATACCCATTTCGAAATAGATCACCAAAAAATCGTCTAATCACCATTTACACATTTAAGCTCCAACTCTAGAATGTGAGGTTTTATTGCACATGACTGCAATTTCTTATATCATCATAAAAGAATCATATTGCATAAAAATAATCAATAGGTTATGCATGTAGATCATCATATACTTTAACTCTTTAAACGTGTTCTTATTCAAGTTACTAGTCAATCCTAACTCAAATTAATCTACGAAATCCCAACAAGAAGCCAAAAACATACATTAAAAGTGATTTATTAGGCTAACACTAAATTTACTTATACGACCACCATTGAAGACCTCAAGATTTGAATAACTTTTACCCCATTAAATGCGATTTTCTTATTATCTTGTAGAGAGGTTAACATTAAAAGCCTATAAAAAATTCCCCACCATTAATTTTTAATACTTCCAAAATTTAAAACAATCCCACTCTCATCCCCTTTTCGTCCTTTCCCCAATAAAAAATTCAATCAATAAATGGTATATTCCTTCTCGAATTTGAAGAAAAGTGGGATATATATATTATTATAAAAGGGAAAATACTTTTGCACCCATGTTGTTCCTTTCCACCAATCATGGTTTATTCCCACACACACAACGAGTGGCATCCTTTGTTATTTTACTTGAAAAATAAGCCCAATCTTATCCCTAATATTTCGCTACAATGAATTTTTAATGGGGTCTATTAATTTGTTTATTGGTGTCAACGGAACCCAAAGAAAATTTAATTGCAACCAACTACTATAGTATATTATATTGGCCCATTCACACAATTAAAAGAGATGGAATAAATGATCAGATTGGTGGGGTTGTTTAGAGACTAAATACCAAAACTTTATCCTAAACCATAACATTTTATCAATGATCTATCAATTCTAAATTTCTAACCAATTAATGCCCAGAACTAAGTAGAATAGTTGTGATACAAATGTGCACAAGTGAACCTCTTTTTAATACTACATGAGCTTATAAAAACGATGCTTTGAGGCTAAATTAACATTACATTGCATTTCATAAATAAATATTTTTACATGTGTATACGCCACATTTGCGATAATGTTCAAGGATAAATTTACATTGTTTTTTTTTTCTGTAATTCGATAAGAAATATGTGATGGTTTTAAGATATACGTACTATTAATTTGAGTATTTGGATATATATGTGGGAGCAGCTACACCACAAGCATTCTATAAGTTTTGGTCTTCATCGTACATTTCACACATTTATATGAGTATATGTGTGGTTATTATGTGTGAATGACTCTTGCATGTCGTATAGGTCGATCCAATCTAAAATTCATTCTTTTTGCTCACGTTTCCATCTTTCCTTATATTGGATTTTCTACAATTTGACATCTTTTAAATTTAATTCATAGAGTAATGCCACATAAAACTAATTACTCACAATTATAACTTGGAATTGAATGAACATGCAACTTGAACGCCGCACGTAAAATACTGGATTACAACGAAGTTAAATTCTCGTACTTAATGACAGATTACATAAATACGATCATGAGATGTTAGTGACAATCGCATTCAGTGATATTCTGGTCACGAGCTCAGCCACCGCAACGACCCGATAATCGTAGAATATAATATAGGATTATGTTCCTATATCATAATCCATGAAATATGTCTATGCATTTTGATAAAAAATTATCCAAATACTATTAAATTGAGCAGTCAAGAACATCACGTGGAAGCATTCTCGTATTGTTGAATATCAAAACATATTAATTAATTAATTGAAATAAAATAGGATTTGCAGAGAGAGAATGTGTTTGGATATTCGACACGGCTCCTTACGCCCTGTTTGGCGAGCTGAATTATGGCTAATGAGCTGATAATGAGTTGTGAGCCCTACTTATAAAGGCCCATCCAAACGGAACTTACCGAAATAGATATTAGAAAGAAAAAAAAAAGCAATAATTTTCCAATCTTTCGCCATTGAATACTTTACCAAGCAAAAAAAGATCTAATAAACAATTACTGTTCGGATTCAGACAGCCCTTTTTCCCTCCAATCATTCTCTCTCTCTCTCTGGAATTTGTTGTGTGAGACCACTCCACTGCGGCTGAGGAAGTGAAAGAGTAGAAGAAAACAATTCCTCTGCTTCTACGAAACTGTTTCTTTCAGGGTTTTGTGTTTTCTTCTAAATTTTATATTTCTTTACCTATCTTTTCCACCTAGCCTCCCAATTTTTCCTTTCTTTTTTATTTTATTTTCTCTCCCTCTCTCTTACATCTTATTTTTTGGCAGTTAGCAGTCTTGTTCATGAGGTACTCTCTCTCGTCTCTCTCTGTGGGATTTTGGGGGAATTTGTCACTAATTTGAGGTGGGTTTTGATTCTATTGTGTTTTTCTCTAATTTAATCTGGCGATTTGAGGTGTGGGCTGAATTTGTAATTAGGTGGATTTATGGTAAAAATTTCCATTTTTATGTGGTTTTACAGTGTGATCCTCTCTTGGATTCCATTAGGTTTTTGCATGTGGTGGAATGGAAAGTCGTCAATTTCAAGTGGGTTTGCATGAATTGTTGTGAATTTTGAGTTTTCGTGATATGGGGAATTTTTCATTTTTGTTGCTATCTCTCTTCTGGGGCTTCAATTGTAGTGTACTGAGCTGATCCTTATGCATGTTTTAGTTGCTTCAATTTTTTATTTGTTAATTGAGCTATTTGGGTGATTCAACTAGGCAATAGATATAATCCCTGTTCAATAAATTTACTGTCTTGATCAAAGCTGAAAGCTTATTTAGCTGGATTTTTATTTTATTTTCTTTCCTTTTTATATTTGTTAGTATTTTTTTACTGTATATATAGTATTTTTTTAATGTCATAGATGTGTTTTATAATTGATTTTCCTGTGGCTTGTTGTTTATCTTGGTGTGGAGAGAAGTTGGTAAATAAATTAGGTTTCTGTGCATGTGCTACTTTATTGCCTGCACAGTTTGTTTCTAAAACAAGTTTCTATTTTACCTTATTTTTACTGGCTTTTATAGAGTTTCAGTTTTGGGTATTAGGTTAAAACATATGTTTTATTGCCTCTCTTTTTGCTCGGTGCACTTAGTCTGATTGTGGGTATCGGTTTTGGTACACTATTTAGTTATTGTTAAGCAGCATTATGTGTAACTGTAAGGATTTCACTTCTAATTTTATATGACGCGTGTCTATTTTGTTTATGAACTTGCCAAATCCAGAGCTGGAATCGTACGCGTTGCTAATTAGCTGTTTTTGCTTGAGGTGATTTCAATGGAGCAATCAAAAAATCCATTTGCCGGTAAGTATAAAGTGCTCCATTACGTGTAAATGGTTTTAATACATTTGTGATTTATCCCTCCGTTGCTTGAACCTGTTTACTTAGGTCCTTCTAAAGCACCGTTCCCAAGTGTTTCTGAGAAAGAAAAAAGCGTATGGAAACTTCCGAATGATACCGGTGCATATCATGCATCTACTGACGCTAGTCTGTTTTCTACTTCTTTGCCCGTCTTCCCGCACGTGAAATGTGAGCATGAGCGATTCTATTAGTTTTTATTACTACTTTGCAATGAACTTTTAACTTGGGCCTTTTTGATCTGCAGTTAATTATAACGAATCTGAACGAGTTGGATTAATTGATGATGGCTTCCCGAGCCTTACAAAAGGCCGTGAAACAAATGAAGTTAAGGATCCACTTGAAGATATCCAACCAAATAATACCATGGGAAGCCTTCTTCCCGGTGACGAAGACGAGCTTTTTGCCGGCCTAATGGATGATTTCGATCTTAGTGGGTTGCCGACCCAGCTTGAGGAATTGGATGACGATTTTTTTGGAAGTGGAGGTGGTCTGGAAATAGAATCTGAAAGTCACGAGAGTCTAGTTAATGGTCTATCGAGGTTAAGCACGTCGGACGGAATTAGCGGAAGCACTATTTCTCATTATGGCATCACAAACGGCGTTGCTGCTGTCAGCGGTGAACACCCGTATGGAGAGCACCCTTCGAGGACGTTATTTGTTCGCAATATCAACAGTAATGTCGAGGACTCCGAGCTTAAGGCACTCTTTGAGGTATTGCTTACTATTTCAAGATTATTTACACGCGCCGGTCCTATTTATTGCTTTTGCCTAAATTAATTTTCTGGCTAATCATATTTTGCTTTTATCTATCTGGCTAACTAATAGAGAATGCTAAAATATTGTAATGATGCATGTGATTTCACAGTGCTCATATCCGTCTATAGGAGCTGGTTGCTATCCAAAATAGTTTAGATTCTTGGTGTTTTTATCTGCTTAAAAGATAATGTTGTGGAAGGTTCCAGTTTTTTGGCCTATAGAATTGGGGGAAATAGTTATTTTTGGTCATCTATGGTAATTCTTATTAAATGAACTAGTTCAGTGTTTACATAAGTCACCACTGCTGTTTTGTGCAAGATTCATTATTTATATCTTATGCTCTGTTTGTTTTACCATCATAATTCTTGTTGCACCATTTTGTTTAAAATATTTACATATGTCATAGTTTAGTAGTCAATTCTCAAATCTGCACGTGTTGTGCTGTATAGATTGTCTCCTTTTAGATGTAGTGATATTTCCATTTCTTATGCCATATTTTCTAGTTGCAGATTCTATTAGTCACAGCAATTAATAACCGACTGGTCTCTTTGTTTTGATAAATTGCTTATCTAAAAGCTCAATATGTTCCTCTTCGTTCCCATTCCATGTTTCTTGATCAAATCTTTGGATCCAACTTCTGATAATTTTAAAACTTCTTCTTGAAGTCGAAAGCACAAAAGTAACTACACGTATTACTGAGTTAGTGTCGTATTTATCTCATGTATTTGATTGCTTTTCCGTTTTGGGATTTCAACATTTAACTTATATACCATATTATTTTGTGCTCTACAACTATCGTACATTTATGATATTTAAACTTTTACCCGTTATACTGACACTTGCTATTTCCCCCCCGTTTCTGCAAATAGCAATTTGGAGATATCAGAACTCTTTACACTGCATGTAAACACAGGGGATTTGTGATGATATCTTACTACGATATCAGAGCTGCCCGAACTGCAATGCGCGCACTACAGAGCAAGCCTTTGAGACGAAGAAAACTCGATATTCATTTTTCAATTCCTAAGGTATGATGAATCGAAACACCATTTCATTTTATCAACGTAATGTTGTTGAATAAAGTAACCTTCTATTAACTATCGTTTCCTGCTCTAGCAGGATAACCCGTCGGAAAAGGATGTCAACCAAGGGACTTTGGTGGTGTTCAATTTGGACGCATCCGTATCCAACGATGACCTCCGCCAGATTTTCGGAGCTTACGGTGAAGTTAAAGAGGTACAATCTTTCGGTCAAGTTTTTGTTTGAACTCGTTACGTACACGTGTTGACTGAACTGAATTGCTTGTAGATAAGGGAGACGCCTCATAAACGGCACCATAAATTCATCGAGTTTTATGACGTTCGAGCAGCGGACGCGGCTCTGAAGGCTTTAAATAGAAGCGATATAGCTGGAAAACGCATAAAGCTCGAGCCTAGCCGGCCCGGTGGGGCCCGTAGGAGGTGGGCCCTATATTCATATGTTAATTAGGGGTTTTTTATCATTAGTTAGGATTTATTAATCACAATTAGGATTTAATTAGGGCCAGTGCACCGTGCATCTAGATGCACCTAAGTGTGCCTCTTATCGTATTAGTTTCTGTTAAGTACATATGGAAATCCGAGCAATCTAGTAACGAGGCGTGGTTCTTTTGCACAGCTTAATGCAGCAGCTTAGTCAGGAGCAGGAGCAAGACGAATCTCGAGCTTTCCTACATCAAGTTGGTTCGCCATTAGCCGATTCTCCTCCAGGCATGTTGTCGAAGCCCACACCTTAAACCATATTTCTTTTCTTGATTCCTTCAAAATCTTTATGTTTCGTGTTAATTGCATTGATGACAAAGCTCTTTTGCAGGTAGCTGGACCAATTATGGCAGTCCAGTCGAGCGCAATTCACTGCACGGTTATAGTCCGACGCCTAAGTTGGGAAGCCTAAGCCCCGTCGGAAGCAACCACTTAGCAGGCTTGGCTTCCATTCTCCCGTCTCACGCATCAAACCCCGTGAAAATTGCGCCCATTGGTAAAGATCCGGGACGGATGATAAACCAGGTTGTCAACAAGGCTAACAATTCCCAAGGAGCGCCTTTCCGGAATCATTTTTCGGTTCCAGATCGTAACATAAGCTCCAGCCCTGGGCCCGTCTCGCCGTTCGACTATTCCAAACCATCCAGCGTCGGGACGCTTTCCGGTCCGCAGTTTCTTTGGGGGAGCCCTTCCGTCCAGTCTGAGCACGCGAACTCGTCGCCATGGTCGTCTTCGTTGAAGGCCCGTCCGTTCCCATCGAGCGGACAAGGGGTCAGTTTTCCCTATCCTAGTCAGCGTGCTCCCTTTCTCGGGTCGCATCACCATGTCGGATCTGCTCCGTCCGGTATCCAACTGGAAAGGCATCTAGGCTTTTTCCCCGACTCTCCGGAAACTTCATATATGAACCAGGCAGCTTTCGGAGTGACGAATTACGGTCGCAACGGTGGGAACCATGCCGTGAATGTCAGTGTCACCGGGGCTGTGAACATAGGAGTTGCCTTCGCTGGAAACTACACAGATAGTGGCTCTCCTAGTTCGAGAATGATGTCGATGACGAGAAACGGCCCTATGTATTACGGGAATGGTTCTTTCGGAGTGACCAGCAACGACGGAATGATGGATCGTGCTCGAAGTAGAAGGGTCGATAGCGGAAGCCAGACGGATAACAAGAAGCAGTATCAGCTCGATTTGGAGAAGATTATGAGCGGTGAAGATAACCGAACTACATTGATGATTAAGAACATACCAAACAAGTAAGAACTTGAAGATTTTTTTGTCTTGGCAAATGCTTTTGTCCATCATCATTCTCTAATTAGGGTTTATGAATCACAATTAAGTTTTTGTAATGTGTTTTCTCCTATCCGATCTCGTTAGGTACACTTCGAAGATGCTACTGGCTGCTATAGATGAGACTCACAAGGGCACGTACGATTTTCTCTATTTGCCAATCGATTTTAAGGTAATGTTCCGGCGGATTTGGATTCTTTTTCCTCTTTTAGTAAACTTGAAAGGGGAAATTGATTATTTTCTTTTTGACCAGAATAAATGCAATGTTGGGTATGCCTTCATCAATATGGTGTCGCCTTCGCACATCATCACCTTCTACGAGGTTTGTGTTCGATCTCATCATTTTACAATCACTTAACGATGATGAATCTTCACCTATACACACGTTGTTGATCATTGCAGGCGTTCAACGGGAAGAAATGGGAAAAATTTAATAGTGAAAAGGTTGCTTCCTTGGCGTATGCCAGAATTCAGGGAAAGATTGCTCTTGTTTCGCACTTTCAGAATTCGAGTTTGATGAATGAAGACAAGCGTTGCCGGCCCATCGTTTTCCAATCAGAGGGCCAAGGGACTAGTGATCTGGTAAGTTTTTGCTACTTTTATAATGGCTATAATTTAGATATATCCCAAACTATCACCATTTTTTCAAATCTACCTCGAACTATCGACTCTGGCCAATTAATTCTCAAGACTTGGAAACTATGCAAATACATCCCCGGTTATATTTTCGTGTACTTGAAAGCCGAGTAGATTTGTCACGAATTTGATTTGAACTATAAAATCTCTTTGGGGATTGATTTGCATATACCAATAGTTTGCATATTAATCGGTCAAAGTCCATTGTTTAGCCATTATAACTATAATTGCTCGTTCGATTACCTGATTTAAAGTCGTGTTTGGAATGCTCAGGAGCCCTTCCCGTCTGGCAATCTCAACATCTTTATCCGGCAGCCCGATGGATCCTACTTAGGAGATTCTCTGGACAGCCCGAAGGGCGATTCGGACATTTTCTGAGGTTGAGTCCGAGTCGTGCAGTTGCCCAACTCCCAATAAGAAATCAGGGAAAATACGCGCTAACTCTGTATATTTCTGCATATAAATTAAAACGTGTTTCTATTGATAGTCGAGGTCAATTGTGCATATGACTACACTAGGGCAGTGTCCTATCTTTTTTTTGCGATGGATACTCGTTTTTTTAATCTCGTGGAAGAATATATTCATCGAGGCAGCGCCGCCATTTTGTCTGTACTTATTCCGGCAGCTGAAGGAAGACGAAGAAGCTGGTGTTTCTTCGTCCCCAAACATATCGTCTCTTCCCCCCTTTTTAGACTTTTTTAGCTTCGGTTTTACTTTATGTGCTCGATTTTCGACTGATTCTCGTCGCTGTATAGTAGTTTCTAGAGAGTCGGAGGTATGTAGCATGGTGCTGTTTCGACCCAAGTGTATAGCAGGGCTTCAACGCTTTTTCTTGTTTCCTGTGGTCTTATGCTAATAATGGAACCACGCTTTCATTGACATTTTTCGCACTTTCGTTGTCGTTTTTCGGCATGATTTTTAGGGTTAATTGTCGGTAAATACATGAAATTTCATCGGCTTTCAGTTTGTTGCATGATTGAAGCTTCTATAGTTTTTTTCTATCACCGGGAAGTTGACGTGTCGTGTATTGCTGGTTTGGTGTCGCCAATTTATGGTTGCGTGGTCAGTATTATGCCCGATATGTCAACTTTTTCGAGAACGGAAAAAATTGGCTTGCTAATGTTGCAACAAATTGAAAGGTGGTGATGTTATTGCCATGTTTCAAACATCATGTTAAAATTACAAAAATAAATGGAAAAATTAGTTATTTGTAATAATTGATAATTAATTATAAAATTTGCTCTTCCTGAGTCGTATTTATAAATGACTTATTCCAGCACATGTGTGACATGTAATATTAATAAGATATGATGCAACACATTTTAACCATGAAAAACACTAATCAAATCCACCAAACACCAATTCTGTCTATTTGATCTATATTCACTGTATGATTAAGCAGATATTCCACAATCAATTCATGTGATAAAAAAATCTTATGCCAAAACTGAGAAAAGTAGTGTAGAAACTGCAACATATATATGTCTCCAACAAGAGATACAATTTGGCATGGCAGCTGCCGTGGGAGTGGGTGGGACCGGCACCGGCCCGGCGCCGAAGACACGCGATCCGATCGAGTTCGTCGTGTTCAGCACTGACGACGTCGTGCTGCACAGTGTTTCGAATTCGACGTGTTGGTTTATAACTTTTTTGTCAAAAAATTAAAAAAAAAATTAAGTGTTAGAAGCTCACCTAATTGATGGATATTGGCATGTCCCATAACCTGCATTAGCAAATCAATTTTTTTTATAACTATATATGCAATTTTCTTACTATATGGAAAAAAATGTGTGACTGACTTGGATCAGTGCTTGTGGTGACGGCGGAGCCGGCGAAGTTGCAGCTGGTTGGGATCGGATTGCGTTGGTAGTAGGCGTTGAAGGCGTAGGAGGAGTGGTGGCGGAGGGTGATCGGGGCGAAGCACCCTCCGCCGGGCTGGATGGCAGAGCAGTCGGCCCCGCCGTTGCCGCACGCGTAGTCGAGTGCGGCCTGCAATGCCGCGGGCGTGGCGCCCCGGCTGGCCACGCACCAGCTCCCCGACGAGGACGAGGCCGTCGTCGTCGAGGGAGTGGTGGTGATGGTGGGAGAGTCTTGCTCTGATTCATTTGGATTTAGCATTGGATTTAGTGATGAGGGGTTTTTGAGAGGGATTGTTGTCATTGGAGTTGTGACATCTTTTTGCTCTGCTTTTGCTGCTGCCTCTGTTTCTTGGAAAATTGAGCCTGCAAAGTTAGAGGAATTTCTTGTTTAGGGAATGTTTGGAGAGAGAGAGTGAGAGAGAGAGAGAGAGAGGCACCTGAGAAGAGTAGAAGAGCAAGGAGATGAATGAATGGGAGAGTTTTTCTAGACATTGTTGTTTGTTTGAGGTTTGAAACTGTGCTAGTTGCTAAATTGATGTGTCTTTATATTGAGTGGATTTAGTAGAAGTCACCAAAGACTATTAGTTTGTGCTTGAAAAAGAAGACAATTGATGCAACATGTTAATCCAAACAATCATCATTACCCTTTAAAAGAGATAACTTTATTATATGCTAAAACATGAGAGAGAGAGAGTTGTGTTGTAAAGGTGTAAATGGAAGTTTGAGACATTTTTTGGGGGGTGGGGTTGGAGGTTTGGGACTTTTTTTTTTCCATTTTGGAATCAATTACAACCATACCACTAGCTATGTGAATGAAAATTCAACCTAAATTTACTAGGATGAAAAATAAAGATAAAAAATGAAACCCAAATTCACACTCATTGTGATTGTGGTGGGAAAAGGCGGTGAAGATGTGGGAGAGGCAGAGGAAAAGGTATGGGAAAGAAAAAGAAGGAATTGTTTGGGTTTTAACTTTTGAGTGTGCTGTTGTGGGGTTCAAGCCATTGATCATGCTAATCATCATACTAGCAATTTCACCACACACACACACACACACACTGACACAAGTGACTTTTCTCCTTTTCACATGGGAAGTCGTGCTTCTTCTTGCATAGTACTCCCTCCGTTCTACTCTTCGAATCGTCAAACTTTTTAAGTTGAATCGTCCAATTTGGAACGTCTCATTACTCAATCAGGTAAGAGTATTTCTGGGTCATATGCCCTTTTAATTATACTCATATAGCGAAATATATATCACTCTGTTCAATTTTGACTTCAAATGGAACGTTTCAAGTGGGATTGTGAAGTATGTATTACACATTTTAGTATAAAATATGATGTTTGTTGCTATGAATTCCACACATTCTTGACCAGGGAAAGGAATAATTGCTAAGTGAACTTGACCATCAACTACAAAGAATTGATACCTTAGTAGTGTATTCAACTATTAAAAAAAAAGGTTTCTTACCTTCTTTCTTTTTTTCCCTCTTTCGTGGATCGATTTTGGCTTTATCTAATTTGTCAAGTTTTCCCTCTTAAGCCTTTATTATTTCCTCATGTCGATTTTGACCCAAGTTTTTTGGACAAAATCAGAGCTTTCAGCCCTATCATGGATTGATTCATCGGTTTTCGATGCGATCATTCTAGAGCTAAAAACTTGGTTTGATTTGGTGGTGCTCCAAGACTTTTTTTTTTCTTCAAATTAGTTGGGGGGTTCTGGCTAATTCCTTTTTTTTTAATTTTTTTTTATTTTGCTTATTTAATTCAAAGTCAAACTCATGGATCTGAATTCTTAGACAAAATGTGAGTTTTACAAAATATAAATGACTTATTATATCCTTATTTCATCGTATAAAGGGTTATTACTATTTCATATTCCCAAATTTAAACCTTTAAGAAAAAATATGATCATCTTTCAATCGTTTTATTTTTATTTTTGAAAAATATTAGTTAATTTATTTTGGATAAATAATCTTGATGATTGACTCTATAAAACATAAAATAACAAGTTAATTGACGTTGACATGTCAGACGTGCGATGCACGTCCTCTTAGCTAGTAATTATATATAAAAAAGAGTTAAAGTATACAAACAACAAACTCTGAAAATAATCAAATTAAGATAAAACACGGTTAATAAAATCGTCGGCAAAATTAAGAATAAAAAATTAGAACAGTGGGGGAAAAGAAAGAGGAAAGGATGAACAACTATTTTTCTAAAAGAGAGATTCTTGATAGATCTTAATAATTACAGCTATCCTTTGTCTAACTAGGACCCTATAGAAAATTGTAAATGTTTTAACTTTGGTAAAAGTTAGATATTTCAAAATCTTAACCTAAAAATGTATACTACTTTTTGACCAATTAAAGTCCAAATTTCTACAAGCTACTACCTATACTGTAATTTTTTTTTGCATTTGTTAATTGTTATGCTTCTTTTTATGCTAAGAAATTAAAAGTGAAATCTTGACTTTTGCACCCCACTTGAGGTTTTAAGCATATAGTGCTAAAAAGAGACTTCAGAAATCAGAATATAAAAATTAATGGTGTTTTTAATTTAACATTATAAGATCAAAAAGAAAACTTCTAAACTTATTGTATGTTGCCACCTTCTCATTTGCTATGATTATTCTGATTTTATTTGGAAGTATGTGATTATTTTGATTTAGACATTTAGTTATGCCTTTTGATATTGATGTTTTGTGATGAGTTGAGATAACAGATACTACTATATTTACCTCATTACCTGTGTCTATCATTAATCCTCATTGAAAATAACAAAAAATATTATTTTTGCCTAATAATAATAATAATAATAATAATAGTAATAATAATAATAATATGTTTTTTTTATAAAAAAAAATTAACACAGCAGAAAACATCTTAATTACAAATATATAATCATTTTATTAGTAAAATTTAATACTACTATCTTGAGAATCAGTTGTGACCAAGAAATAACTACCTTACCCACTCGCAAATTCCCCAACATAAACTTCACATCACTGTCAAATGATCAAATCTCACTTCCAAATACCCATAATTGTTGCATAAAACGCAAAAATTCGTATGAAAGATAATTGATTTCTTGAAAGTTCCCGAGCAAATTCCTCCAGTTTCTGATGAGCTCCATCGCCATTTCTTGAGGTATGAAAAACAATACAGTTTATACCAGGAAAAAATGAAGCTCTTTATCTACTCTACTGTGTCATATTGCAGCTGATATATTCACTAATTTTATGATTGCTTACTGTGATCGATGAGCTCGGTGTGATGTTTGAATCTCGATTGATGTTGATTCCATCCCTGATTTTGTATAATTTATGTTAGAGAATATCCCTGCAATTTGTTAATGTTAGGGTTATATATGAATCCATTGTGAAATTCAAGCTTTCATTAGGAAATTTGGTGAAGGCGCCTTGAATGAATCAATGTATTTAGGATGTAGCATGAAATTAGGTATGTATATATACACTCATTTACTAGTTACAATTTTGCTTGTAAATGGAAAGGGGGGAATTTGGAAGAATCATTTAGGGCAGGGGAGGAGTGAGAGAGTGCTGTTGTTGAATCGAGCGGAGCTGAGCCGAATTATTTATGAGGGGATGGAATAGGGAATGATTGATGGTAGTTCTTTGACCATTTTTTAGACTGATATTTTAGTGAAATTCTACTTTTTTGGATGCTATGTCTCAATGTAAGTTGTGATTACTTCATGTTTATGGTGAATGTGTGCCTAATTGTTGGATAAGTCACATCTTCAATGCATAATAAGTGGAGAAAGTAAACTTTTTATGATGGTGTCTGCTTCCTGTTTGAGTTCTTGAATTATGATGTTTTAATTTTCTGCATTTACTTTTCAGGCGTCGTGGGGCCCCATAGTTTCATCATCTTAAGGCAAATGTCGCAGCAATGAGCCATGATCAGAAGAATGTCACGTTGGGCGATGAGTTATGGACTCATGGGCTAATATGTGCTTTTGAATTCATACGAGGTAACCGAAAGCCTCGTTATCCGAGCACCACCTCCAAAGTTGAGCCTGCTCGAGCTAATGATTGGGAAGGTTATGACGCTGATGCTCCAGACGGGAAATCTCAAAGCCAGGAACACCATTTGGGCCGTCTTGATCCCTGTGAGAGATCCCTAGGAAATTACTGGATACCAATCGGGTGGAACAGGATATCCCAATTGGTCCAGACGGTGCAGGTTGATTCCGGTTGGGCCTCTCAACCCGTTGAGCTAGATGAGACTGATGATGACGTGGCTGTAGCAGACCTCGCAGCTCCCTACTGGGAGCGCCCCGTGGGCCCCACGTGGTGGTGCCACGTGGATGCCGGCCACCCTTCCATCGCCTCGTGGCTGAGCGATGCCCAATGGCTGCATCCTGCGATCAGCACTGCATTGAGAGACGAAAGCAAGCTGATAAGCGAACGGATGAAGCACCTCTTATACGAGGTAATTTTCCTCTCTTTTTTTGTAATCTTGTTTTGTTTCTCGAATGGTACTAAAGATCCCGGAAACTTACCTTAACGAATAGGTTCCTGTCAGAGTTGCCGGGGGGCTGCTGTTTGAGCTGCTCGGGCAGTCAGTCGGGGATCCTTACGTGGAAGAAGATGACATCCCGATTGTCATGAGATCTTGGCAAGCGCAGAACTTCTTATTGACTGCCTTGCATGTCAAGGGCCCGTCTTCAAACATTAACGTGCTGGGTGTTTCTGAAGTTCAGGTTAGTCGATGCTTCAATTCAGAATGTTTAAAACTTAACCTTCTCCGAATCATCTATTGGATGTTATGGCTAAGATGCTACTGTTGAATCAGGAACTCCTCGCAGCCGGAGGTAGTAATACACCACGAACGAGCCATGAGGTGATAGCCCTCCTTGCCTGTCGCCTTGCTCGTTGGGATGATAGGTCGGTCTCTTTTCCTCGTTGCTAAAAAATACTATCAATCTCCACTCTTAATTTTAGCTGCTTCGCTGCAATGACACGTCTATAAAGATTTCATCATCACACAAACGAAATGTTGTCATGCCTCAGTAGAGTATATATGGTTAGAGGTTACTAGATATGTAGTGATGATTCTGATATGTATTGATGTTTCTAGATTGTTCCGCAAATACGTTTTTGGGGCGGCAGATGAGATTGAGCTGAAGTTCATGAACAGGTAAGATCTCTATATTCTATAATGCAACAACATTTTGCTTACTTGGAAAGAAACTACTTTTGGTAAGAACTAAGAAGAAATGCTGTCAATTCTCAACAGGAGAACTCATGAAGACATGCACATGTTCAGCATAATTCTGAACCAAGAAATTCGAAGACTTTCGACACAGGTATGCTGCACAAGACACGAGAAAACCCAATTTTACTATTTGCATAGAAATATTTTGTGATGACCAAATAACCTTAACAGGTAATCAGAGTAAAATGGGCTTTACACGCGAGGGAGGAGATATTTTTCGAGCTTCTCCAACACTTTCGTGGCGATGCAGCAAGAAATTTGCTCAAGGGCATGAACAAGAGCACAAGGCAAATGATTCAGGAGCAAGAGGCAGTTCGTGGCCGCTTGTTCACAATCCAAGACGTCATGCAGAGCACTGTCCGCGCGAGTTTGCAGGTTCTACAAGCTTCTTCGAGCTCAATAATCTAAAATCTTTGATTGCAATGCCCTTTCAATCATGAGATGTGCGATTTTGCAGGATAAGAGCCTCCACGTGCAACACAACCTCGGGGTTTTTGGAGGCTGCGGGCTCGTCCTCAGCATCATCACCGGGCTCTTTGGGATAAACGTGGACGGGATACCGGGGTCCGAGGGTGCACCTTATTCGTTTGCCGTGTTCACTGGCGCTCTCGTCTTGCTAGGGGCGGTGCTGATAGGGATCGGGCTGATCTATCTGGGGCTGAAGCGGCCGGTGATCGAAGAGAAGGCGGAGGTGAGGAGGTTGGAGCTTCAAGAACTGGTGAAGATGTTTCAGCAGGAAGCTGAATCTCATGCTCAAGTGAGGAAGAGCTTAAAAGCATCTAATGCTGCTGGAGAGATCTTTGTTGATGGTGAGAATTTTATTCTCCTTCACTGAACTATTTTTTAGTGAAGTTGATTACTATAGATTCGGAATTACATACGTATACAATATTATAGATGAGAGAGCAATGTTTTTCTACACACCTATAGTGTACTTAAATTGGTATTTTATCTTAATCGAGTAGATAATTTAGGAAAGAACCCACAATAATGAGACACACTAGCAAAAATCCATGATACATTCACTCTAATTAAACCCTCCCTAATTGATTAAATCCTTATAGATTTGACTAAGCCCTGAATGTAGTTAACAAAATCTTAATTGAAATTAATAATAAATCTAATCCTCAATCAACAAAGATTTAATTTCACTTTCTGTTGAGAGATTTAATTATTTCACATTAAGACAATGCTATATTAGAAAAACTGATATTAGGCCGAAGCCCAAATTACAAGTCAAAACCTTGCAAATTTGAATCCACCTAATAAATCCAAAAGGATTTGATTATCCCTAACCCTAATTGTAGTTAATAAATTTTAATCTCAATTCACAAATGAACGGTAATATCAATATATACTCCCTCCGTCCCACGAAACATGTTATATTTATTTTTGGCACGTGATGGAGATAGAGATGGAAATAAAGATTTTTCATAATTAGAGATATATGTTAGTATTTGATTATTTACTTCCTTTCCAAGTAATTAGTAGTATTATAAATAAGAGTTATTTTTATGTATTTTGGGAGTTGAATTGATTAATGAAAAGTTAGAGTTTATTTCCCCTTCTTATGTGTTCTTCCGGTATTCGTAGAGAATCAACGGATTTTCACTCTATTTGCGTTTGTTTTCGGTATTCTTTGAATCAACGAAGGTATTCGTTTATTATTACTTCACGCTTCTCGCTGCATTAATAATTAGTATACACTCGACGCAGCACACAAGCTTCTTACTAGTATCACAAGAACTAGAGAGAAAGATCCGAGAGCTTTTCTGCCTCCCTCTGAGAAGGAAAAAACATTATAAACTAAATAAGAAATAACAACCATTGGTACAGTACGATGTAAATGCAGCAGGTACGTAAATACTTCAACTTCCTATATACTACAATTAATAGTTGGAATCGTTAGGTATGACTTGTTGCATTTACTTAGAAACAACATACAAAAGTCCAAACTCGTGGGCCCATATTAAATCATTTTGTAACCACTTTGGTTCAAATTAAGTGGCAAGTAGTCGCGCTCATAACATGCAAGATTATTAAAATTCTCCCACTTGTCCCATCAATTTAGAAACGCGGTAATGACTATATAATCCCGCGATTAGACGCAACACACAATACTCTCCGAAAATCAATGGGTTGTTTTTTGTCAAAGGAGAAAGAGAAGGTGGTGAAGCTCCATTTGTACGTGCAAGACCTCCGCATCGGGCACGAGAAGGCGACGGTGTGCGAGGTGGCGAGCGCGCCCATCACCGCTAATCACGACTTCCACTTCGGCAGCGTCCACGTGCTGGACGACCTCGTGACGGCGGGGCCGGAGATCGACTCCCAACCCGTGGGGCGCGTGCAGGGGCTCACCACCAACGCCGACCTCAATACGTTCGGCATCGCAATGAACCTCAACTTCTACTTCACGGCGGGGAAGTTCGCCGACAGCACGCTCAGCATCCTGGGGCGGAACCAGGTGATGAAGGAGCGGCGCGAGATGCCCGTGGTCGGCGGCACAGGCCTCTTCCGCTTCGCCCGCGGCTACGCCATCCAGACCACCCAGTTCATCGATATGGACGCCAACTACGCGGTCTTGGAATACACCATCTACACCACCTACGCTTCCACCATCTCTGACAACGATCAAGATGTTGAGATTGCTAAATTTTGATATATTATATTACTTCATCATTTGCCCTTTTCTTACTATAAATGTATGCATTACTTGTACTTGCTTGATTAATTTGTAAAATATTAGTTGTGGTTTGAGTTCTGTGCGAGTGTTTTGCATTTTTATCTTTAGTTTTGTGGATAGAATTATATTTGGGCCCATTCTGATTTTAGTGTTTATCTTTAGTTGTGTGATAGGGTTGGGCCCATCTATATAAATATTATGGACCAAACAAATTTCCACTGATTTCGACTGCCTCTCATATCATACTACAACCGGACTCTCATTTTCTTAAACATCTTATAAGTGAAGAGCTAGGATTGTGCAAACTTATACGTTGAGATGGTATTTACTTCATGATTGGGTATTTTCGTTTTGATTTTTATATTTTCCTAAATCCTACCTTTTCAATGGCATGTTAATCAAGCGAAGTTAATTGGTTCAAAATATAGAAATTATTGAGTGTCTTGGAATATTCCAAAATTTTTGAATTCATCTTAATAAATAATGGACTAATTTAATTTTTTCTTTATCCATATAAATTAATCATGAGTAACAAACATTTCCAAATAGTAGAATATTTATCACATTAATGTGGAACAAACACATATCACAAGAGGTGTACATGCTTCATGTGTGCTTGTGCAGTTAAGAGATAATAGCGAAGGAAGGGGGAAGTTAAATATTCTTGGCCAGGCTCCGCTCCACCTGCCACAGGATATCGGCGGCGGTCAGAAAGGTCTAGCCATTGTAGGAGCCTTCGGGTTCGTCAAAAAAAGAGAAAAAAAATCGAAAATTTATAGACAGCGTTTAGGAGGCCATCTAATTCGTGGTCAATCCGGCCTATTTTTAGGGACGTCGGGGACTTTTTTGCGAAAAACATAACAATAGAGATTTAGTTATTTTTTTCTCTTAAAAAAATTGCCGAAATTATCAAAAAAATATCTCTAGCCCCTGCCAAATTGATACTATTGATGAGAATTAACTGAAGACTGGAGGATAAGGAGGGGCTGAAATTGTAAAGAGAAGAAGAAAAAATGCTACTAATACATGGGAAGAAAAATGGTTGTTGCGAAAAGAGGATTGGAGATAGAAATAAATATAAATATAGAACTAATGGAGCCCCTGGCAATGTTTTTTTCTGCGTCTGCCACTACATGCATGTACAATTACACATGCATGAACCAAATTAATCAATAGTGTATTATATGTACATCGATTCGATTATATTCATAACCCTTTTTTCAGTATAGCCTTCTAATTAAGAATTAATGAAATTATTATATTTCCTACCTACAGCCTAGGATCCAATTTTAGAAATTCTTATAAAATTATAAACCCTAACAACTTTAGCTGCCAAGAATATCCAACTCCCACACCATTCATCAACCTTCCACCCCCTCAACAAACTTCATCTCTTCCGCTGAAATGTGATTCTCAAAAGTGCGATTATAAGAATTTTACAGCAGATTATAACAACAGCTTCATACAAATCAGAGGCTTCTATACTCAATATATATCTTAAATCAATTCAAATTATTCTCATTTGTGTTTTATCCCTTTATATTCATTCAAAGCAGAGGAAGCAAAACATAGTACCCTCCCAAGAATTGCAACTTGGCATGAATTTTTTAAATTTTTGGATTAACTACTAAAATTATACTATAAAAAAGATAATGCATTAATTAATTTTTAAGTGTTCTAAAATATTTAGAAACTTAGGCATTTAGGAAGTCAAGTTGCATACCCCTGGTAATTTAATAACCTCCATATCTTATTTTAGTTTTGTTGATTGAATCTGTGTCGTTGATGGATGGGACAATTAGGGAAAATCCAGCTTTAAATTCCTATCAACTTTACCTTTCTTTATGCAAGTGATGGGCGGAGGCTATACTTTTCGGGATTTATTGTTATGAATTTAAAATTGTGACTATAGGGATGTATTAAAAAATATTTAAATAATCACGATGAATTTTTCTATGGGTGGATGCAGTGATCAAAACGGAGACGATACAAATAATTGCCCAAATGAAATGACATTTACAGTACTTAACGGGCCCTGACTAAGCATTGGGCTCCGGCTCAACTACCCAAATATACAATTCCAACAAAATTTGGACTCTTTAGCCCAAATATATAGCAGACTAAAACTTGTGGCAGTCGAGCCCCGCAAATCTGCAATCCATATTTTACTTATTAATTGGTTTTTTAGAATTATATTTATTAATAGTCTTAAATTAGATTTAGTAGTCCATATTAAGTTTGTAAGTTTATTGATTTATAATTATTCTTCATCTACACAAGCCTAAATATGACATAATTGTGATCTTGCACTTCAATTCATTGTAGATTTAAGATAATTTTTGCTTGAATGTTCGTATTTCTCTTGGACCTCTATTTCCATTTGCTTTTACTCCTTTGTAGCGTGCGTGTACATAACCACATAGTTTTATGTGTATATTTCAATATTTCAATATTTCAATTTATAGTATATTTGTCTATACTAATATGTGGCACTGAGTTTGAAGTTGAGATCTAGACATCCATTTGATTTCAAAATTCAACATTCATTTAGGGATTTTGAAGCTCGTAGTCCAGATTGTTCTCCGTTATTGTCAAATTATATCATTGGACATCTGAAATTACACATCGAAGTGTTGAACAACTATAACTCCGCATGCAAACTCCCTTCTTAACTACTCAACCATTGGACATCCGAGGATCAAAAATTGACAACACAATATGGTAGCACAATTAGTACAGTGGGCTTAAAAAACTTAGCTTCAAACTTGTCCAAGAAACTAGAATGGACGAGTTTACTACAAATTGAAAGATTAAAATATTTTTTGGATATTTTTAAAGTTGACTCCTATTTGCAATAAGGACTAAAAGATGGAATTTAAACAGCACAATTATTCTACAAAATACAATAAATTTGGGAGTTAAAAAATTGTATTTTTATGTGTAAAGAGATACTAGGTTGTAACCCGTCGAAATTCGACGGGAATCATTTTATGTCATAATTTGTAAATATTTTTATTAAAAAGTTAGTTTCCTCAAATTTTAATAATAGCATTACTTG
>JAYJMF010000066.1:2513131-2532352 GCA_036873715.1 Salvia sclarea
GTTTATTTCCCCTTCTTCTGTGTTCTTCCGGTATTCGTAGAGAATCAACGGATTTTCACTCTATTTGCGTTTGCTTTCGGTATTTTTTGAATCAACGAAGGTATTCGCCTCTATCTTCACGCTGCATCAGTACGGAATTTAAGGAGTTATTGTTAGTATTGTAAGTGGGTAGGTAATAAAGTAGAAAAGTGATAAAATGTGAAATGGAAAAGTAATAAGGGATGCAATTAGTTAAGATAATTGTACTTAAAATCCCTCATCTTTTTTTTAATTTTATCCTAAAATAGAAACTTCTTTTTTTTAATTTTATCCTAAAATAGAAACGTAACAAGTTTCGTGGAACGGACTAAAAAGAAAAACATAACAAGTTTCGTGGAACAAAATGTATCCTAAAATAAAAACGTAACAAGTTTCGTGGAACGGACTAAAAAGATAAACATAACAAATTTCGTGGAACAAAAGGAATAGAATGCAATCATTTAAAATCTCACTAATATAATATAACAAAAAGTAAATTGGGCCGAAGCCCAAAAAATTAGACTACGCATTGAGTAGGGGCCGCGCGAACGCAGGCCCCCGCTGACACAAATTATGACGTAGGCTCGACCACTTGGGCCGACCTTAGGCGGGCACCCCTCCTAAGTGCAATGGAGGTCACCAACCTAGGCCATGGGCCTTATGGATCGCCCATCGACCCCGTCCAGGTAAGTATGTATCAAAATGCCCCTTCATCTCCTTTTATACTACTACAATCTCTCTCCTCTCCCTCTCTCCAACCGATGTGGGATTCTCAACATCACAAATAACAAAATTCCATAATAGTAACAATCAAAGACTACATCACTATAGGTTCTAACTCTTATGTAGGTGACACAAAATTCATTATATCATTTGGCAACTAGAAGCATTTAAAAGACGTATACACATGGAATAATGCTAATTCAAAGATGAAAGACACATTTCCAATTGCAAATTAAGACATAAATACACTTGACAAAAATTCACAAAAGTCTAGCTAGTAACTAATTAAAAGCTTATACACATCCGCCGGGGACGAGCTTGCCGAAGGAGGAGCCGATGACGTGCGAGCATATCGAAGTGGCCCGCCTACCGGGCCCCTCGTAGGCCAGGTCGATGTCGATGAGCTTCACGTTCTTGCACGGCATCGCCTCGCTGCATTGCAAATTCAGCGCCACCTCCGTGCTCGACACCCCGTGGATGTTCTTGAACGTCACGTCTTGTATTTGCACGGCCGAGCTCGAATGCCCCTAACCCGAATCAAAAATTGAAAAAATATTACTATATAGATTTTAAAAAAAATCCAATTGGGGCTACTTAAATAATTAATTACCTGCAAATAGCAATGTGTTGAGGGACAATAGTATTGATCAATAACAACCGGATTTTTCGAATTTTTCATCAAAATATTCTCAAACACCAAACCCGAAGCCATACTATAGGAAGAGGGTGACCATGTCTTGATCCTAACACCATTTTCGGAGCCGATGAAGCTGCAATTTCTGACGGTTATGCCCTTCACATACTCACGCTCGTGGCCCCTGCCTAAGCTCCCGATGCTAATGCCGTGGCCGGGCCCACAAGCGACGTCGTTTACCTCGATGAATTGGCTGCCCGAGACCATGGACACGCAGTCGTCTCCGGTGCCTATGACGGAGTGGGAGATCTTGATGTTGCTCGAGGTCCCAATGTGGATGCCGTCGGTGTTGGGGCTGTCGGAGGGCGCCGAGAGCTTAACATGGCTTATGCTCACGTTTTCGCAGGCGAAGATGTTGAAATGGGAGCTCTTGCTATTGATAGATTCTATGTTTTGCACCCTTGAGTTCCTCACAAAGTCGAATCTCAATGTCTACATATAACAAAATCAATGTGATCAAATTTTATTGATGGATGTTAAATTTTATAATAAAAATTTGAAGATTTTATAAGTATTAAAAATAATTAAAAATTGTTTGTGGGGGCTCGAGCCCCCACCACGGGCCCTTACAACAGGGAGAGGCTTGCATTGGGGGTTCCTTTTGCAATCGTTAAAATGCCAAGCGGATTGGCCTTGGCCGTCGAGGGCGCCTCCGCCTTTGACCGTGAGGCCGGAGACGTAGCGGAAGGCGATCCACGTGTCGGTGAAGAAGCGGTCGGTGGGGGCCACGAGGGTCCCTTTGAGGAGAAAGGCCATTGAGCCGTTGCAAGAGCCTTCGAATGAGACTTGACGTAGCAAGAATCTCCCATTTGGGATCCAAACTCTACTCCTCCCATTGTAGGCACATGCATCTTTCCACGCTTTGAGAAATGCCTAAATTGAATACATTTAAAAAAATTAGGACTTTGTGCAACAATAGTGTTATAGTGAAAAAGATAGTACATTTTTTTTTTCTTTCTATAAATTGAAGTGAAATAAAATTGGAAAGTTAAACCGATCAAACTCGAAATCGAACGGACCTGAGAGTTGTCGGTGGTGCCGTCCCCGATGGCGCCGTAGCGGGCCACGTTGAAGAATTTGGGGGGCAAGCCACGGCTAGTGACGACTATCACAATGCACGAGAGCAAGAGAAATGCTAGTGAAGAAATGTTGGAAATTGCCATTTTTGGAGAAAAACTTGTTATAGGATTCTAACTCTTTTCGGTATGATTTATACAACGATGAAAGCTATATATATATATATTATGGTATATATGCACATATAGGTTTAATGTGTGGAACAAAAACGAAGAGTCATGGGAATTCAAGTCCACTTTGAATGTGAATAAATATATTATTTATGCTCTTAGGTTTAATGTGTAGAACAAATGAAGAGTCATGGAAATTTAATTCCACTTTGAATGTGGATAAAGTCGGTTTTAATGTGATTCGCTAATTTCCCTTAGTTAGAATCGCAATTTACGATATGTGAAGAGGAGAATTGAAAGACACATATTGATTCCTTATATGAATGTTGATTTATGGAGATAGTTTTTATGTGATGTTATTAAAAAAAATTCTGCATAACGGAAGGGAAATACGGTTGAGATTCTCATGGTCAAAAATATCACATAAAATTCAGCTACTTCAAATTCTTTATTTCGTTAGCTTTGATGAATATCATGAATACATGAATATCAATATCAATATCTATATCTATATCTATATCTATATCTATATCTATATCTATATCTATATCTATTATTATTATTATTATTATTATTATTATTATTATAAAGAAATTTCCTATCAAATTTTTTCATCCAATATTTTATTCTCTTAAATTATCCATTAGAAAAATAAATTTCCTAGAATTTTAGTATTAATAGTTTTAATAATTATAATCTATGAAAATATTAAATATCAAAACTAGGAATTGTGTATTATTTTAATAGAAAAGCATTAAAGTGAGAAAGAAGATTAATAAATGACTAATGAACTGAGACCTGACAAATCCAATGCCAACTCAATAGGATAAACCATTTATTTTTACAGTTAATATTAAGAGTCGCATGAAATAATATTGTTTTCTCCTCTTTATTCAAATATGAGTATTTTTCCCCCTTTTACGGTTAGTATTAGAGGATCTCGCAAACATAATAAAGTAGGTATTTTAATTAATAGGGTGAAGCTCTATTAAGGTCAATTAGGTCCAACTCTTTTGAATTGGGTCCAACTCGCAAACATAATAAATTATGTTATTGGGCTCAAGCTGCCGAATTCTATGTCCAACTCGAGTCAAAGCTCAATTTGAATATTTTTCTTACATGAGTTGAAATCATTTTTTTAAGCTGAGTTGAAATAATTCTATAATATATTTATACACATTAAAAATAAGAAAATTAATATTAACAAATTGCTACAGTAATTATCTTATTAATTATTTTTTCAAATAGTAACCAAATAATAAACCCAAGAGGCGCTCTTCCATACAGGCACCTTTACTGTCAGGCCAACCGGCTGGACCGGTCCGGTTTGAATCCGTTTTTATTCGTTTTTTTAATTATGTTAATTATTTACCAATATATTTGGTATCATTTTTAATAAGTTATAATATCATTTAATATTACACAGAGTACTACTTAATATAATTTTTATTTAAAATCATCTAATCCATACCTACAAATGACTTGGCTTTAAAACTTAAAGGGAGAAAAAAGATGAATAAATACAAGATGGAAAAGAAACAGAAAACGCAAAAATCTAAATGAAGAAAAACGAAAATTGAAAGATTCCTAATCTCTCTAAAATGATGAAATAAATCGACATGCTCTCCATCTATTTTCACTCTCCTTTCCTTTTCTAACTTTGATACCATTTAAAAAAAACTTGAAACAATATGTGACACAACACATAATAAAAGACATTACGGTCATACTCATTTCACCTAATCCCATATTGTTTATTATGATAGAATATTGGCCCAGGGCCAAGCCCAACTACCAGGCCGAAGCTACCGAGGTCAAGCCCAAACAAAGGATACCGGCCCATCGACTTCGGCCCATCGAGGTCGGCCTTGGCCCAGAGGCCAAGCCCAACTACCAGACCCAAGCTACCTAGGTCAAGCCCAAACAAAGGATAACGGCCCATCGACTTCGGCCCACCGACCTCGGACCACCGACCCCGGCCCAACAACGTCGGCCCAACAAATGACCTACAGCCATCAGCGGCCAAGAAGCCCGAACAAAAGCATGGATAGACTCGGACTACTTGAAGATAAATATGAGGAATCACAGTGAAACTCTAAGTCGAATCCTACTAGGAGAAGATCTCGAGAGGATATCTAACTCTCCAAGAACTCGGTCTACTCACCTATAAATAGAGGCTAGAGCCATACAATTCATGAATTCAGACTCTTGTAATCTCTCTTGCATACTAGCAATAAAAGCTCTATTTCTCGCTCCGTGGACGTAGATCTATCCCCATAGATCGAACCACGTTAAATCCCTCGTGTTCTCTTTGCGTTCCCGTAGCTTATTAATTACCTCACGAAAACAAACTCGATCATTTATCAAACAAGCCCTATTTGTACTTTTTATCTTATAATAATATTGTATAAAGTATATATAAATATATAATCCCTTTACTTTATTTCCCAAACTATAATTTTTTTAATTTGCATACCCAAATATTTTGAGCAATTTAAAGTGGGACGAAGAGGTATAATGCATGTATATGTCATCTTCGAATATATTTGGCAATCGTGTCAATCAATCAGTCAATTAAAGTTCTCATTTCCACTTAGGGTTGCAAATTGAATTCAAAATGAAGTGATGATAATTAAGAACAAGAAAAAAAAATGAAAGAGCGCATCATAGACATTTCAAATTCATATCATATCATATCACTCTAATGTTGACCACTAAATTGTTATAGTAGATTTCTATTGAAAGAAAAACAAAACCGACCATTTAAATTTGAGTTGCAAGTTACAACGTAATATAATGTACTTCTTTGATCCCATAAAAATATAATATTATGTTTTTCTTTTTCCTTCGTTCCATAAAGATACATATTCTTTTTCCTTCTTTGCACATTATTTCGCCACAAATTATTACAATATTATTTTTATTATCATAATTTATTAACAATATAATCATTTTATATAACAATACTTCTAAAGTGAGATTATTTATCCACTCACACTACAAAGAACAACAAAACAAAATTATTTCGCTACTCATAATACAAATAAGTGAATAACTCTAATTTTTACAAACTTTGTACATATTTTTATAGGATGGAAATAGTATAAAAAGACATGAATATAATTAAATCCGTTGAAAACGGGCCATAAATAATCGTTTTTCATTTGTTAATATACTGATTGAAAGCTACAGAAGGCCCACTAAAAGGAAATTCAACCTATGTATATTCGCGATTTCTGGCTGCCTGAATTTACTACATTGCACCTATCCATGTCTCTCGGCCACTCTAAAGATTAATTAACTAAAAATATAAACTTAATTACAATTATTGTTTTATCAAAAGAAAAAACTTATATATCCCGTCTGCGCATGTAGTGGTCCTGTCTTCGTGCGAATCGTGCGATATAGTCTTTCCATTTCACGCAGTGTAATATTAATTGGTCACACATCTGTTATTAATTTGCAATCTTACTTACGTTATATTGTAACAATTACATCTTGCAAATGAGAGTCTTTTTTTTTTTTTTTAATCTCAACCTCACAATTTTAGGTGGATTCCATTGCTACAAAATATTATTATTAAGTACTAGGTGAAAGTCAAGAATATCAGGCTCCTCGTACAATATATTTTCATGCATATCTCAACTGGTACAAAAAGGAAGCACGCCACATTTCTCATCAACTTACATCATTGTATGCAATCATTCACCTAGGTTATTAATCCAAATTATTCTTCAAGGATATATATAGACAAAATATATCTAGGTGAGACCTTATTAAAGAAAGAAGAGCTATACTAGCTTGTCATGGTTATATATATATGCCACAATAATTTTCAACTCAATCCCTCTATTTCGCGCTTTCTACTTTAATTATAAGATATTTTTGACATATGTCGTTGCAACATAATGAATTCGACCTAAAAGATATTGATGAAATCTAAACTTGTGACCATTTGTACATAACTATAAATACATCTGATCGATGTAGTGACCACTCAATTTTTAGTTGGGGTGGGGAAACGATGAGGTTTGATGAACTGTAAACCTAACTCTATATAAAGAGTAGATCATCCCGCTTGATTGTCCCCGAATATATAGCCACTCAATGGGCCTAATAGTCTATTAGTATGTTAGAATGTCTAAATATTTGTGACCGTAGAAATAAAGAGGGGTGCTTCAAACAAACTAATTAGTTTGAATCTTTTGGCTGCAATGATTTCTTTAGTTTTTACAATGGAACGTCCAAATCAAGAATTTAACTCTTTCTTTTATAACTTCGTATAACACCTTCACATAGAAATTAATGGCTTTTGATTTTGAATGCCTCAAAAGGCCAATAAAGTTTAAGTGAATGATAGACATGGCCGAACACACACACACACACATGTGTGTGTGTGTATTTGATAATTATAGTATAGTGTATAAGCGGCCACGTTCATTAAATAATTAATGTCGATCGGTTGTAATTTCAATATTGGTCTTACAATTTTCGGATATATTCATGAACTGTTTCAACGCATGCAATTTATAATAAGATTCAAATAACCTCATTCCACACGCTACATCTAATTATAAGATGTTGTATTCAAGTGAGTTGTCACAATAAATTAATAATTAAATTTTGACTAAGACACGAAATCTGTCAATGGAAATTAAAAAGATTTCGATCAACCTAGCTAGCTAATCAAGAAATAAACTTCTCATGGAGAGAACGTACGGAGGATCGAGCAAGAATTTATCATCGTTAATTAATTCAAAGGTAAAATATGAAGTCAGAAAAAGATAAATTCATGAACCGAGTTAATTAATTTAATTATATGGAAGACCACCGAAAGAAATCGATTTAATTAAGAAAATTAAGAAGTAAAAGTCAGCAATCAATAAGTTAACGGTCAATGGAGTGAGCTGATTTTGTGGAAGACCTTAACATATAGTATAAATGAAGTGTAATGTCATTTGTTTCCACTTAGTAAATTGAGAGACATGCACAATTCAAGTATTTGACATACAATTCACGTGGTATAATAATTACTTTACTATTACTAATCAAGTCTTCCTAAGATAAGGTTTCAGCTAATTAATCTCAGTATTAGGTAGATAGTATCGACTAATACAAGAATTGAACTATATATAAATTCATCTCAGCTTATAAATATATAAAATTCCTAAAAGATCAAGAAATCCCAATTCTATAGGAATAATCAGTTTTTTCTGCTTCACACACACACACACACACATAGAAATGTAAAATCACATGAAAAGAAAGTGAAAAAAAGTCCCAAATCTCGAAATTAAAAGAAACAAAAATAAAAATACTAACCTGGATTACAAATTAAGAGTCAAAGACCAACATGAAATTCCTGTTAAAAAAAATAATGCCTCGGTCTAATGCAAGTTCTCAAATTGGAAGAACAACGATCATATATCATGATTTAATTTCCCAATGGAAACAAATATATTTCATCAGTTTTGGGAAATCACATTTTAGAAAACTCTAATAAGTCGATTCAATAAATACTAAACAGTGCCTAGAATCCAGCAACTCATAATTAGGCAAGAAAACAAATAGATACATCTACAAATTCATAAATTAAGTTTATAGAGATAGAGAGAGATGATACAATAATTTGATGATCATCAAGGCTGTTGGAGAAAAGATGAGTCCATGTTGAATTGACCAGCTAGAAATTGGGGATTAATCTCAAGCTGTGGAAAATTTGAATTGCTATTAGGGTGAAGGGAAGTGAAGTAATTCTCCGGGAATCCGAATTGCGGCGGCGAGAGGAGGAGATGAGGCGGCGGCAGAGCGGCGGCTCTGCCGCGGAGAGTGGCGGGGCTGTGGTGGTTGTGCCTCCCTAGATAGGTGGTGATCACCATTGATGAATCCTCATGTGATCTCTCAATCAGCTTCTTCACATTACACTTTTGGGTAGTGCACTTGTAATAGCTCCTATATATATTTACATCACATTTTACAAAATTAACATTGGTAACAAAATTAATCCATTCAAATTTATTTAATTATGATTATAGTGAGAAATTAAACCTGGGAAAAGGGCTATTTTTGACAGCTTTCTGCCCATACTTTCGCCATCTATATCCATCTTCAAGATTGTCTACCTCGCTTTTAGTCACAAAGGCAAATCGTGCTTCTCTTGCCTTTTTCTCCCCTTTCTTTTTCTCTTTGCTGCGATAAAAATCATTCTAGTTAATAAACTTAATTTACCCCTCAACATAATCATATACATAAATTGGCAAAATTCTAGAATTTTTTCATTCTTTTTCTTGATGTATAGCTAGAGAGAATTAGGGTTTTCAATTCCTTCTCATCTCCGATTCTAGCTAGCTAGAAAGGGCTTAAGCTCAGTTCAAGAAAGCTCAAATCTATATACCATGAAGCTATGTGTAGGCTTGTAGCCTCAAACAAAATATGAGAAGACAAAATTAATAATAGGAAAATATGAAGAGAAATTAAAATTAAACTTTGTTCTTGAATTTTCAGCTTAATTAATTTGAAAACAAGATATATATCTAATTGAATCAATTATTAAAATTAAGATTAAATTCTACCTTCATATAACTATTGTACCTGCATATATAGCTTAAATTAAATCCTATAACCAAATCTACCATAAGAATTAAAGAATTAGTAGAAACTAACAAAAGAAATTAACCTACACTTTTCTAGGCTTCAAATCTTGTTCCTCTTCTTCTCCACACACCTTGGCCTGCTTGCTTCTGCAAGAATCTGCTTCCTCGACTGCAGCGGCCTCGGAGGAATTAGGGAACGACAACGAAGAATTGGGGGTGTTGGGCAGCTGATTCTTGCTATAAGATGAAGAAGCATCACAGTTGTTGGCAGCAGAAGATGAGCAAGAAGGATCATGAAAAGGAGCTGCTGATGGGGTGTTGTACCCTCCTCCATCAAAGAAGGAGAGATCATAGATTTCAGTAGGGTTTTGCTGCTTTGAGTGGTTGTACATATTGAAGAAGGGAAATTGATGAAACCCTTGTTGTGATATTGATGATGATGATGATGATCCCATGTTGTTGTTGTAGGGATCAAACATGGCAGATGATCTTGAATTTTTTCTCATCAAGATTTGATTTTTTTGAGTGGAGAAGCAATAAAGATCTGTTTTTTTTTTTTGAGGTTGTAGCTAGGAGAAAGTTGGTTTGCAGAAAGATTAAAGGGTTTTCCTTTTTATTAATTGGAAGGTATTGTTTAGCTTGTGCTTTTTCACATACTCTTTTGCCCCCTTTCCCTTTAGAGAGAGAATGAGAGAGAAATATTGAAGCAATAGAGAGAGATATTGATGAGTCTCATATGACTATATGAGTCATATATGATCATGAAAGTGATGTTCAATAAACACAACTGTATGCTTTGAATATAATTATTGTTTTGGTGTAGGCTTGAGTTTATATTCCAAAACCATGCATCTTTTTCTTCTCATGAAATGTTATTTGAAGATAATTATAAGGGGGCAGATCCAAGGACATATACATGATTTGGCGGTCGTCCGACAAATTTTTCATTTAACATTAACATTTAGATTATACTTGTATTTTTTTCTCAATTTTTATATATAAAAATATATTTTCGTTTGTTTAAAAAAAAAATACAAATGTTAAAATATAAATTTTAACAGGACAATAGTTGTCTTAGAATCTTAACCCTTCATGAAACTCATACGATTGCTATATATCGTGTAATAATAATATAGCATGATTAATTTATCTTCTTTGCATACGCCAAGTAGTTAATTAATTAAGTTCCTAAATCGTAAGGTTAATTAGTGAAGTTTTCATTCATGAAATATATATTGAGCATTTTGATAAAGAGATTTTTATTTTAATAAATAAATCTTCATAAAACGTCACTATATATAAATGGTTTAATATCTACATATATATATGGTCCAGCCTGCAGCCACTATATTTTGGAGTGTATCTATTTCTTTAAATCTCGCGTCTGTACTGTAATTAATAATTAAGCTAAGAGATTTGATGAGCACTTTGACCACTATATATATATTAGTAGTATTAATTTGAAGCTTACCCTTAAAATGAGGCCTAACAACAGAAACTTATATTTGTACATATACATGGCGATCAGTCGGTGACCCAATTCCATTATAGACTATAGTAGTGTGTTATAAATTAATTATATTACATCTAATTATATTATAATATCTAATTAGTATCATGTATATCAAAGTTAATTACATCAAAGTATTGGTGTAAATAATCAATTACAATTTCCTTTGAAGTATGGAAATTCTAATCGAATATTATATCTTGTTCTACCTAACGTTGAATATTTGTACATTAAACATAGTGCATCCACGAAAACATTATGCGACATGGGATTAACTATTTTGTACAGTATTATGTCATTATTTGTCTCAGTTTCAGTACAAATTAACTAATTGCGATGTTCACAATCTAGACAGCACAAATCCGTCTATTCATCCGCAAATTATTTTCGGAAAAATAGGGTTTGAATTATCTAACTTAATTGAAACTAATGAGAAAAGTCCAAATTCCATTTAAAATAGTCAACTGAAAACGTTTCTGCTCAAGAATAATTGGTTCAAGATATTATTCAGTTTTCACACCAGTCCCTTTTATATTTTAATCTCTTCAATCTAACCATTCAAACTTTTTAGATCGGTGCTATCGTGAATAAAATGTCATGCGTCGAATTATTTGAATTATATATAAAAATAAATAAATTTCTAGTGCGCACTAATTAAAGTAAAAAAGCTATAATTAAATGTCGGGAAAATTGTCAGACAAATCACGAACTATACACTAAATGCGGTTACAACATGATTTTTGGATTTTGGCAATTAAAATATGAACTTTCAATTTCTTTTGCAATTGGGACTCAAGCCATTTTTCCAGTACTATAACAATTTCATGTCAAACGACATCATTTCTCACAAAATTTCGGCGACAAGTCAGATTTCTGTCTACTTGAAAAATCGAGTGATCCCCAATTACAAAAAATTAAAAATTCATTTATTTAATTGCCAAGATCCAACAGATGTGTTATAATTGTATTTTAGAATAGAGTTTGTGTTTTATTTGACAGTTACCCCCAAATATCACGTTAGAATTATGGAGAAAATGTAATAAGGAGAATGTGAATATTAAAATTGCATGTGGGGATTAATTAAAAATGTAGGGGAAGAGCAATTAGAAATGTGTGGTGAAATAAAGCCAAGATGAAGGGCTTCTTTTTTGGGAGGAAAAAGTCTGGTCATGATCACGTGCACCGTCATCCCTCTCTGTATATTGTCACGTGCCACAAGTCTACATTAGCGGCTCCAAAATTCTACTTATACGATTCAAACTCTTCTTAGACGCTCCACCAATTGAACGTGTTATATTACTATTAACTATTCTTATTAGCGCCACATACTAAAAACAAAATAAGCCAAATATAAGAATTTCACAGACATTTGTGTCAAATCTCAAATGGTAAGGTTTGTGTGTAAATAAGTTTACAAATAAAAATTCACGCCGAACTGTCTGGTGGGTCAAGATCCATCAAATCAGATGACGCCTATAATTAGATTCAAGTTCAGTCAATGGCATACTTGTAATATTATTGATCTCGAATGATGTTTGAATTCGAACCCTCGTCTTCTCAGTTCATTAGACCATCTAATATGACACCCTAATTTTTATCGTCGATATGAAATGAATACCACTTTAAATTATAAGCTATATTCGCTTTCTTAAACCATCGTGAACTTTAACAAATACTCAATTTTTAGCCCAAAAAATCTCAATAGTTTGGAATTTAAAAGAAAAACTTAAAATTCAAAATATTTTTAATAAGTATAATTTAGATTTAAAGTGACACATTTTTTTTATAATGTATGGAAGTTTGAGTCTTTGACCATGGGATCGCCCTACACGACTCTCACCTATAAATGGATGTGAAGATGAGATTCCAAACAACACATGTCGGCCGCGCCGGCCTACAAAATCAACATGTCCTTTGCCTTTTTTTTCAACATTTTGTGGCACACAAATAGACACGAAAAATACCATCAATCTCATACTAATTTTTTGTTAAGAAACCATTTGGCAAAAAAAAAAAAAAGCTTCTCGCAAACAATTAATTAATCACCATTAACGATTACTGCAAAGCTACTAAATTTGATTAGGTGTATAGAATCTATCAAAACACCCACAAAAAAGAATGATGATCATAAATACATAATCTCCCAAGAATCCATACAACACCTGTACATCTCTCTCTCTCTCTCTCTCGATCTCTCTGAGCCTCCTCATTAGCAATAGCAACCAAAAGAGCTACCAATAATTCAAGATTTCCAACTGGGCCATCCTTGTTTTGATCATCAAGAAATCTTCTTCATCATTTTCCAGCAGCAAGCTTTGACCATGTGCAAATAATGTTGTGTGATCACTAACTAATTTTACCCCAAGATTTGTCTCTGTCAGTTCCTATCGGCTGTACTCATCAACTCCGACGGGTGGCTCTCGATCTCCCCCGACCCAACGCTCTCCTTCGTCGACTCGATCTCCAGCCCTGTGCTCCGGCTCTTCCTGCTCCGCCGTTCCTGCACCACAATTTTGAGCTTGAGTTGGCAATCTAGGCAAAAATCCGGATGTACGCTGCATCTACCCCTGATTAGGGTTTATTAATCACAATTAAGTAAACACCCCCTCGAATCATTAACGTTATCAAGAGATGGAACGGGGGGATCACCTCACGATGGGGGAACTCGTCGCTTTCGAGCATGCGGACGACGTGGCTCATCTTAGGGCGTTTCTCCGAATCGGGGTCGACGCATCTGAGTGCGACGAGGAGCGCACGCTTCATGGCTCGGGTGGTGGGCTTGACTTCGAGATTAGGGTCGACAACCTCCTCGGCTCGCCTGTGCCCCACCATCATTTTCAGCCACTCAACTAGATTAACCTGCAGTAGACATCACCGTATAAATCAGCATAAACTTCATGATTTGGTACATTAGTCGTTGTCGTGTGAAGATATGTTTACCTCATCTGCTGGACGCCCGTAGTCCACGGGATCCCTCCCGGTGACAGATTCGAGAAGCAGAACACCAAAACTGTAAACGTCACTCTTCTCATTCAACAAGCCCGTGTTTGCATATTCAGGAGCGACATAACTGGAAATCCACGAAGTTGTTACAATCATATCTCTAACAAAAAACGACCGAAAGGGAAAGCTAAAAGGAACATGTACCCGAATGTTCCCATCACCCTCGTTGCTATATGGCTTTCACCGGATTCCAAGAGCTTAGCCAAACCAAAGTCGGAAACTTTTGCGTTGAAGTCGTGGTCAATCAAGATGTTACTAGATTTTATGTCACGGTGGACGACTTTTGGCTCAATAGCTTCGTGCAAATACGAAAGCCTGCAAAACCAACACAGGTTAAAATCTAACTCAGGCCAAACTTTAAAATGCACTCAAAGTCCTTTATTTGCAAGAATGCTCCACAAGAGATATATATCATTAACGAAAAAATTGCATCATGACTCAAATTAAATCGCACAAAATGTCAAAAGTTTTCTTTTTTAGGGCAATACGCAGAAGAAAGAATGTATTTTGAGCAGAACACGAGTACGCATCACTTACGCCTTTGCAGTACCGAGCAGAACCTTCATGCGGGCTTCCCATGTGAGGGTGCCATATTGTCTCATAGCCCCGTGAAGCCACTGTTCGAGGTTGCCATTGTTTACATACTCGTATACCAACAACCTGCAGGTAACCGGCTAGTAAATGTGCCAAATAGCAACAGCATTCAAGAAGATAAAACGAGAAAATCCAGCTTCAAAATAGTGCTCTCAAGCTCAATTTTACCTGTGTACTCCTTCCATGCAATAGCCAAGAAGACGAACGAGATTTTTATGTCGGACATGGCCAATGGCCTCTACTTCAACCCTAAATTCCTTCTCCGCTTGGCCACTACAACATAATTTCCCATCCAATCAAAAAATTTATACAATAAAACGAGGTGGAATTGTCCGAACTCTAGATAAGTTGAAACATACTTACACATTATTAAGAATCTTCTTCACTGCTACCTCCGTTCCATTGACCAATCGACCTTTATACACAACCCCGTAACCACCTTCCCCTATAACACACTCTGAAGAGAACCGATTCGTTGCCATCTCTAAATCTCTAAGGGTAAACCAATGGCCCCAACCAAGATGAGATACCTCAGGCAAACCAATCAAAGGCGACGCCATCACCTGCCCATATGACATTGCAGATTGCTTTCGGGCATTACCAGAACTTCCCTCCTCGCCCGAGTGGGAGCTGTAAGTCCTCTCGTGATGATACATTGAACTGCACTGGCTGATATCATCGACATCACTGGATTTACTGCGGCTTAAGTGAACGTGCATCTTCTCCGAGGTATTCTTATCACCCGATTTATCGTTCACAGTTAAGAACACACTCTCGGGATGATCAAATGTGCTCCTTTCCCCGACTCTATCAACCCTAATCTCCTTCGAAACATTAGGGATCTGGCAACGCGTGTAGCTCTCCAAAGTTCTACGGGATTTTCGCCGGAACATGACCCATATGGAAAGGATCCCAAGAATTAGAACTGTAAAGGCCCCCACAGTAATGCCAATCAAAACCCATAGCTTTATACCACCATATTTCTTTGACAACTCAGCATTCAAACTCATTTTCCTCTAAAAATGAAACCCTGAAATCCTGTTTTGTCTTTCTCTGCCTTCTAAGAAGAATTAATCCATTGAATCCTGGATCCCACAAAAGAAATCACATTATCAAAAGGGGCTAGATCAAAATCTCTGCTTCAAATAGGAGATAACTATGACCTAATTTCCCCTTCTTATCCAATGTAGTTGCTCTACACTTCACATCTCCCATTATCTATACAGCATTACTTTAATTACTGCTGTGTGCAATAGTTTTGAAGCAAATTCAGTCAAATCAAACAGCACAAGAAAAATGAATCTAGTATTTTTCATAACCAATCAAACAGGAAGAATCACTTCATAAATCAAGCAGAATGATAAAACACTAATTAAATCAAAACCAAATCTCAAAATTTCTAGGGCGCTTCACATCTAGAATGGCTAATGATCCGAGCACAGAGAAGAGAAACAAATCAAAAGAGAATTCAGCAAAATTGGAGAAGCTCTCACCTTTGCAATTGATCTGACTGATCTTCAACCCAAATAAGCAGATAAAAGGGGTACTTTTTGTTGGTAGCAACGGAGCGCAATGAGCATAGAAATCCAATGCGAAAAAAAAGAAAAAACCCACTAAAATAAAAATGAAGAAAAAAAGAAAAGAACTGGAAAGTTGAGCGGCTAAGCAGGAGTAGTTTAGAAGAAGGAAAGGGTGGCCTGAAGTGGGCCAAAGGGAATTGAAGAAAACAATAACAATAATGCAAATGACAGAGCAATTGTTTTGATTTTATCTTTCTTTCTCAAACAATGCCAGACAAAAATCTAATCTTTATAAGTGGGCAGAGTTTTATTTTAATGGGGGAAAGAATTAAGAGTGTAGGGAGATGCCTAATAAAAGCAAAGTTGGGTGAAAAATGGTAGGTGGGGTTTTTGTGAATGTGGAAGAGAGAGAGAGAGAGGCGCATCAGTAAAAGCTGGAAAGGAAGCTTGGTTTGCAATGGAGGAAAAGAAACCAGAGAGAGAGAGAAGCGTCGTTGAAAATGAGGAAAAACAGAAGATTGCATTTATATACCAGAAGAGGATAAGAAAAAGGGGAAAGCTTTGCATAAACAGTAACTAAACTGTATATCATTTGATCTAATTGAAAATTGATACGTATTCACTTGTAAATTGAAAATAGTAAATTGATGAATTTTATCCAAATTCTCTTTTTGCACGCTTGCTTTCTAAAATCTGCATGTACATTATCCAATTTTTAATTTAATATATTTTTATTAACGGTATTGACTTTGGCCAAAATCATGACTGACACGTGAAGTCATTTGAGTGAAGGGATATTAAAAACACTCAATGTGACGTCGTGTGAGTGAGGATTAATGAGTACTAAAAACTACGACATGTTAGCTATAGTTTTGGCCGGAAGTCAACGTCATAAGCAAAATCAAATTAAATCAAAAGTTGGGCAATATTCATGGTGAGCAAAAAATTTGGATAAAATTTGACAATTTACGTGTATTTACCATATATTATATCTATCGAATTATTTGATACTATTAAATGAATTTGATGCAGTTCGTATTTGATTAATAAAATTGAAACATATCAATATCCAGTCGAATATTATATCGATTTTAGCGAATTATGTGGGCAATTTTCCCAAGAAAAGGGATAAATAGGGGAAGCGAAAAATCCTACAAAAGATAAAGGGAAATTTGAAGGTAGAGAGTCAACTTTAAATCTAGTTGGATTTACCGATTTAGAGAGAGGAGATTCACAAATTTGCCCCTAACAATTCATTTATATTTTAATAATGTGGGTCAACCATTTCATACAAGATGAAATGTATAATTTCTTTGTGTTTTTTACATTTATGTTTTGTCAAAATCCGAACAATTTATTGCTCTTAACAAAATTGAACAATGCATGTATGATATTAATATCAAACAGACTGTATATTTATTGTTATTATTATTGACCCTGTCCAAATGAAGGTCTAAAATGAAATCATCACCACATTATTAATTTCAGCTTTCAATATAAGGGATGTCGGTGTGCATGTGTTTTGAATATATTTTATTTATTTATATTATGGATAATAAATTTGAAAAATAGGTTTAGCCTACCGTGAAGGAGCACTTAGTAAACGAGTAATTTTTGTTATTATTGATTAACAAGAAAATTCAAATAATAAATTCGAATTTGAGATATTTGGTTGTGAACAAAAAAGATAAAGTAATACGGAATAAAATTATTTTTGTACACAAGAGTTGGCAGAATGATATTTTCAAACTGTTGCAGAAATGAAATAGAAAAATATGTAGATACATTATTCAAATAAGAAATTACTTAATATAATCCAATCTTTTTCCCGTTGTCAAAATCAAACCATCAATTTAATTGCACGAATAACAAAAATATAAGATACTGAGGGGTCAACTCGTCTGTCGCGATTCATTGATGGCTTGAAAATCAGGAAAATTGATCGATCAATTTCACATTCATTATTAGCATTTTTTTCCTATTACTATTTGCTAAAAGTAATTCCATCTAAAACAAATAAAAAAAAATAATGACATGCTGTGTTAAAGGTTAGTATAATATAATAGACTCGTTACTCATGTATGTTTATTTGGATAAACTTTTCTGAGAAGAAAATAAAATTTATATTATTTGAATCGTACTTTGTGAATTCAGGATTAGGTGTCAAAACATTAGGGTGTAATATTTTTAAGATTCTTGAATTAAGACTTTCTTATTCTAAATGTCATTCAATTTTTAACCGATTTCTTGATGAACTTCTTTTATTGAAAAGCAGCAATTGGTCACATAAAATGTTCTTAAATAGTAAAAGAATTCAATATATTTTTATTTTTTTTCTGACAACGGTAATGATGGACAAAATAGTAAATTCCAGTGTGATTAAACAAATCACAATTATTACATGAGGCAAAGCCTCTATTGGAAGAGGAACAAAGTCTTTGATTTGAAGCATAACCTTTTCTATTAAAGTATGACTGGGACAAATCTTTATATACTTTATTCAAGGTTAATTAAGCTAATGGTGTGTGTGTGTGTGTGTTAATTTAGTCTTAATTAGGAGTGGGTGGTTTAGTGGTGTGGCCAATTCTTTTATGGACCACTTCTGTGGGGCCCTTCCTACGATCTTGACGAATCAGGGCCGTTTACCTTGTCATTGATCACATCTATTTCTTCATTTTTGTGTTTTTTTTTTTGTGGAGTTGTTGCACTGTAACCAAAAATTGCACGTGCGCCAGATGTATGGCACGTGGGGATACTGTTCATATTTTTCAAATTTTTATTTAAATATATAGATGCTTGGATCCTCTTATATCTTGGACAAGCTTCTTTTATTATTATTATTTAGAATTACAATGTTTTTATATCGTAACAATTAGTATCATAACAACTTAAAATCAAACAATTGAACCCATGCGGAAATGTCCGCACGCTGGTGGGGTTTCGACAATTTGTTTTTTTAAAAAAATTACAACATATTTATGTCATAACAATTTAAAGTCCAACGGCTAAACGAATGTGAAAATATCCACACGCTGGAGGGATTTGGACTTTTTTTTTGGAATTAATACATATTTATATCATAACAATTTAAAAGTCTAATCAATGAACACATGAAAAAATAACCGTATAGCTGATCGAATTTGAACTCATGACCACTTACAAATGAGAGTCCTGGATGCTTCAAATTTGCTACTTGAGTTAAGCCTCGTTACACTTTCTTCAACAATTAGTATAGCTTATACAATATTCATATATGTTGTACTTATCTTTTCTTTCTTCGACTATATATAGTATGTATTGGTCAAATCTATACTATACTTAAATGTGGAGCCAAATTGAAAAATTGATTTGAAATCAATTTCAATTTTGATGGCAATTT
>JAYJMF010000066.1:2532452-2545603 GCA_036873715.1 Salvia sclarea
TAAATGAGTATTCGGTGAGAAAATGGGAGAAAAAGGAAACAGAAAAATATCCGGTGCAAAAAGGGCGGGTCACTACACCTGGTCAGTACACTCAATGCTTAGATTCCTTCTATGATCTGTGTTTAGCTTTGGTCCCCTCTCCACCACTTCCCTATCCACCATAGGCAAATCACTAGCTGCACTTCCCATGAGGCTTAAGTAGAAATCCCTGACCTCAGTCTTTATTTGCTCCTGAGTAATGCATCTAGTACCATCAGCTCTTATCAGTAAATTTATAGCATTCAAGCTATTTCTGGCTTTCACAGAAGCATGAAAAAATTTAGTGTTGGAGTCCCCCAACCATAGCCAGTCAATTCTTGCTTTCTGTTGCCAGATGCTCTCCTCAATGCCACTCCATTTTTCTAAATCTTCCAGAATCCGCCTTTCTTCCCTGATAAGGTGCTCATTACTTACATCATGGAGTAGGTTCTGTTGTATCTCTGTCAGTTGTATTCGAAGGCTTTCTACCCTCTCAGAAGTCCCCTTGAAAACTGTTGTATTTAATCTCTTAAAATGACCCTTAAGCAGCTTGCATTTGAGCCATACATCCAACAACTTATTTGAGTGTTGTTGAATTTGCCATCCGGCCCTGATAATATCCTCAAACTCTGGATGAGCAGCCATAACATTAAAGAATTTAAAAGGAGCTTTTCTATTAATGTTACGTTGATCAAAGTTCAGCAGTTGGGGGTTGTGATCCGAAACTCCTTTTCCTAATCTCTCCACAAAAACCTGACCATGACTTTGCATCCGGTCAACGTTAGCCAAGCATCGATCTATATTAGAATAGATCCTTTGATCTCCCTCTTGGTTATTACACCAAGTATATATGCTGCCAGTAGCTCTAACTTCATAAAGAGCATTGTCTCTAATGCACTCCGAGAAGTCTCTTGTCTCACTTTCAGTCACAGGAGCTCTTTGGTATCTATCTGTATCTGCCAAAATAGTATTAAAATCTCCACCTATAATCAGAGGCATTCTAGTGACACAACAATCTGCAATAACTTTCCAAAGGTCCTTCCGTTGCTCAATAGTATTGAGAGCATATATTGCCAAAAATTGTTGTATTTTTCCCTGCCTAATGTCCATCACCTCACGGAGAATTTCCTGTTCATACTCCTGCATTGTTTTAATATCTACAACTTTTGGGTTCCAACAGATCCAGATCCTACCATTGGCCGCATATTGATAGTTGTTTAGATGTTTCCACCCTTTACATATTCTGTCAACCACATTTTCACATTTCTCCTTCTTCACTCTAGTTTCAAGTAACACAACAACATCAACTCTGGTCTTCTTCAGAAAGAGACGGATCTCTTTCTGTTTGAAGGGCTTGTTACAGCCCCTCACGTTCCAGATTAGTACCTTCATGTCTGGGCCAAGGGGATGAGGTCCCCGCCCTTTGTTTCAGCTCTGCCCCTCTTCTAGCTCTTGCATCACCTGATACACGTTTGCAGTACGTATGTGAAGATTTCCAACCTGGATAGTGGGTGTAGCAGTCTTCTTTGGTAGTGATCAAGCCCTTTGTTCATTGTTCATGTCCGGTCCCTGCTGTTTCTCCTTACCTAGATCCTGCGCTTTTCTAAGCCATTGCTTCTGTGGTATAGCCTTTACTTTTTGTCTTTTACCTCTCTGCATATATGCCCTAATTTCTGGCATTGTTGACAAAATTGGGGAACCCATTCATAATAGATTTTCTGCTCTACAATTTGCCCATCCTCCCCTTCCACTTTCACTGCAGATTTCAAAGGTTGTGTGACATCAACCTCAACTAGTAATCTCGCATATGATATCCTCTTTTGGAGCGATGTACATTTATCAGCACAAATTGGAGTGCCAATTACACTCCCTATCCTACTCAAGGAATCCCCACTCCAACAATTCAACGGTAAATTTGGCAACTGAATCCACAACGGAGTTTCTCGTAAGATTTCCTTCTCAAAGCTAAAATTCATTTCCCCTCTTTAACAATCACTGGACGATTTGCAATAGTGTACGGCCCTTCAAACAACATCTTATCCTTATCCTCCATATTCTCAAATCTCACAACAAAATAATCATTATTGTGGTAATAGATATCAATCTCAATCAAACACTGATTTCTCAAAAAATTCGTCAAATATGTTATGGTCGGTGAGTTGCCAATCACATATAGGATAATATAAAAAATTAATTTTATTATATTGAATTGACATATTACCACCATAAAATGAACCTATTCTTATTTGTATAGTATGATATGTATTATAACTATATAGTATAATATAAAAAATTAATTTTATTATATTTAACATCGACATATGAAAAACTAATATCATGGTGATTGAGAGAAAGAGGAGATTGGTCAGAGTTAGAGGGGAGAGCTAGAGAGAGACCAGCGGTTTATTTAGACGATGATTGTCTAACATATTTGAAAAACAGTTATTGCATGCCCTCACGATAACTGGAAATGAAAATGGTTTCAGGCTTTCAGCTAGTGCCACTAGCCCGAGAAGGTTAAAAGTTAAAAATAAGTTGACTTCTCATTTTCTTCCTATGACATGGAATCCTAATTATCGACTAATTATTTAAGTTCAAGGCAAATTCTAATTATCACTATTTTTCTAATAAGCAATTAATCACATAAAAGCTTTTAATAATAATCAAATTAAAATAAAACAAGTAAAGCTAAATTATCAATTAAGCACATAATTCAATTAACCAAGTACAATTAAGCTAAGCGTATTTTATAATGCAAGTAATGATTTTAAAATAAAAGCAATTAAAAAGTTTTAAATTTTTCGTATTTTTGAGCTGCCTGCTACAAGAGCAGACCAATACTTCAATACTAATACGTTGTTGTCACTCATTAGGCCAACGAAATGGTATTAGAAATCTTGCTTTGCATGTCATTCAGTACAAAGACACGATCATTCGCCCCAATCACAACCGCCTGGAGAAGCGACCACATCCCATGAGTATCGAAATTGTTTGCTAGAGCTTTTGAACTTGTGTAGATATGTGGCCAGAACAATGAATACTTCATGGTGAAGCAAAGATGTATATGCTAAAACCTAGAGGTGACAAAAGTAGTGGATCGGGCCAGGCCTGGGCATATCTGGCGTCGAAAAAGAATTTCGGGGCAAAATTGTATAAATGTGGTGTAAGATGGGCAAATTCAGTAATTAATGTTAAGTTGGCATTTTTGTTGTATAGCTTAAACATTTGGGATAAAATAAATAATTTTTCCATATTTATTGAGCGAACAATTCTAGACCACGAAAGAAATCACATTTATGAACAATTCGAGCATCATCTCGAGTAATAATGCCTCCACAATCTAAGAGTAAATTCAGAAATCATATTAAGCGTGTAATTAGTACCTCTCTAATATTCTAAGGTATGCTCGATCAGCGGTTTGTGATATATTTTGCATTAATGACTATGCCATGCGGTCACCAGCCATACTCTTGGCCTGAAATTGTTAAGCAAATGCGATTAATATACTCTATTTAATATACTCAGATAGTTCTGGGCACCGCACCACCGGTGGCGCTCTCCGCGCCGCCATCAGGCCCATCACCACCACCGCCCCATTCGCTCCCCACGGTGCTCCAACGACTCAGATAGTTCTAGGCACCGCGTTGCCATCACCACCGCCGCCGGTCGCCCTCTCATCGACCGCGCCGCCATCACCACCGCCCCATTCGCACCCACAACGCTCCAGCGACTCTCCGGTCACCGCGCCGCCGCCATGTGTTTTAACAGTTTTGTTTTCTTTATTTTAAGGGAAACATATAGAACAAATTTTATCTATTTAGCTAGATTAATTTATATAATGTTATTGTTATGCATATCTCATGGATATAATTCTCCGAGTTTTATAGTATGTTAAATAATTCGTCAGAAAATTTAGTTGATGGCGTTTATTTGTCTCGATTATTAGTCTAACTGTTATGACTTAAGCTAGTAGTTCTGCCTCTTCAACATATAATGTAAAAAAATTGATAAGAATATGATTAACCTATCATAATATGTTGAGAAGAAATTTTGATAAATTATAGTAAGTGTTAGAGTTCATCCATTTTTTTATATTCTTAAAGAGTGTTTTTAAATCATCTTAAATTTGTATTAGACTGATACTACATTTGAAATATGGATTCAAATCCGATCAAATACAAAGTGAAACAATGATAATGTGAATCTTTTCCTTTGAAAATTGTGCAAGTATTCATAGCATTTTGTACAAAAAAAATGGCCAGAAACTCACTGGCTAAGAATATGATAAATATACATTGTTTCTTATAACATTCAACAAATGACTCTGTGGCCCAATGGATAAGGCGCTGGTCTACGGAACCAGAGATTCTGGGTTCGATCCCCAGCAGAGTCGAGTTTTTTGAATAGTTTTTGACATTTTATCTATTTAATTATATTATTACTACTATTTATTTTTTTGCTAGCCTTATTTCTATCTTAGATAAGGAAGGGGCAGACTTAGGTAGGGGTGAGTATTTGGATTTCGGATTGGATTTTTGCCTGATCCGATCCAATCCAAAAATTCGAATTTTGCCTAAACTCTTATTCGATTTGAATCCGAAAATTCGAAACTTTTTTCAATAAATCCGATCCGATCCGAAAAATCCGAAATTTGGCTATAATTAACATAAAAGTAAATAAATAATTCGAAAATCCAAAAATTCAAGTTTATTATTTTAATATAAATAAATAAATAAATATGTTTATATATATAATATTAATAACATATCAGATAATATTATTAATATTACATATAATAAAATATATAAAATATTATATATAATAAAATATATAATACTATTAATATTATATATATTTCGGATTTTGGATTTGTTCGGATTACAATTAGCCCGACCCGAACCGATCCGAAAATCCGAACCAAATTTTTTATTTCGGTTTGGTTCGGTTCGGATATTCGGATTTCGAATATTTTGCTCACCCTTAGACTTAGGTGAATGAATTTGTATATTTATTTTATTATTTATTTGGCTAGCCTTACTTCTTTTCACGGCGGATCCAGGTTCAAGCTTGCCTTGCCGGCCGTTCAGGATTTTTTTAATGCTAATAGAATATTGTAGTTGTATTTTCCTCAATTTTTATACATAAAAAGTATATGTTTGCTCTTTAAACTTGTTTCAAATACAAAAATATAATTTCGTTCACACATTTGTAAATTCCTAGCTCCTCCCTCTTCTATTATTTTATTTATATCTTAGATAAGGAATAGGCACGCTTAATTGGGAATTAGTCTATATATATGTTCGCAAATTTTAACCAAAATTAATTCCCATATATACATGTTCCCAAACTTTTGTCAAAATTGATTACCAACGAATTAATCGGGATCGAAACAAATCGATATATACCCAATCAAATCGAAAACATTAAAATGAAGATTAGGAAAAGACGAGTATCATAAATCTGCGGATTGAATTCCCTCACTCAATTCGTTTCCATGGAATCCGATGCCAAAACAATGGCAGCTGACCGCCACTCCTCCAACTTTCCTTTATTCTTTTTTTCTTTCTTTTTTTTTTTTCAATTCCCCTCTTTTTCCACAACATGCGTTTCAACCATAAAGCAGGCTATGATGCTATGATTTTCCTGCTCAATTAATTAATTGCTTTCGGAAAAAAAAAAATTAATGTGGTGGCGGACGGCGGCGGAGACGAAGAATGCGTCGGCGGCGACGACAGAGGCGATGCCGGCAAAGCTTAAGAAGACGAAGGAGATGGAGCATCAAATTGAACACCCTTATGCTTTCAACGTCTCCGGCCCCCGTAACGTTCCTTCCATTAACTGGAAAGACCTCATAAACTCCAACTGGTCTCTCTCTCTCTCTCTCTCACATTTTAAGCTTCAAAGTTCGTTACGTAATGTTTGTTGATCTAGTGGTAAAATGATTAATATTTGAATTTAAAAGATATTATATTCGAGTCTCTTATGATATGATCTTTAAGATTTATATAGTTCAATAGAAAAATATCATTACCCGCATTTGAAATTTAAAAAATTTGGAATTGTGTGGTGAATATTATCTCTTGGTGAGCTTATTAATGATGTGATCCTATATAAATTAGTTTTAATGATTTAGTTGGTATGATGTGTTATGAGTTAGATGTATATTATCATAAATAGATGTGGCACATATGTTGTAGACAGGACGAAAAAAAAATTGGCAAATAAGTTGTGGACGACGGAAGTATAATGTAAAAATTTTGGTGGTTAATTGGCAGATACAAATGTAAGTGGGGAGGGGCTTAAGCCCCCACGAATTCAAATTTTCCAGTAATTTTACTCTTTTATGATTTTGAAAATTTTCAGTAATTTTTCTCTTATGTATGATCTTCAAATTTTTCACAATTTATGCAAAAGCCCTCATCAATGAACTGTATCCCTTGAAAATTATATGAAATTTTAACACATATTTGTTCAACAAACATGAGAGGTAGTGAGTTATGAAACAAGATAAAAATCTAGAAGTGCAATTAATGATCAAACAGGAAGGATGCAAATTACAAGAGGACTGTGATGGCATGCTTCATCCAAGCAGTTTACCTACTCGAGCTCGACAGCCAAGAAAACAGAGGCAAAGACGAAGCCTTGGCCCCCAAATGGTGGAAGCCCTTCAAGTTCAAGCTGGTGGAGGCCCTCATTGACGAGAGGGATGCATCCATCTTCGGCGCCGTCTTCGAGTGGGACCGCGCCGCGGCCCTGCACGATCTCGTGGTGGTGAAGCCGGGCGGGGCGCCCCGGGCCGTGGTGGCGCTGCGGGGCACACTCCTCAAGGCGCCCACCATGAGGCGCGACATCGAGGATGATCTCCGGTTTCTGGCTTGGGAGAGCTTGAAGGGCTCGGTGAGGTTCGCCCGAGGCCTCGCCGCGTTGAGGGGCCTCGCCGAGAGGTACGGGAGCGGGAACGTCTGCATCGCCGGGCATTCCCTCGGGGCCGGATTTGCCTTGCAGGTAGGGGTGAGCAGTATTCGATTATATCAGTTGTTATTTCAATTTACAGGGAAAACTACAGATTAAATAACAAATTATAACTCATTTTGCAATTAGGGCACAATATTTGGAAGTTAATAATTATCAATTTTTTTTGCAATTTCGGCTAAAGCTGCGTTGTAGGCGAACGGAAATCTTACACGGACACCAATATTTTGCAATGGGAGTTCAAGCTTATAAGTCCACGTCGGTTTAATTAGTGTCCATATATGATTTCCGTTCGCCGGACAAACAGAGCTTTATGTCCAATTGCAAAAAAAATTGATAGTTCATGTTTAATTGTCAACTATATAATGCCGCATTGTAATTGCAAAACATGGTATAATCATGATTTAACATGCAATTTTCCTTATTTTTATGTTCCACATTAGTTTTGGTTAAAGATTTTTTAAAATTCAGTATTCTAGTTACGGTTTTAGATGTAAAAGTATCGAAAATCAAGTCAGATAGTGGAGTAATGAGGACTTCACATAGAGTGATGGGTAAATATTTTGAAGGATAAGATGGTCACAATTAGTTTTCAATTACTTTTATTTATCTATCCTATCACACAATAAATTCCCCATGTAATTTATGATTATATAATTTATATTTATATTTTATAACATTAATTATATATTTTGAGATAGAAAATATGGAACAAGACAATGTGTTATTTTTGTGAATTCATGAACTAGTTGGTGGATGTAACATATTCATAATTCACATTTGAAACATAATGTCGACTTTTTAATTTTTAAACTGTATGGTTCGGTTTCGGTTAATTATAATATAAATATTGATTCATTAATAATAATAAATAATAAATAAATTCAATAATAACCGAACCGACTGATGCTCACCCTTACCTGCAGGTAGGAAAAGAGTTGGCGAAGCAAGGAGTGTATGTGGAGGCGCACCTATTCAACCCGCCGTCGGTTTCGTTGGCCTCGAGCTTGAAAACCGTCGGGGAGAGGGCCGGCGTGATGTGGCGGAGGGTCAAGTCCATGCTTCCTCTCAGAGGCGGCGGCGTCGTTGAATCGAGATCGGTGGTGGAGACGACGACGGCGGAGGTGAATAAGCAGCAGGCGTGGATGCCTCATTTGTATGTGAACACCAGCGACTACATTTGCTGCTATTACACGGATCAGGGTGGGGCGGAGGTGAGCGGCGGCGGTGGCGGCGCGAAGGTGTTTGTGGCGGCGAAGGGGAATGGGAAGCAGAGGTTTGTGGAGGCGCATGGGCTGGAGCAGTGGTGGTCGGATGATTTGGAGTTGGAGATGGCGGTTAATACTAGTAAGCTTATTAGTAGGCAGCTTCATTCTTTGTATACACAAACTTCCACCTAATTTCTTGCAAGAATTAATCCATGATTTGATATTCAATTTGTGCATGTTCAATTATTCTTAAAGTTGAACTAAATTTTGTTTTTCTTATATGTTTAACTAGAACTGATAATTCGGACTTGTTGGATAGTTATCGTGTCCACGCGATAGGACTAAAACCGAACAGGGTCCCTTGAAGATATGCCTCGTAGTAACACGGACACAGATATGAAATGAAATTTTTGGTGCGACTCCGCAACGATATGATATGATACGTACGATACGATAAATTCAAACTAAAATTGGGAAAGAAATTAATAATAGAAATATAATAAAATTAGCTATACATACATTAAATATTATCGAGTTATACGAATATGATCCGACACCGACCCGATCCGATGCATTACACTAATGCATCACGAAATTATCATCGCCTTTATATCGTCACGATAAGATAGAACGCTAGCCCACTGGTTTCATGCACATATTCTAGAATATCAAATCACGTGGTCACTAAAATGCAATATTTACATCATTACATGATTAAATGTGTATATATGTAACTAGTACTCCCTCAGTCCCAACCTTTTTTAGGCGTATTTATCTTTGAGTCGTTTCTTTTTTAGAATCTTTATTACAAACATAATTTTAAATAATATTATATATATTTTTATCACTTTTTTATATCTATTTTTCAATTCTCATAAGAATAGGTGCCAAAAACATTGCATCAAGTGGGTTGAGACTGAAGGAGTACTAGCTATTTGTTTATATCGCATCACTTTTTCTTTATATATGTTTATACTAGCTTTTTGAAACATCTAATAAAAATAATTTAATATGCAGTTGTGGGATCAATATAATAATACTAAGTAGGAATTTCTAATATATTTATTTTATTAATTACTGGCTTAATTAGTTAATTGTCTCCATCCTGGCTAGATGCAAAAGGAAATTTGAAATCAAATACAAAATGCTGGATTTTCATTTTCCTAAATAATAATATGTCGATTTCTTGGTGACCCACAAGAAAATATTTTATGTGGAGGAGCTAATTTAGAGAAGCGACATTTAAATTGAGGTGGTCGTTAAATTTAACGAATTTCTTGCCACCTGGCTTCAATGGAAGAAGAAGCAGAAGCAGAAGCAGAATCCCATTTTCCACAAACGAAGGCTATTACGCTATGGCGCTAAATCTTGGAACTGCTTCTACATCTCTCCATCCAAGACTGTTGATTTCTCCCAAGATTTCGAGGCACAAAACTGGGCCCAAGCTTTGTCTGAAGCCGCCGGCTGCGCTGTCTGAAGGAACTGAGAGCAAACTCGCCGAGGAAGAAGATCCACCTACTTTTTCTGGTAAGAGTGTGTCAGTATTCTCTTGATTTTCTGGAGTTTCATTTTTATGATGGGAAATTGAATTCTATTAAGTTGTTTAGTGTCTTTGAACTGATTTTTAAGGAGTTCGAAATTTAAATTTAGCTTACTTTTAGGGTTAATTCAGAAGCAATTTGTTTTTTGTTTTTTTAAATCTTGAGCGATGTACATAGTTTATTCATTATTGTGTATAATCGTGTCAGCATTTTCTTGATTTTCTGGGAATTCATGTTTTGTTGGGAATTGAATTTGTTAAGTTGTTTGGTCTTTCAACTGATTTTGAAGGAGTTTGAAATTTTCAATTTGGCCCATTTTTAGCTTGGGTTTGAGGTTAATTGAGAAGCAAATTGTTTTTGTGGTTGTTTTTGAGGATACTGAATTTTCAATTAGTTTCAGTTATTAATATGTGCATAATGATTTGTGACTGCTTAAGAAATTGGTTGTTTTGACCTCGTGATTAGATTATTTCTTTGAAATTTGGCTGAATTGTTGTGTTTTGATACAACTTCCCATGTTGGAAATCCCTATATTATGTTGGAATTCAATAAGCTTCAAAAATATGGAAATGGATATTAGGATTCTAGTCTCATTACAAAGAGAGTGTTTCTCCTAAATTTGCAAACCAGTTGACATTAAAGGCTTAGATTTGTAAATGAAGCATAAGTAACTATTGTGGCATGTACAAACCAAAATTTAAGGTCTTGTAATGAGCAAAACATGAGCATTTTGTGCTATTTTTGTATTCAAATGTAACTTCTTTACTTTCAACTGAAAAATTTTGTAGCTGCTAATTTTTTGTGACACCCTTTTGAGATATAGTAGCAAATCTCTCCGCAATCTAATTCTCTACTGATTTTCGCATCCTTTCGTGTCGATGATAGGCTCGTCCTCTTCAGCTCGGATTCAGATGGATCTCTTGGATCAACTCTCCGGTAGCACCTCTACCCGAGGCTACGAGAGTGACGGTGCTTCTAGTGGACCAAGCATACGCGAGCAACTTGCTAATTTGGTTGGAGACCGCGACGATGATTTCACCATCCCATTAGGCAAGAATCTAAAAAAGGTCACCGCCAAGTTCCTCACCACATCACAGAAGAGGAACATCCGAAGGCAGAAATACTTGAACGAAGTTTCCCGGAGGAACGACTCAGTCTTCTTCGCCACCATTGGCGCCTTTGTTATCCTGCCGCCTATTGTCATTTTAGGAATAGCAATCGCAACAGGTTACGTGCAACTCTTCCCATAAAAATTACATCATATTATGGCGAAATCTCGTTTGCCTTGTAAATCTCTCACTCCCATCTTATAAATCTTGGTTGTTTGTCGCTTTTTCTTGGTGTCGTTTTGCACATTGAACACATATGGTAAACACTTTCATAATCCATTTATAATAGAGGGTATAGTCAGAATTTACAGATATGAAGTCGAAAAAATGAACTCGAACCATACGAAATTTGTAAAGAATCCAATGTGAATTCAAATATGACAATTCTCAACAATGTTCCCTTGTTGCTTCTTTCTGCTGGCTCGTCGGGAACATCTCTCGATCACCGGTAGGTTGCACCGGCTTATTCCCTAGAATCGGCCCTTGTTTTTTAATATAGTGCCACTTTTCTTGAAATAGATAGAGGAAGAGCATGAGAGAGATTTGAATAGTGAAAAGGATTGTCCAAATCCTCACATTCTTTGAAGTTCTCTTGTGGTAGGCTTGTAGGCCAGTGTAGATGTTGATCACTCCAAGCAAAGAAACAACTATTCCAACTAGCCAATGGAAAATAAACCAAATGCTTCTGCTTTTGCTTCCCCTGCAATCAAAGAATATCCCACACGGTGTCACACACACACACACACCCCCCACTGTGTGTATAGATACCGAGTGCTTTTAAAGATCGAATCTTTACCTATGCGGCCTGCAGAGGCCGACTAATGCCTGTAGCCACATGATAACGTAAAAGGCGAGGCCGATTCTCTGGTGGTCGTTGTTGAAAGAGTTGTTGAAGTATTTTATCGACATTACTGCTGCTGCTGTAGCAAGTAGGACTGAAACTACCTGTAAAATTGATCTCATTCTTACATTATCTTACAGTTTAACTTTAAGCAACTTTTAACTGCTCATTATGAAAGATGAGTCTTTTACTTTCTCCCCAAGAAGTCATAATGATGATTAATTAGCACCAATTAGAGGTCACTAATTTAGATTATCTTTGAGTCATTAAAGATGGTTGTGTGGTACCCTTTCTAACTAACAAAATCCCAGTTGAAAATATTGAATCATAACTAAAAAAATTAGTACGTAGAAGAGAAAGGATTAAGGGCTTGCCTGTGTAATAGCATGAATGTAGAATATGACTCTGAGCCTTTTCCCAGATTCCTCTCTGTTAGACATTCTCTTTACAAGTATGCCGGCCGGCATCAGCAAGCCGACGGCCGCCCACAGGAGAAATCCGTGAAGTTTGATCTCGAACGAGAGCTCCGGAGTCACCTGAAAACCACACACACAAGTTGGCCACCGGTTCTTGAAAACCCGTCGTTGAAAACATGAACACGTACCTTATACCCGTTGCTAGAATCCATCGATGGAGGTTCTTGCAACGAGGCGAATGATGGCCGGAGACTGAGGATATTGAGGCCTAGAGGTAGAGCAAGAGCCACCAGCTTGTGAAAAGAAGGCATTGTAGCTCAAATGAAGAGGATTTCAACACCTAAAAGAATGTGACAAAAGTAGGCACATATATAATCATGTTATGGTGAAAGGGAGAGCCATCTCTTGCTATATAGATTTGCCACCACAATTTAGCAAGAAATGGAAAAAGGTTTCACATTTACTCTTTTGATGTGTAAAGGCAAAGTTGGGTGATTAGATTAGTGTTGTTTTTGTGTGGGGCTATTGCTATGTGTATAATATAGGATAAATATTTTGAGGAATGGGATTTTTTAAGAGGGATGGGGCCATCTTTTTTGACTTTTATAAATGGAAGGAATGTAGAATTTTGGAGATGGATTTTTGTTAGTGAGAATTGGTATTGGTGGGTGGGAGATTAGAAATTTGAGATTTTGTAGTGGTCTGCAAAAGTTTATGCTGTGACACTATCTTCTGCTTCTCCCACTATATGCAGACAATTATAGAAACTATAAAGTGGCATATACTTTTTGGAAAGGTTAAATAAGCTTTATCTAGGACGTTTTTATTCGATGTTTTTTTATTTTTTATTAGTACGTGCCTATATATTGTTATAAACAATAAAGAAAGATATACTATATATTGAGTTATTCTACGAGTACAAAGACTTCCTTAGATATAGAGAATCACTTGGGACTATCTTCTATCCCAAACTCCATGTTCCATTCTATGTATCACAATTAATTTTTTTTATTGTTTTAACTTTTTCTCTTATAGATATATATATA
>JAYJMF010000066.1:2545703-2576097 GCA_036873715.1 Salvia sclarea
TCGAGGAAGGCCTCTATCCGCAAGACGAGATACGCCCCGGTAGTGCTCTCGGTTCTGACGTATCGTCTCCAAAGATACATGACGAGCCCAAGGTTTTGTGCTCTTTTTGTGTCTTTTTGTGTGTCGCGTCAAGGTCTAGATCGAGTCTTTGTGTCTGTTTTATGTGTTTTGTGTCTGGGAGGGCACGCTGTCGTTGTGGGCAAGTTTAGGCAGGAAATGGGGCATGGCGAGGACCATTTTGCAAATGCGGATGCGTCGAGATACGATTGCAACCCGAAAGTCACCAAGAGCGTGGTTCGGGGATCGCGGACAAGAAGGTCGTCATGACCATGATTAGAAATGCCTCAGATCCTTGGCATGGCTTTGCCTACAAACCGCGCAGAATGGATTCCAAGAAGATGGTCCTGGGCAGGACGGGTTGTGTGATGGCCAAGACAAAAGGAAGGAAGGAAAGGGCACGATGACAGGGCACGGAGGATGAAAGGCGGCGGCAACCCTAATCCGATTCGAAGAGGAGGCCAACTACTCGCGCCAAACCCAGAAGAAGATATGCTTGAAGTGATCGGATAAGGCAGCAGCGGGCACGCCACTGAAGAGATAGAGTCCAACCGAAGCTGGAGACTCTCGGCGGGCATGCCAGCTGGGAAGAGATAGAGTCCTGCTCCAACCAAACTCTATCCGCTGCAGCCCATGAAAAGTCCGAACCCTAACAATCTTTAGTCTTTTAAATATCTTATGAATGTGCGACTTGTGGACATCAATCCCTCATATTTTCATAGCTAGAATTCTTTCGTACATTAGGAGTTTAGCTTTCAAAGTCCCTTCGGGGCAAACTCTTTATTTGCTTTCTTATGTTGGCTGCGAGCACTTTGGGCTCGTTGTCTTTGGTTATTTTCTATTAATCAAAGTACTTTTCCGTTTACATCATGGGTTCAATTAATGATTGCAACATGTGTTCGATTAAGTCTAGCTAAGTAGGTATACTGGCTTGGGCGTGACAAGATGTGAAATATGACTTAATAACTAGTAAGATCTAAATGGTAACTAAGATCTAAACTCGTTTGTTCCCGTTGTCCTAGGTTTGTTTCTCATGTCTCGTCGAGCCCATTGCGTCAGTTGCAAATGGCGTTAGTGGGCACGACAGGCTACAAATAATAATCGGACCAAAGTGTAGGGTGTCCCTCACTCTGAATAGTGTGACTGGGGCGGGTAATGGTGGTCGTATGTACTAATGCAAGCCCCTCTATCGGTGGTGAGCGCTGGCATGCTAGTTGGGCCGTCTAGTGCTAAATGCAATCTGTCGTGACCTTGCGAAGTGGACTTACCAAAGATCCGAGTGAGGCATGACGGGTTAGTGATGGTAAAACACTAAACAGTATGGATGAGAGCTGGGTGAGGTGGAATTGTGTGTGTGACGTCGTGACAATGGGGGCATGATTCCATTGAGCCTATAACCAACGATACATGAGTCTAGTGAAATTATATGTATCGATGAACTAGTATAAGTCATATCAACATCAGCGTCTTGCCCAAGCCATTTTTTTATTATTGATTGTTTCATTTCAGTCTATTTCATGTTTATGTTATATCTCATAATGGCCACGACAAAGTCGATACAACCCCTTTCCACTTTTAGTGACATCGTGACCAAGAGGACACTACACCAACTCCCCGTGGATCGACCCTATATTTATCGCTAGCTACGCCTGTGATGGGCAATAGGTTATAAATTTATTTTGAAACGCGAAACGACAGCGTGTCAAAATTGGAGCCGTTGTCGGGGAGTTGCGGTATTCCAGTCGTGAACTCATTTTGTATATTTTCTTTTACCTCTATATCGTATGCGAACACATAACCTTGCAGCCTAGGACGAAGAAGAAAACGAATTTGATCCGAGATCGAAAGGACGACAAGGAGACTGAACGGATTGAGAAAGAGGGCACGACAAGTATACAACGATATATTGGCGGAGGAGGATCCGAAGTCGAGATGGGTGACCAAGCAAACCTGTCGGAGCGAACGTTGAGGGAAATGGTGTTCCCCAACAACCAGAACCTACGTCCAACGGGCATCACTTTGCCCGCGATACAGGGCAACTGGGAGATGAGGCATCCCTTCATCCAGATTCTCCCCAAATTCAGTGACATGCCCAGGAAGGATCCACAGAGGCATTTGCAAGACTTTGAGATGGCGTGTGGAACTATTCGCTCCGAGGGCCAGCTTGCCGAGTACATTCGGCTCGTCTTGTTCCCATTCTCACTACATAATGGGGTGAGAGAATGACTATACACTCTATCTGATGGAGGAATAACAACATGGGCACAACTACATCAAAAGTTTCTCGAGAAGTACTACCCCGCTGCCCATATACAGAACATGAGAAAGAGAATAAGCAGCATCAAGATGGGCACAAGGGAGTCCTTCTACGACTACTGGGGGAGGTTCAAACAAATGCTAGCCAAATGCCCTCATCATCAGATTCCAGACCATGACCTCATTCAATACTTCATGGCTGGATTAAGGCACAATAAGAAGATATGGGTCAACGGGGGTTGCGGAGGATCGGTGCTAAATAAGCTTCCCAGCGAGGCTTTCAAGCTTCTTGCGGACATAGTTGAGGACAATCGAGATGACGGTACCGAGCCCACGAGGACAGCCCCAGCTGCCACATCGGCCTTTGAGGAGTTGGACAAGCTATGCAATTCATTCAAAAAGTTCATAACACGCATGGGCTCGGAGAAACCCAAGAGTGCAGTCAAACAATGTGAACTTTGCTTTGCCACAACACACTTTACTTATCAATGTCCCACTCTGTTCGAGGAGGAATAGGAAGTCAACGCCGTGGGACAAAATGGCGGCCAAGGCGAACATCGAAGATATGATCCCCTCTCTCAAACCTACAACCCAGGATGGAGGAACCATGAAAACTTCTGGTGGAGTAATAACCAACAAGGCGGAGGCCAACCTCAACAACAACAATAGTTCAGGCAGCAGGGTGACCACACTGGCCCATCTTTGGCTGAGACCGTGCATACCATGGCGCAGGAAAACATTAAGGCTCAGCAGGAGAATGAGAAATTCAAGATTGAGACAAGAAAAGCGATCTAGAGCCTAGGAGGTCAAGTTGCCCAGCTAACTGCCGTTGTGACCAAGCTGGAGAAGAGACAAGGAGTTATATCACCTCAGGTGGAAGAGAACCAACCTGCCCACGTGAATGTTCTTGCGTTGAGGAGCAGCAAGGAACTGCCAGAGAAGGTCTTCATGCCCAAAGTGGATGAGAATGTTGAAGGGGTCGAGGACCTCACTGAAAAGAACGACCAGGACAAGGCTGGTCAAGAGAAGGAAGAAGTGGGCAAGATGCCAGACGAGATAAGAGAGGTAACGAACAAGCCCGTTTATGTTAAACCTAATCCAAAGGTGTTAGCCAGGCAGGTTGGCCTAGAATAGAAAGGATGAAGAGCTCAACGAGATGTATCGCATCATCAAGAAAGTGGAGATCAATATTCCACTTATCACTACCCTAGACACGATGCCCCGTTGGGCGAAATTCATGAAGGAGTTATGCACTAAGAAAGTGAAGTACAGTGATGACGCCAAGTTTTTTGTTGAAGAGAATGTCTCGACGGCGCTAAAGCGGAAGTTGCCAGAAAAGTGTGGAGACCTAGGGATGTTCTTCATTCCCTGCGTAATCGGCGAGACCAGGATCGAAAAGGCCATGCTAGACCTGGGGGCATCCATCAACGTCATTCCCCTATCGCTGTTCAAAGAATTGCAGGTTGGGCATCTAAAACCAACAAGGATGGTCATCCAATTGGCGAACAAGTCTAATGTCTATCCGGAAGGCATCATAGAGGACATGCTGATTAAGGTGGAGGATCTAATATTCCCCGCAGACTTCTACGTGCTTGACATGGGTACGACGGGAACTAAATCCTCGATCATGTTGCTGGGCATCCATTTATGAAGACGGCTCGCACGCGTATTGATTGTGACTCTGGCAAGCTAACTTGCGAGTTTGATGGCGAGACTGTATCGTTCAATATCTTCAAGGCCATGGAGCATCCTGGTGATACAGAGATGGTTGACTTCATTGACCACATTGACCCTCTGGTGCGGGACGTCCTGCCCGAGATTGGATTGCAAGATCCGCTCGATGTGGCCATTCAGGAAGGAGTTAGCTACGAGGAAGCCCTCGACGGAGATGTCATTTGAGATATCAAAAGTGACTTATACTACATCCAAAATGGGCCCAGAGAACATGAGACATCGTTCTATACCAAAATGACTACGATCAAAGAAGAGGACAAGCTGGTTCCATCACTGCAGCGTGCCCCGAAGCTCGAGTTGAAACCTCTCCCCAAACATCTCAATTATATCTTCTTGGGCAAGAGGGAGACACTCCAGTGATTATCAATGCTTATCTGACCAAGGAGCAAGAGAAGTGTGTGAAGACTGTCCTTGGGCAGAACAAGGAGGCGATTGATGGACGTTGGCTGACATCAAAGATAAAAGGAACTACAATACTGCTTCCTAAAAGTGGCCATATGATCTTGATGGACTAGTTCCAATTCATGACCTATAACCAGGCATTCCAAAAATATCAGGGCAAATACCCCACAGTCGTTCCCATTAGTTTGTTGCGGGGGATGTTCAAATACCTCTAAATCCCACGACATTTTTATCGGTTCTTTGGGTGGTCTCCATTGATAGATTTTCGTTTTTGAGCAAAAATATGCCAACCTTACCAGTATTGGCTCGAAGAATCGCTCAATGCTCGCACGAGATTTCGACTTTGATAACGAGTCATATACAACGACCTTCTGATCGTCAACCAGTATTTGATAGCAAAACCAATGGGAGTTTTTTATGTTGTCTATACTCACGATTGGGGTGCCATCCCACCAAGGAACTGATACGCAACTGGGCCATGTTCCGTCGATATATTTCCTGATTACATCTAACCCTTCATCTGGATTGTTTCCTTCAGTGGTCAGTGCATTCTGCTCATAAATATAAAAATCACCAATTAATACCACCCAGAGGTTTCAAGCAATTCATGCAATTCATAATTAGCAAAATATATGTACCCAGCCAGCACTTTCAATTGCGGTTCACCTTGCAGGCCATCTACTTTGCCATTTTTTGCTTCGCTCAAGAAGCAAATTCACAACTGCATCCACGTTCAAAAATAAAATAAAATTAGACATTATAGACATTAATATTCACCCAAACTAACTTACCTGCGCAGTCAACCAGCCATCTGTATCCCAAATAATCTTGAAAAATTGTCTCCCTGCTTATCCAACACCTGGTACATGTTTAAAACCCTTTTCGCTTTTACTATACAAAACATGAAAGAGAATGTTATGAACACACCAAACAAACAGTCTTCCGCTTTTACTATACAAAACATGAAATGACCAAATTTTACACACTTACCCGCTTGTATACCACTTTTCAAACTCCTCAAAGTGATCTAGTGGTCCGATAATCAGCGGAACGTCAACCTTCATATCGCCTGGTACAATTATCCTAGGGGCTTTCTTGGCCGATGCTGCAGTTGAAGGATTTATCCACTCCATTGCAGATGGTGATGGGGGATTGGGGCATTCATTCACTTTAACGGCTCTTCTCCGAGTTATCGGCCCCGAGGCAGTCGAGAATGAGGATGGGGACTTGGGAAATTCCTTCTGCTTTATCACAGTGCTCTGAGTTTTCTACCGTGTTGCAGATGAGGATGGGGTCTTGGCCCCTTCCATCTTCTTAACCACAGTCCTCTGAGTTTTCTGCACAGATACAGATGTGGATGGGGGCTCGGGGCATTCCTTTTCCATCTCCGCATTCCTCATAGTTTTATGCGCCAATGCAGTTGAGAATGGTTGCTCGGGGCATTCCTGGGCCATATCCGCAATACAACCACCTGTTTGTTCCCCCGATGAAAGTGTTTGAGCCACTGAATTAAGAATCGCAGGCTGCACACAACTAGCAAAGTCCTGACACACTCTTTCAAACTCCATGAAAGTCTTACTAATCGAAGGCTTGTCACGAACTAAATGATCCTGAGTCTTGTACTGTAAGTCCTCGGACTCGTATTGGGCGGCTGGAGCACAACCCTCTGACTTGCTCGGTACCTTAACCAATTGGGCCTGAATTTCCCTCATAACTCGAAAAATCTCCTTCATCATACTGATACACTATTGAAATCAACTGTTAGGAGCAACAAATATATATATATATTGAAATAAATATATTTATGGGAAATTACCGTGTTCATTTGTGAAGCGGTGGCCAAACTGGACACATCAACAAGCTCAACTCTCTTCCTCTTCTTACGATTTTTAGCATCATCATCATCGGTTTCTGATACATCGTCATCGGCTTCTGATTCATCGTTTTCTTCTTCGTCAGAATCCTCGTGCGATTCAATCGTACGGTTGTGGATGTACATCCCCTTCGTATTCTTTAATTCTTTGAAAAGATCTTCAAGAGGTATGTTGTACTGATAAGACGAGTGAAGGGCATGCTTCTCCAATTCACTATGTTCAGATGATGAAGGTGCAATTTTACTCTACAAAGGAAAACAACAGTAAATTTAGAGCCGAAAATACGCCTAGATAATATGAGGTCTCACAAAATAATCAAAATGTTACCTCTGATTGAGATTTTGCGAAATAATTGCATACAACTATATACGTAATATTTTTTTTACTCTCCCAACGTAGCATTCGGGGTGAAGCTCCAAGCATGTCTTCACGTACCACGGCACAATCACTTGCCACCTTCTTGTTTATTTCATAAGCGAAGATCTGAAGTGCGTATGTGTAGCCGTAGACATCAAACGATGGCTTCTTATCCTTCTTTATCATTTGTGAATCATAACGGCCTCTGGCGTTGTACATGAAGGTCACCAGGAATTCGTACGAGATCAATCCCCAAGGGAATTGATCGAACATCGCCAAGTCAACAAGTAAATGGATGAATTGGACCTCAATATGTTTACTTGTCATGTGCCTAATCTGTAAAATACCATACAAAACAACTAACATTGCTAGCTTAAAACACGACTCACCCCGACCTCCATTAGCTCGACAAACACTCACAAACTTATCAAGTATATGGCAAAAGTACAAAGGACTTTCATGGTATTTGAACATTTCATCATAGAAGTCGGACCTTTCAGGTGGCTTCTGCCACCCTTTGAAAGATAGACCAGTGCTCATGTGATACTCTTGTGGACCTAATTCAATTTCATGTGAGTACAAGACGAACGACATTCGCCTCTTATCGAGTGACTCTGGAGTGATAGACTTAACAAATTCAACCAAAAGCTGTTCTTGAAAGTTTATATCAGGTAAATAAAAAAAAATGCTTGAAACATGATGTCTTTATTTTCTTTTTATTTTCTTCATCTAGGTTATTCAAATCACTTTCAATTCTTTTGATGTTTTGCTCCGATGAGAAATATTGCAACCTATGACATTTAATTTAAATGATACATTATTATATATTCAGTCTAGTTATAATGTTATCCAATACATTAAACATTATGGAGCAAGTGAAATGAATTATAATCACAAACCAAAAGAACAATTGGAAAAAAGAAGGTTCATTGGTAACCTCGTGGTGTCTCATCTTCTGTTATCGGCTTCTTCCCCTTTTCTTGTCTTTTCCGCTTTGCAGTACCCTTTCCCTTTCCCTCGGCCATAGCAGGATCGTTTTTCTTTGAAAATTACTCAGTTTATCTATGTGAATGGATTGGTTAGTACTTCTAATTCAAATAGTCTATTTAAAACAAAATGAAACAAATACGTCGTTTCAATACTCACCCAACAATAAAATTCAAACTTCAACACTTTACTCCTCAAATTTGAACGCCGCCAACTACTGAACCTTGAAAAAAAAAAAATTAAGAAAAAAATTAATAGGTTTAGGATAAATATACAACCCTTCATGCTTCATCTAAAAACTGTACCTTTGTTCCGATTCTTTAGCAAACGCAATCAAAGACACGTGCAGGGGCAATGTTAACGAAGTCGCCATTGTTGCAAGCTAGAAACTGTAAAAAAATGAGTTCTGATGGAGGACGAGGTCAAGCTAGTTCGAGATCAACAAAGGAAGCTGAATTCAGCTAAGAAGGAAGTCGTCGTCATGAAGGAGATTCTCAAAATCCTTGACCTGGGCATTATATACCCAGTGTCAGATAGCAAGTGGGTAAGTCCTGTGCACGTCGTGCCCAAGAAGTTGGGCATCGAAGTGGTCAAGAACGAGAAAAATGAGTTGATCCCGACGAGACTCCAGACCGGCTGAAGGATGTGTATTGACTACCGAAAGCTCAACACAGTGACCCGCAAGGACCACTTTCCCTTGCCCTTTATCGACAAGATGTTGGGAAGGCTCGCTGGAAACAAGTACTTTTGTTTCTTGGATGGCTATTCAGGCTACATACAAATATGGGTTGCCCAAGCTGACCAGGACAAGACGACGTTCACGTGCCCTTTTGGCACCTTTGCTTACAAAAGAATGCCCTTCGGACTATGCAATGCCCCTGGGACCTTTCAGCGATGCATGATGAGTATTTTTTCAGATTTATTGGAGAATTGCATCGAGGTTTTTATGGACGATTTCACCGTCTATGGTAAGTCGTTCGAGGTATACCTCAGGAACCTTGAGGTCGTGTTGCAAAGGTGCATTGAAAAGAGCTTGGTCTTGAACTATGAGAAATGCCACTTCATGGTGGAAGAATGTATTGTTCTTGGGCAAGTTGTTTTAGAAAGATGAATTGAAGTCGACAAGGCCAAGGTGGAGATCATCGCCAAGTTACCCTACCCGGTGTCTATCAAGCAAGTAAGGGGGTTTCTTGGGCACGCTAGCTTCTACCGAAGGTTCGTGAAAGACTTTGCTAAGATTGCCCAACCCATGACAAGGCCATTGCAGAATGATGTGCCATGGGATTTTAATGAAGAGTGCAAGAGGGCATTCGACACGTTGAGAGACAACTTGGTCACAGCACCTATCATTCAGCCCCCTGACTGGGGTATGCTATTCGAAGTAATGTGTGATGCTAGTGGCTATGCTGTGGGCGTAGTGCTAGGACAGAAAAGAGGGAAGGAAAATCACGTCATATACTATGCCTCGAAGACCCTCAATGTTGCCCAAAGCAACTATAGCACTACTGAGAAGGAGCTCTTGGCAGTTGTTTTTGCCTTTGAGAAGTTTAGGTCTTATCTCATCGGGGCCAAGACAACAGTCTACACTGACCATACCGCCTTGAGGTATCTTATGACCAAGACAAAGTCGATACAATCCCTTTCCCCTTTTAGTGACATCGTGACCAAGAGGACACTACACCAACTCCCTGTGAATCGACCCTATACTTATCATTGGCTACGCCTGTGATGGGCAATAGGTTATAAATGTATTTTGAAACGCGAAACGACAGCGTGTCAAGGTGTGTTGGAGATGTCAGTTCAATAACATGCAAAGAAATCAAAGAAAAGGTAAACAACACATAAAGATTTTACGTGATTCAGAGTAAATTGCTTCTACATTCACGACTCGATCCAATTAGGTGAATCCACTTCACCTTAGGATTTCTTGTTTTATAGCTGCAAGTAAGCTATCCAGAAGATCACTTTATTTGAAGCACAAGTTTTCGATCAGTGACCAATATTTATACTTGCATGCACCTTGTTACTTGGAGGCATGAAGGTCTGATTTTCAACTAAGTTGAGCTAAAATATTACTATAAGACCTCTGAAGATTGATTAGCTCAAGTTCTAGGCTTTCAGGTTTACAAAGTTTGTAGGCTTTCAAACTTGTGATAGCAATGGATATCTCCAGTGTATTGCAGAATAACACATATTAAATTGTTGATTCTCCTTTGAAAAATAATGATTTTTTCAGGTAAGTATGAACACTTTAAAGTTTGTGAATTTAAAAATGCAACAATGCCGACAATGATTGCTTACTCCAGCCTTAATATTAGGTTCCTTATAAGCTGAATACATGTGAATATAAAATATGCTCCTCAATAAATAAATTGGGGAATATACTTCAAACAAAATATTAATAGATTTTTGTGATCCAAATCAAAATTTTATATTTCTAGAATTTTCCGATTATCAGATTTCAAATAGGAAATGTATATATACCTAAACAACAACCATGGTCAAATCTTAGTTGGGTTTGCACCGGGCTCCAACCCATTGCAAGCAACAAAGTTTCTCGTATATCAATGTGTTATATTATGTTCAAACTCAAAATTAACCACATCCAAAATAATTTTAAATTAAAATAAAGTTACTATTTTTTAAAAAAATTCTCTATTTAAACATACAATTCTTCTAAATCATTAAAAAATTTAATATTTGCGAAAGTTTAACAGAAATTTCTATACTTGAAAATTTCGCTACCAAAATATTTGTTCATTAGAATTGAGTTAGAGACATTATAAGCATGTGATATGTGATAAGAATTTCAGGTTTTAGACTTATTGAGTAAAGTTAACTATTTATTAAGAGTAAAATGTTGAAGCTCTTAGCCACCGTTAACTAAGTATCTAATTTTGACATTGCATGTTGCTATTGCTAAAACTAAAGAATTTTTTTCTAAATGAAGCATGCTAATACGATACTTCGAACATTGTGGGGAATAATTTACTTGAAGATTCGCTAATGCTTTATATTGAGATAGATTATGAAAGATATAAATACAGACTTAGTCAATGATAATTTATGTATTGAAGTCTCACATGGGCGAAGATAAAACTCACGTGAATATCGAAATAATTTGGTAGTTATAAAATTTAATAAATTAGAAAAAATACTATTTAGTCCACCCGTTCGTCGAGTTCTGAATCCGACCCCGGTGACAACAATATTTGTTTGTTGAAGAAATAAAGATAAAAAATTGGGGCAAGAAATAAAGAATAAAATAATGATGATATTTTTCACTTTAATGCTTATCGACGTCGTCCTAAATGTAGGTATATGAACACGTCATGCCCATGCTGGAGAGAGACATCAATAGTTGGAGAAACATTCATCTCTGTAACAGAATCATTAATGAATTGGTTTGAATTTTTGGTTTTTCAACCGAATTAATGATTTAAAAACATACTTTTGTATAATTTTATGGTGAAAAATATATTCACGTATAATGATCCTTATTTAGATAACATATACTCATCCAATCGTACATAGAATGATATCACATAAACACACACACTAATAATAGACGGAAGATGAAGGAATTCCAACTTTTGGTTGTGGTAAGTCATAAATATCATTCATCATATATACTGTTATATATGATATCATCCAATAATTAAATCAAATGTGCATTGATAATATATATCCAAGACCGATCATAAATAAGAAACAGCATGTCTCATTGTGAAACGATAAAAATGGATCTTATATCTATATAATGTGACATTAATTCATTAAAATGAATGGTTTTCCGAATTTTTTATCTTATTGTACACATGTGACCTTTTACCCCGAACCTACAAATTATAGCATGTATATATCAGCCTAAATCGAAAAACATTTGCCAACTAAAATTGACGGGGGAATTGGAGTTTTACCCAATTCCATAACAAAAAATTATTTTTTATTAATTATTATAAAAATATACACTTCATATCTGATATTACGAAAATACCCCTTGATTAATGGTGATAGGGGTGCACGTCCCTAATTTCTTCTCGCCAATTCATTAAAATGATCAATTTTCTTATCGCCAATTTCTTTGTTTTTTCTTCTCGCCAATTCATTAAAATATTTTTTCCCTCGTAAATTTGTGTTCGTTGCCATTTTTTTTGTTTTTGTAGACTAAAATATTTTATTTTATTTTTTTCTTCTCGCCAATTCAGTTTTTTTATAGGCTAAAAAGTTTGTCCTTCTCGCCAACTTTGTCTCTCGCCATTCAACTGCTTTGTCTGTTGTAAGCATTAAATTCAAAGAAACATGCACCCCTATCCCTATCAAGAGATGTTTTCGTAACTTTGGATATCGAGTGGATGTTTTTATAGTAGTTGGCAAAAATATTTTTTTGTTATAAATTTGAATAAATAAACATTTCCCTCAAAATTGATCGTGTATAATGAAAATTGATTTGACACCATAAAATAAGGACAATGCAACATTATAATTAAATCAACTCCCGGTGATCCATGTCAACCTTTTAGTTGCCGAAAATTTTGACAATGACGGTTACATGAACTGTTGGAGTATTTTCTGGTGTTAAAAATAAAAGGGGGTTTTGTCCCACATCGGATTTGTGTTAAAATAGGAGAAGTTTCTTAAGCTATTTAAGAAGCTTTGGGGTCTTTGATATAATTGCATCAATCATTACTCTATGGACTTGTGATTAACACTAAAAAGAAATTCTTTACTCTTGGTTTAGAGGGGTGAGAGGTTTTCAAGACTTGTAATAGTGTAAGGGTTGGGGGGCCAAGAGGGAGAGGAATATTGTGTGATTGTAGAAAATTATTATATAGTGATTTTTTCACTGTGGACAGTGGTTTTTCTCTGAATTGAGAGCTTTCCACGTTAAATTCTTGTGTTGGTGATTGTGTCTGTTTTCTTCGATCTTATTTCTTGTTCTTTTTGTTTCTCCCGGGTTTCAAAGGGGAATTGATTTCCCAACATAAACAATAGGGATAAGTCTATATTACAGTAGTTTGAGCTAAAGAATTCACTATAGAATTAAAGTTCGGACCATAATTTAAGAATAACGTAAAAAATAGAAAAGTCTATATTACACATGGATTTTGTTAATTCTAGCCCCCCTATACTACACATGCATTGGCTCACAAGTGCATTGCATCTTAACCAAATACATATCTTACAATGAATCCCACCAAACGCAAGTACACAGTTACTAGGTTGTACACGTGAATTTTGCTAGATTGCAGCCAAAGATGCCAAACTATATATAATAATTAAATATCTTCTAGATATGAATTTTCAAACTGTCCAGTAAAAGTGAATCCAAAAAACACACACTTACTAGGTTCTACGTACACATGATATCTAAAAAATACATACACACTTATAACTTAGATTTGTCAAATTAATTATCAGGGTTTTGCAGCAACTACTATTTACAATATGTTGCTCTCTGGATAAAATTTTATCCTATATATGTGCAATATTTAGGAGAGGAATGTAAATTGCATTTGACAGATTTGGACAGAGAAACTCAGGATGAATTCTATTAGAAGGTAGCAAATTGGTCAAGAGAGATTAAATTGCAGTAGGTGATCAAGCTGACATTTTTGTAGTTTGTATTAGTTGAGATATTGATCGATCGAGTTATCATCGTCATCATCTTGTATATCGTATAATTTCATATACAGTTTACTACATTTATCATGTTTATACTACGAATAATTTTTTTTTACTTTAATAAGATCTAATGATATATAAAGTTCACCTCAGTCTAGTAGTAATAATTAACATTAATAATATAAAATATATATTGACACATATTAATTCCAAAATAAAATTATTAAATTGTTTTTTTTTTATATAAAATATTACTCCGTATAACTTTATAGTTAATTATCGATATATATATAAACCTTGATAATATAACAACAATGGTTTTAACTAACATTTTTCTTTTAACAAATAACAAATGCATCTATTAAAGTACGCATCTTGATCGAAATCCACATCCTGGCCTCAGGGAAGGAAATCGAAAGTCCAAAGAAAATTACAAATACGAACTTTTCACAATTCACATAATTTTTAGAGCAAAAAGCCTTCAGCTATAAGCTTCATACATAACTTCTCTGATTTCATCATCAACCACCGTGGTTTCGGTATTTGTATTCGAGAGTCTTCTCATAGCCAAGATAGAATATATGTAAATCTCGAAAGATGTCACATTTGCTTTTTATACACATAATGACGCCATTAAATGCAAGCAAATTCTCATTTAAATTTAGGGGATTGTTTGGCTAGACTTATTTTAAACAACTTTATAAAATTATAAGCCATTTTAAGAATTTATTAGTTGTTAGGATATTTTAAAATAGAAAACGAATTATGGATTTAGAGATAAAGAAATATTAGCTAAAAAAAATTGAAGAAAAATAAAATTGAAAAAGTATATATTAAAATTAGAAATGCCAAATCATAATGATTGTTGAATGTAAGATTTTTGTAATTTAGTTGATGATATAGTATAAGATTTTAAAAAGATAAATTGTTGTTGAACAACTTATTTTTCAGTAAACTTATTTACATAACTTATAAATTATTTAGGGGTTTATTTTTGTCAAATACATAACAATATCTTAAATTATTTTAAGGAACTTATAAATTCAGTTAAAACACCCTTTTAACCAACTCTGCAACCATTTTATTTTATGTCGGATGAGACATATGTCCACAATCTTCTGTGTTCCACTAATAATTTCACTATTTTTTAAGTAAGAGACACATTTACGTTAGGCCGGCCTAACGTTAGGCCCGACTCAATTAATGTATAAATAATGAGAGTGGCAACATGAATAGGGGGCGGCAAACAACAAACGGCTATGCCTTTGGCTTCGATAATTAATATATAGATAATGAGACCGGCAACAATTATGCTTTTACGGCTCACTCCGGGTTTGCCTTCGGCTCCCCCTCGCTCGACTCATGGTTTAGAATAGGAGCGACAAACAATTGGTCTAACATTAGGCCGGCTTAACGCAAATGTTTGTCTTTAAGTAATAGTTGTTGTAAAATAAATTTTTAATTTTTTTTACTATAAATGCTAGTAATACACTTTTATTTTATATTAAATGTTATTATTACCGGAATATCATTGACATGGACACAATCACACAGAATACCGTGTAACATAGCACTCCATCCGAATTTTTTGACTCCCGAACAACAACTCCAGTTTCATACTATTTCATCCATGGCTCAACATCCAAACGATAAAAAAAAAAAAAAAATCATTTTTTTTTATTAATAACAATCCCCAATATTAATTTGGTACGTTTTTGTTAGATTCCAATGTCTTGAAAAATCTCATAAATCGTGCAAATCTTACCTAGTACTAAGTACAAGTCCAATCAACCCTAAATAAATCTTCTACCTACTCATTAGTCATTATTGCCATTCCAATCTCCACACGGTCATATTTGTAATAATTCCAATCTCCACACATTGTTCCCCAGGTATTTAAACTCTGAGCAAAAATAATAAAAAAACATATTCAACTTCTCGTTAACACGTTTCCCCTCCAACCAATAGGTCGTGAATTCGAGTAATCTCAGATGCATAAGTATGTATATACACGTATATATTTTGCAGAAAGAGTGTAGAAGAAGGACGTCTTCTATTACATAAGTAAATGAATGACATGTGATGTATCCTAGGGTTTCGAATTTCCCTATGTTAGAGCAATCCTAAATTATTGATAATGTCACATGTCAATCAAGCACAAAGGGATAGAATATGTCACATTGAAATGCAATATAAGATCCAAACTCATTATATATATTAGCATGCTTCCCCTCCAATCAATAGGTCGTGAATTTGAGTCATCTTGAATGCGTGAGAATATATATATGCGCGTAAATATTTTGCAGAGAGAGTGTAGAAGAAGGGGGAAATTGCAGAAGATGCCTTCCCTCCTTTAAATAGCGAGGCAGCTCTCTCTAGCCCATATGTTGATATATACCTGAGCTATATACCTCACATTCCAGCTCACATCCCACAACCACCAACACCTTCTCCTCTCCCTCTCTCTTAAAAAGCTATGGTGTTTCTCTCGAAACCAGCAATGGAACAGTTCTCGATCGCGAAGAACTGCGGCGCATTGTTCCCGTCGATAGACCTATCGGAGCCGGACTCGCAGTCGCAGCTGGTGAAGGCGTGCGCGGAGGTCGGCTTCTTCAAGGTGATCAACCACGGCGTCCCCTTCGAGTTCATGGCGGAGCTGGAATCCGAGGCCGTGAAGTTCTTCTCCCTCCCCCTGCCGGAGAAGGAGAAGGCGAGCCCCCCCGACCCCTTCGGCTACGGCAGCCGCAACATCGGCGCCAACGGCGACGTCGGCTGGGTCGAGTACCTCCTCCTCACCACCGACGCCGACTCGATCTACCACAAATTCGCCTCCGTCTTCGGCGAGGCCGCTGGCCGCTTCCGGTCGGTCTCCCCCAATTCCAAACCTAATTTTGAATCAATTGAGACCTAATTCGATTCAATTGAGGCCTAATTCAATCCAATTGAAATAATTTGCAGTTACGTGTTGAATGAGTACCTGTCGGCGGTGAAGAAGATGGCGTGCCGGATACTGGAGATGGTGGCGGAGGGGCTGGAGATCGAGCCGAGGGATGTGTTCAGCAAGCTGCTGATGGATGAGCAGAGCGACTCTGTTTTCAGGGTGAATCACTACCCGGCGGCGGCGGCGGCGGAGGGGGAGAATGTGATCGGATTTGGGGAGCACACGGATCCGCAGATAATATCGGTGCTGAGATCGAACGAGACGTCGGGGCTGGAGATAATGGGGAAGGAAGGGGATTGGATTTCGATACCGCCAGATCAATATTCCTTCTTCATTAATGTGGGTGACTCGTTGCAGGTACAACCACTTTCGCGCCGTCAATTCTCTCCCCCTCTATCTCTCTCTCTCTCTCTGTTTTTTTTTTTTTTTTTGAAAAAAGGAAAAGAAAAAAAAAGAAGAGGGAGGGAGGGAAGGAGTTGGAATTTAATATATTAATGTTTAGTTAGCTTTTTCACGTGGTGATTAGTTGGTGTGTGGTTGTCATTTTGCCATAAATTGGTGGGTGATTACTCAAAATGCATGTTTTCGCGTCTATTCATGGCTAATCATCATCCGTGCGTGGGCATGTTGGTCGATAACGTACTTTTCTTTGCATGTCTTCTGTGTGTTTACTACGTGTTAATAATGAGCAATAAGTTTTATTCTTTTATGTTATTATTATAATAAAGTTTCAATATGATCAAATACATATATACACATGTTCTTGGTTATTATTAAAAAAAACCTTAATTATATCGAGAATACGAGAATTATGAATCTACATATATTTGCAGTGAAAATTTGCATTCACAGTGAAAAATATCTGTATTCAAAAAATTGAAATTTTCGTCGTTCATGAGATTCGAATTTGGGTAATACATTCATCTAATGAAGTGCCTCATGTACTCAGTTTAAAAAAATTATTTAAACGTTTTCCTAATATACTTATATGTTAATATCACAAATACATATTTTACCGCTGAGGGTTCAAGCAACAACATGCAAATGTTAATAATTGTGTGTAATATCCTCACATTTTATTATCTTTCAATTATTTATTTATTCTTTTAAAGAAGATATTTTATAGACCATGGGGCGGACCTAGGAAGGATAATCAAAGGGGATTTATCGCCTACGAAAATTCTTTTTTGATTCATATAAAGTTATAAATACTTTATAGACCCTGGGGCAGACCTAGGAACGAGATTTATCGCCTTGAAATTTCTTTTTTGATTCATATAAAGTTATTCAACCATCGTTTTTTGTGTGATCATCACAGTGCAAAAGTCCTCGTCACTAAATCGAACTGTCGAAAATTATCTTCTCAAAATCTTGACGAAAAAAAATAAAAAATGCAACTCCCATTGTAAAAAGTATAGTGCTTAATATATTTCTCTCATGACCTAGTACTTTATATCTAGTCTAGTATATTACCATAGTATATATTATATTTCTATGCCTTGTTGCCATGATGTGAAAGTTTACTAGATTTGCCTAAGAATTGCTTTTGGTTGGATGTGGGACAATGCTCCCATGACTTGTTCCTCCTCCACGCACGATTGTTTGTTCTTGTATTCTATATATATATTGTCTAAACCCAATAGTATTTAAAAAAAAATTAAATGACAATGAATCTTCTTAGATTCCTCAACCAGTGCAAGTCACTATCCATTGGCCCCCATATTGAAATTCAATATACCCAGCTCTGACAAAATTGATTTACTTGATCGAATTTTCATTTTGAAAATAAAATAAATAAAAAGGAATTTATCTATGACGACAGGTCATGACCAACGGGAGGTTTAAAAGCGTGCGACACAGGGTAGTTGCCAACAGCCCAAAATCGAGGCTTTCAATGATTTATTTTGGAGGACCACCATTGAGTGAAAAGATAGCTCCATTGCCTTCATTAATGGAAGGGGAAGACAGCTTGTACAAGGAGTTTACATGGTTTGAATACAAAAAATCTGTTTACAATTCAAGGCTGGCTGATAATAGGTTGGGCCTTTTTGAGAAAATTGCAGCCTCATAATGTTCCCTTGAGTGTGTCACCTCTAGCTAGTTACTTCATTGCATTTTTTAAATAAATACACAATAATTTTTTTGATATTTATTGGTTTTTATCTCTAACAAGATCCGTCTTATACGTGACAAATTTGTAACAATTAATATTAATATCTTAGTCTAACGGTCAGCCGAAATGATCGTGGCAATTTCTAGCCGTCGGTGGAATAGACAAATTCGAGGTCATCAATGCTTTTAAGTCGCACCTATAATCGTAGAAGCTATAGAATAACATTATCATTTTTTTTTCATATCATTTTCGATTAAACCGAAGCTTGGTCTAAAACTATCGTTAATTCGTATTAATAAGCCAGACCCTTGTATCTCTAGTATTATTCATTAATTTATTGAGCTAAAATTGTTACAACATATATCGTATTACCATGCTAGCTAAACAATAGAGTACTATTTTCTCTTTCTAAAACTTAAGGTCATCAAATGAAAAATTATTCCTATTTTGCTTGTTTGTTTTATTAAATAAATTATTACCTATAGTATATGTATATGAATTACACCATACTTTTGTGAAGTCGAAAATATAACTTTAATGTCATCAATATATGTTAAGATATATATTATCAAAGAATGAACTTCGATGGTCCTTACGCGTTTCGTAGAGATGATAAATCAAAATATATGTTTTTAGTCGACGATGGTCCAAAAATTGACATGTACTTTAAAGTCCTACATATATAGCATTAACAAATATATATTATTTTTTTCTCTTTGTCACTTAAATATCTACATTTGAAATGAATAGTTAACACACATCGAATTGACCCAGACCCACCGCAACAAATAATAAGACAATTAATTAATAAAAAAATGATATGGTAGTAACCAAGATGATCATATATATGATTCATGACCATGATGTTTTCTAAACATGTGTTTAATTAACGCTACTAGCTAGTTTGGAGTAATTAATATTCTTGGTTGATATTTGTTAGAAGTTATGTGCGTGGTCCCCTCACGATTCAGTTTCGTGTCATTAAATTGTGCAAACCGGCTAAACATGATCACATAATAATGATCATGATTTTTCTCAATTAAGCACATTTAGTGCTAAGCAGCTGATGTGTTGGGTGGTGAGCTAGGTGGAACATAAACCTCAACTTTGTCTCCACACAAAACGTGTCTAAACTTAATTATTGCATGTGATGAGACTATATAACTCGCGGAGGATCACAAACCTTGATATCCAAGCTAGACAGACATCGTCTTGTTAGAACAATTAATTAATTATTAGTGTTACCACAAAAATTATACTATTTTAAAGGCATTAGTAACATACGATGATAAATAGGTAATCACTAGTTATTCTAGTGGTTACACATATGCAGGGACAACGTCACGAGTTCGACCCTAGCAGTACTAATATTTCTTTGTGAGACCAATATTAGACGCTTCATCTCCAATCGATAGGTCTGGGTTCGAGTCACCTCAAGAGGAAAATGGAGAATCATTATATATCCTCTTTGTGAAGTGAAGAAAAAAAAAATATGAATATATGATGATAAATAGATGAATTAAATCACGTGGTAAAAATGTCCTCCCAAGTTCTTTTAAACGTTGCAGTTGGGGCAAAAAAGATGGGGCCCAGTCACACTACGATAAATTCTAATAGTTAATGGGCCTATGATTCTTTTTTTCTTTTATTAGATGGGCCTATGATTATTAAAACCATATATAGTTCATAATATTTTAGTCCACATTGGCCAGAACATAATTTAACATATATGGTTCTTGAATATTATATACACTATCCGCTTTAAAAAATATATTCTATATACATTTAACATCTATTTGTTATTTTGTAATTGGAACTCAATTGTTTTAGTCAATTTCTTTGTTGAAATTATCTTTCATTGTTTAATCAAAATCAACAAATCATACACCAAAAACTTTCATCCTTTTAATAACACCAAAATACATTTAATTGTACAAATCATTATAATTTTGACCAAAAATAATCTTAAAAGACAATTGTATGGTGAGAATCTCATTAGTTAGTTGATTTCAGCAAGTGCTTCGACCACCAAACTACTTCATAATGTAAGATCGATTTTCCCCTCAATGAATTTGCATACGCGCGACGTCAAATTGCAAAATAACCTACATCTTTGAGGGCCAAACATCACTCATCATTAAATTCTAATTACAAAAGAATAAATAAATTATTTATTTAATTCTTCCGTGAATTACAAAATAAAGTATAATTATTGATTATTGAATTATACACGAAAGAGGTTTGGAACTATGGTAGTATAGTCATTACATTAAGATTGGGGTAAGGTAAGTTTCTTTCATCTTCATATATTTATCATATTTGAAAAAGGAAAAGCCGCCGCCTATTTTTTCACGGTATTAAAAGTTTAAGATTTAAATTGCGTGTGTATGGAGAGAGATCAAAATTGGTTGATCTTCGGTGAATTTGATTCCAAGTTTGTGAGTTTCTAAATTCTAATAGGATTCTTACTCCGATTGCTCGAGAGAGTTGAATTTTTTACTATATTTTCGTAAATTTTGTATTTGGGGCAGCATATTAGAATTGTATTAGAATTTGGGGGGAATTCTAGGGTTACATTACATTCCCGCCGTGCCTCCGCCAATCCACCACCGCTCTGCCGCCGAGAGAAGCCCAATCCTTCGCGGTTAGCCGAGTAGCGAACCGGAAATGGGAGAACGGAAGGTTCTGAATAAGTACTACCCGCCGGATTTCGATCCGGCGAAGATTCCGCGGCGGCGGCAGCCGAAGAATCAGCAGATGAAGGTGCGCATGATGCTTCCGATGAGCATCCGCTGCGGCACCTGCGGCAATTACATCTACAAGGGTACTAAATTCAATTCTCGCAAAGAAGACGTTGTCGGAGATGTATGATTTCATTCTAATTTCGCTTTCTTTTGCCTAATTTAATATTTACTCTGTGATTGATTATTAATTCTCATCTTGATTTGGAATCGTGTTCATCTGCAGACCTACCTGGGGATTCAAATTTTCAGATTTTATTTCAAGTGCACAAAATGCTCGGCTGAAATAACCTTCAAAACAGATCCTCAGAACTCGGATTACATAGTCGAGTCCGGCGCGTCAAGGAACTTCGAGCCTTGGCGCGCAGAGGATGAAGAAACGGAGGAAGAGAAGAAGAAGAGGCTTGCTGAAGAGATGGGAGATGCCATGAAATCTTTGGAGAATCGAACATTAGACTCTAAGAGAGAAATGGATATCCTTGCTGCTTTGGACGAAATGAAATCAATGAAGGTAATTGGATTTAGTTTGTAAACCAGCTGTGAATAGCAGTATATGTATGAATTTTCTGTTTGATGCTAACATGATTTTCCTCTTTCCTCTTGTATCCAGTCACGGCACGCAACTGTGAGCGTAGATGCAATGCTGGAAGCTCTGCAACGATCGAATGAGCAAAAGGTATTTTTCTGGTGCTGTTTATCTGTATAACTTGAATGTTCTCAAAGTTGACATCATGCATAAGAAATTTCTTTGAAATGTTATCTACCTCGGGCTACTAGGTGATGCTTGAAAGTATCGGAAAAAAAAATATTTCTTCGTGCCTGTGGAGAATTAGTTTATCCCGAGCGCTAGTTTCTGGAATTTTAGGCTGGTATTTCTTAATAAGCTGACTTGAGGAGTATCTAGTCTATTCGAGAAGAAGATATAAATCTTATAAGTTCTGTAGTGTAGCTGTCAGTTCTTCTGTTTCAGGCTTAAATTTGAGATCCATTTGGCTTTCCTAGATAAATATCAAGGACTATAGATCCTTCAGCCTAATTATCCAGAGTAAATCACATTTCGCATAGTTGTTTTAGCCTTTCAAATTTCATTTAGGTTATTGTCTGAATTCTAGAAAAAGGAATCTAAAATAGTTAATTAAACTATACTCCGTGTAAACTATAAAGAATTAGAATATCGAGTTCGGGTTGTTTTTATTGATTAAACTTAAGGAATGTGGACAGTTTTCATATACAATGTTACACACTGGAACTTCTGGTCATAGTGTTAGTGTCTTAGACTGAACTGTGCTTTCTATTTATCAGGAAAGGAAGCTGTTAGAAGACGAAGAAGCTTACATAAAAGCAGTGTTTCAGGTAAGTATATAATGTACAGCTTGTCCATCTCTCTCTCTCTCTCTCTGTCTGTGTATATATATAGAAATATGTCCAGCCTTTCTTCTGTTTGTATCTTTATTTTCCCTCTAAAATTCTCATTATGTGCTTTCTCTAACTCAGGGGCAAAAAAAGGCTCCTATTGTTCGAAGAATCAATGATGAAGATATTGACGATGATGACGATGACGATGAAGATTTGGAGTTTTTCCCACTTGACCCTGTCGGATCTTCATCTCGTCAGTTGAAGGTATCCATATTTTCTAACACTTCTTCTGTCACTGTGTATGCTTTACCACATAAATAATGATGATCAGCTTCTTATCTAATTTTATCTCTAGTTTGGAGTTTCATTTCGGAACCTAGATGAATAAATGTGGTCGATAGTAGTCTGCACTCTGCAGCAGAAGATGATACCTTTAGTCGATGATAATGTTCATCCTTGTGCTGTTAATGATTTTAAATCCTCAGCTGCTTCTGGTTTTATTGAATTTTTCCGTAGAAGCAACACCAACTGAATAGGTTGGTGTCAATAGCCATTCTAGCTTCTACGTGTGCTAACACACTGATGGGGGATTTTGCTTTTAGTTGTAAGTAGAATATATCATCAAGCCTTACCGTGGTTGTTCTGCTCGTATTAAATTGATTCACTTAATTTCTTATTCATTAAAGCACCAATTCTCAAGTTCTAGTTTCCAGTTTATGTTAGTACTAGGTTACGGGGGGCACCTTAGAAAGTGCAGTTATGTTGGTGCTGAGTGTTTGTCCCTCATGATATTTGTCACCCACTGGTTGTTGAAGGGCATGTGGCTACAATTGGTAGGAAATGTGCAGCGTCGGAGTTCTAGTACTCATCTATGAGTGTCTCCTATCTAAATCTCATAGAAACTTATTTGATTGTATGCATACAGTGATCCACATTTATTGGGGATTTTACTTAGAAACCTTGTGTTTTTGGTGCAGAGAGCGAAGGTGTCTGACGAAGATCCTTCTAAACCAACAGATATTTTGACGAAGAGCACTGGCACTGAGACCTCGAACAATCAAGGTTTGCAACGTGAACTAGAACTTGGAGAATATGATGGATCTCAGAAGCTCTCTCTATATGAAGGCAGATAGTTGATGCTGATTGATATTGCATTTCTTGTTGATAGGTAATGCTGGTGCCAATGCGATTTCTGATAGTGGTAAGGCCGTTTTGAAGAAGCCGGCCATCAAATTTTCGATCATCAAGAAACCCGCTCCACCAACTACAGTAGAGGAGAAAGTGCATTCGGATGCTGAACCCACTGCTGCTGCTGCAAACAACGTATTGCAATCCTTATTCCAGCAATATGGAAGCGAAGAAGAAGACGAGTGATTGCAATTTTATAACCAGATTAATATTGTATGCAATGCTAGTTGAAGATTGTAATATCTTTTCCCACATTCAAAATGATGCAGACTTTGTTTATTTGAAGTAAATTGCTAAATTTAGTGAATATTCTGATTGTCATCCAAAATTCTTCTCATTGCCATCCATCATAAATGAACATCATAATTTAATGAGTGCAAACATAAAAACAAGTAGTCTACTAGTACACACCCCAACTGAAAAACAAATGCAAATGTGGCTAGAAAACATTATCCTCAACCTACACACACACACACTTAGATTCTACTTGTTTCCTCTCTTCCTCCACAGGTCTCCAAGCATTTTAATACCAGATCCTTTCCTCTTCCCTCCTCCATAAACGTCGTCGGAATCATCGGCCAGCCCCGGTGATCCCGCGTACCGCCCAACCCCAACCGGCTCGAACGGGTTCCCGTAAAGCTGCTTGTCCATGGATCCACACCTCTCAGATATCCTCCTCCCGTTCATCTCCACTTCTCCGGCCAAGACCGTCGCTGCAGCATCGGCCGCCTTCTTCCATTGCTCGGTTTGAACACGAAGCATCTTCATCTCACTCTCCAACTCCGCCTTCGCTCTCTCAACAGCTTCTAGCTTCTCATTGATGCTTGCTGCACTCGCTTTACTCTTCTCCACTTCTTCATCAGCCTGCTTCAACCTCAGGGTCAGCTCCTCCATCTTCCTCGATTTCTCATCCAGCTGCGCCTTCATCTTTGCGTTTTCCTCACGGAGAGCTTCCACCTCTTTACTCTTCTCGAGCACGGTTATGTCCCCGTTCTTGGATGCCGGCTCATCGCACGAAGACAAAACGTTGGGAGCCGGCATTGCCGGTGCTTCCTTAGACTCCACGGGGACCTCGAACACATCATCGTAGAACTCCTCACTACTCTGTTTCTTCTCTTGAATTTCGACAACCTTCTTCGGTTTCCTGGATTTCTTATCGAGTAGCTCTTGAGCTGCTTTCTTGGCTGCCTCGGCAGAGGCCAATTGATCCTTGAGGGATTTGAGCTCACCCTGAGCTTGCCCTAATTGAGTTTCCAAATCGGCAATGCGGCTCCCTAGCTTCCTCTGATTCAAGGGCTCCCGCGGGGACCGCCCGTCCGACAGCCTCGGGCTCCGCTCGGTGGTCCTCGAGCGGACCGGATCCGAGTCGGAGCTCGACGACGTCCGGAGGCTGTGCGGGGCCCGCGGAGACGGCCGTTGAGGCAGCTCATTAGCTCTATCACCAAAACACACACAACACAATCAAAATCATTGCCTAGCTACACATAATCAATTACTAATCAAATTCTTGAATAGTGAATATACCTTGATCTTGGCATCTCTCTAGTTGAATTCAACTCTGCAAGTGGAAGATTGAAATGAGACAATCAAAGAGTAATACATGTAGGCATAATAATGCACCACTTTGTTCTACTTGATAATATGATAGCGTGGTGATGTTTATTTATTTTCCTCAAAAAAGGAAATTATACTTTATGGACCCGTGAGAGGATATGATGAGGCCATTGAAGCACTCTGCTTTTCTTGAAAAGAGTTAAAGTAGTTTTTGGTTACAGTCCCTACTCACTGCAGCCATGCACACATCAGTTTTGATGAAAAAAGATGCAGACCGTTTTGGCTTTATAGCCCCACTAAAACTTTGTACAAATGTATGCACACATTTTAAATCAAAAAATTTAAAACCTCTATATTGTGTTAATCAAAGAGTTTATTTAAAAAATAAACTATATAGCAAAGTGTGCCAATCTTCTCCAAAAGAAGGAAAAAGACCCACCCCAAAAGACTAAAAAGTTATAGGAAAAAAGCAAGTCTTTTTTAGATGGCTCAATCTACTAATGTGAGAAATTAGATAAAAGATTTTTCTAAATTAAGAAATTCAACTCTTAACACAAATTGGGACAAGAATAGTAAAGAAGAAACGGAGACAGTGGAAAGAATCATCAACCAATATCATTAAATTCTTAAAAGAAATATTCCATAAAATAAAATAAAGAGATATTATAGCATTAGCTATATTTTCACCTTAATTGGTTGTGTTGTTATCTCAGTATGCAGAAACTGGAGTTTGCAGCAGATGAAGAAGAAGAAGAAGAAGAAGAAGAAGAGAGAGGGAAAAATAAATGGATGCAAAATTCGACAGAGTTGAAATGCATTTATGACTCTACATGTGTGCGTATATATATATTGACAGAGCTTCGTGTTGGAAACTTGCATGAACAGTAAAACTGTAGGAAATGTACAGAAACCAATAGCAGAAAATAAAAAAGTTGAAAGAGGAGAGAGATTTTTTTTTTCATTCTTTTTCAAATTTTTGAATTAAAGGTGGTTAAATTAAAAACGTGGGCACCAATGTCAAATGTAATTTTATTTGGGGGAGGTTAAAATGTGACATGTATGAATTTGGATAAATTTAGTACTTATAAATGAAGGGTATATACAATACAACTATGTTAAAAGATTAATTTGGTTCTTAAATAAAAACTGCTACTTAATTATGTATTAAATAAAAACTGCATTATTCTCAATAAACGTTTTGGACGTAAAAAATTAAAATTTAACAACTTTGTATCAGCTATATCATATTCATATAATTGTACTCTTTTGGATGATAATTGTTCGGCAGCAAATTAGGCTATTAAAGAATAGACTTATTGAACCCCAACAAATTACTATCTAACATATTTTTTCATCTATAGGCTAAATTACGATCTAAATCTCACCAAATAGCTCCAATAGATAAATCCAGAAGAAGCCGAACTAAGTGTAAAAAGATATATTAATAGTTAATACAAATAATATAGACTAATTTATGGAGTAATTTATTTTGATAAGTTGATTAATTTCAAACATATTTCATTATTTAATCCTTCAAATATTCAATCATGTTTTAAATCCATTAATCTATCTTGGTGGGCAGACCTACCTAGTATGTATCTATGACTATGTACACTAATTAATATCAACATTCTCAACAAAATTCATAGTGATTATTTTTAATTTTCTGTTTCATATTATTAGGTTGAGTGTCGCATTTGATTGGACTTTTGGGATGATTTGGAAAGAGTGATATGAATATTGAAATGGGCAAGTTGGAAGACAGTATCTTTACCTTGATAAATTATTGTCTGTTTTTGACATATATTCAAACTGGGCCTTTCTCTCTCTCTTGATAATTGTGCCTCACTTCTCTAATTTGGAGCTTTGAAAACTTCTCTTTCTCTCAAAAGGAAGAAAGTGTCTGTCTTTGTGTTTGAAGATTCTTGAAAGTATGTCAAAATAGGAATCTTCCCACTTTAAATAATTCTTAAGTAGAGATGTTACTCTACCTTACCATAATATTTATACTAAGCTTACTTTATTTAAATAAAAAATGATACGCATATCATGAGCCACAGAGCCAAGCCTGTAGCACAATTCAACGTTTGTCCGGGTTTTTTTTTAATTATTACTTATTTTGTATTCCCAACTTTTTATGTATAAAAATATAATTTTGTCCTTTCATTTTTAAAATTTTAGTACCATCTCAGTATAACGTAGTGGCGATAAAAGAAAACTTCATCCTAAATATGGATAATTTTTGTACTTACATGACAAATATTTCTGTCAGGCCGGCCTGACCGTCAGGCCCATGGTACTTCATGTTATATGAATTGATACTTTATTCAATATATATTGATATTCTATATGAATGAACTGTGTTTTAAGTGGTACTTCATGTTATGTGAAATGGTACTACGTGTATTGGTGAATGGTACTTTGACCTGACAGAAATGTGTCTCTTTAATTATAATTGAGCCTCTACTTATATTTATATTTTAATTGGGATGTAGCATAAATGAAAACCTTGTTCAAGATTTTAGGATTTTCCAGGCGAATCTGAAATGTCTTATTATTACTGATCACAAGCAATGTAGTGTATATATTTTTGTAAATGTATTAGGTATATATCAAAAATCGAAATGGAGCCCATGAAAGATAATAAAACCACATTCAGATAACACAGGAGTAGAACTTAGGAGGCAATGCAATAGAACTGGAATAGAATAATCCATTAATTTAAATATTATAGGGCGCGGTTGTTCCACTTTGCAAATTTATATAGATTGCTTTATTGATGAAATCAATTACCTATAACATCAACAATCAAATCATAATATATATCTTCAAAATCTTAATCATTGTCCAACATTTGAAATACTTTAGCAGAATGTTCATTTTACTTGACATAAAAAGAATCAATTAATGATTACTTGTATAGTGTTAACTGTTAAGAGAAAATATCACTTAATATCCTATCATTTGTTACTAATTACAAAGTAACATTCATTGTTTTCTACCATTGATCTTCAATAAAAAATCAGATGCTGATCGCACTAGACATTTTAGACCAAATTAATATTATTTATTTCGATTTTACACATCTATTTTGATTCTAATACATTAAAAATTATTATTGACATAATTAATTTGATAAATTACATTCTAATTAATGCTCGATTTATTATTTTTTTCCCTCCAAATTGAAATAACTAATTAAATTATCAAATTGGGCATTTTACGTAATTTGTTGAATTATTAATGACTAACTATTTTTAAGGTATTGAAATCAAAATAAATGTCTAAAATGAAACAATAGGTTAATTAATTTGATCCAACCGTAATTGGTGCTCATGGAAGATGAGTAGCATACTGGCATGCACACCAATTCTCATATAGTATTACTATTATGGGGCATTTACTATGAGTGATACATGCCATAGACAGTTAAAACACACAATTGTGTATATGAAGGACAAGATAGTCACACAATTTTAAAATTACAATCAATAATTAATCATGGATTATTTTGATGTATACATTCTATTACTCAAAGTAATTGCTCCTTAAATCTGCTATATACAATAAGAAAATAATTTCACAGCAATGATCTCGTTTGGTAGTAAAATAAATGCATACAGAAACATGGTGATTTTAAGGCAATAAAAATAATTTCACAACAATTAGAATTTATTTATTTAATAAATGCATGTATAAATATGGTGATTTTTAAAGCAATGAGCCAAGGACACAGTATCTTTTTAATGGTAGGACTATCTTTATAAGATGTGGGGCGTAACCTGAATGAATAGTTAAGAAAATAGTATTTTGGGTCTACTCTGTTATTGAATTATTGGATACAAAAGTCAAATAAATATATTCTGTTTGGTGGCGCCACTGAGATCTTCCATGAGATTGGAACCATCTTGAATGAAGTGTTCACTAAAGTAAATTGATTATGCAAAAGGTTAAAATGTAATTGTTTTGATTATTAAATAAATAATTCCCCTTAAAGAAAAAGCAATAGGTATAGATAATAGTGATCTTGCCTTCTATCTGTCCAAAGAGGGCCTGAAAATATACTTAACTTTTTAATCTTTTTAATCAAATATATTTTGGAAACTGCAATTTCATTTATTCATTTCTTGACATGGCGTTTTCGACATGTTTTATTGGCTTGGGTAGGACTATATTAGGGCTTGATTATGATTATTTTCTCTTTATAAATAGTTGTAGTGTTCTCTACAACTGTATATAAAAAATATAGAGTGAATTAGGTTGACATTAATTATTCTCAGTCTTGTAGAGCGAACAATATAATCAATTCTCAAGTAATATTCTCTCTTACTTTTTATTTATTTATTTATTTTGTGCTTTACTTCGTACGTAGAATAAAGTTTATTCGTAGAATATTGAGTACTCAATACAATGACATTATCAGGCCACATATTTTTTTATCAAGGCGAGAGGTATGATTTCTTAGGGCCCAATTTTATACATTACTCAATTTTTATGGACCCAAAAAGAGGCACATAAAATTTGATTGATTTGATTAAAAGAATGATGAGTGTCTCTCCTATATCCTCCAAACATTAACGAATATACTTTTTCGAGACTTGAAAACGTAATGAGAGTTCGAGTGTTCAGCAATTGCATCAACTTATGTAGGGTAACCATTTAAATTTACTAAATTAATTTATCAAAGTGAGTGAATCATCAATAATGATGAGCATATGTCAAGGTAACTCAATTTTAAGGGTCAAAACTAGCAATTCAATGTTAGATCTATTCGAAGCATATTTCGATAGCAGTTGCAGATTTCTCTCGTTATAAGAGAATACCGTCGAATTTCCTTACTCGTATTTTAAATCAAGGGAGATCGATATAGATGACTCAACGTCGATAACTAATAGTCGACCATCTGGTATTTCTTTGACAACTACAATTAGGGATGGCAACGGGGCGGGTTTTGCAATCCCATCCCCATACTCGCTTCTTAAAATCATCCCCGTCCCCACCCCGTTACCTATTTAAATCGGGGTGGGTTCGGGGAGGGGATTATCCGGGTGGGAGAAGAATCCCCGTCGGGTACCCGCTACGTATTTTTTTTATTTTTAATTAATAAAATTTAATATTTATAGGCATTAATATTGATTTTTTTATAAAATATTTTAAATAAAAAATAAATTTTACTATATTTTAATAAGGAATATTCATATTTTTAAAA